>CM027580.2:11651939-12251939 GCA_015852605.2 Populus deltoides
GATTAATCAATTTATGTAGTTCTCAAGGCTTTATTGAATTAAATTATTAAAGTAACATCGCGGTTAGTTTGATGGTTAGAATTAGTTATATAGCTTGATTTGTTAATTAATCAACGAATAAAAGATAAATATTCGTAGTATAATTGATGTTTCATTTCCAGCGATCAATTTCGATTTCTCAGAGGTAGACATTTACTGTGACCAAGGTTTGTTTTCTTGATAAATTTCGCTTTCTTTGATTTAGCATTGATTGTTTGTTACGTTTAACTATAACATACCATAGATAACTGTCAAACCAATCTACTGCACATCATATAACATAAAATCTAAACTAGAAAACCTTCCAGTGGGATTGTACCATTCTTGCTCTATACTAGTTCTTGTTTATTTAAATTAGTTGATTAAATTTTGTGCAATCGCAACATCGTAACACCCCTTCTAAAAAAATATTTTTATAGCAAAGTAAAATGGTATTTCATTTATCTTTTACCCTCATTGCCGTATTTACAAGTATCATTATTAGGTATGAATGGAAAGAATTTTGTCTAGCATTAATGATTCTTGAATGGGTTGAAGAATAACTTTGAATTTTATCATCTAACTTTAACCATTAAACTTACATATTTCGCCTAGGAAAGCTCTCCTCAGTGAGCCAAGTCTCACAAACTCTAACCAACATAGACTTCGGCACATGAACATCCAAATCAATAGGAGTCAGACGGGAGCATTGAGACATCTTTTATGGCCTTCTTGCCATCAAACCCTCTCCGATCTTTAGAAAGGTTCTTATTGCAAAGTCTTTTAAAACCGTATCCTTCTTAACAAGCTTCAACTTTTTTACACAAGATAAACATTTGAGTACCAATAACTTCCTCCTTCCAGACCTTAGATAATAGTCTGTGGGAATTGAGGATGATCAACCTAAAAATTCAAAATACTTGAAAATAACTTTCCTTTTAGACATGCTCAACACCGCTAACATCGAAGAATGATCGAGATACCAACAGGAAGAATAAAAAGCTTTGAACCCGCGAACTCACATTTCACTTTATATTTACAAGCATTTAATCCAATTTATTCAAAAAAAGATCATCACATTGCCGAATAGGTCTAAGGAACATAGAAACAGTAATCAAAGATCCTCGAAACACGATTGGAGTGAGACACTTATTGGGTCATTTTTCCACTGCCAACCACAATATAGTACCACCTCTCTTCTCATCTATAGAACAAATAACATTAAAATTACATACAATTTCAAAGGTGGATTCTATCTTCACAACTTACAATATCATCCACCCGCTCTTTTTAGATAGGACTATTATCTCTATAAACAATTGAGGCATTCAAGCAAGTATTGGTATCCAACATAATAACACAAACATGAATAACTGAGTCCGGAGCAACCTCCACTTTCAGATCCTCAACACATCAAAAGATCCCAACATACCCAAATTCAATCATGACACTAGTAATCATAATTATAGCAGAAGACAAATTTATGAAGAAGAAGACTAGAGATGTTTTCTTTATTTTTTTTCTCTCTCTAACTTTGAGCCTCAATCAAACAAAAAGAACCACCATTTCCTTTTGGACAGATCATCTAATTTTGAATACTTTAAAGGTATGATTCAAACCTATCAACAGCATTCCTAACAACCGATATAGATATAGAAATGAAGATAAGAAGAGAAACAACAACATACTTGATTACCTTAACTTACCCCATGGTGAGGAACCAAATCTCCTTTTTCTTTTGAAACAACCATCAAAACCTTTTTCTTTCTCTTACTGGGGGGTCTTTAGCCTTACTTGTTAGCCGATTAACTTATACTCCTGTATTGAACAAAATTCAAAGGAGATTAATGAGAAGGACTCATCCAAAATTGAAAACATGGACTCTTGATCAGATCGTCCCTATCAATGTCACCTAACTTAACTCTCAATATCCATCTCCTCTTTACACTTATTTAACTCATTTTATAGTCAAAGGAAGCTAGATAGATTTTCTATTGGTAATGGTCTCACAATTAGTAGTTTCCACTAGTACTTAAAGCCAAAACATCACAAGTACTCCCCTTGCTCCTTCACTTTACCTCCTCGAGGGCCTTCAAAAATGAAAAAAAAATTATAGTCTCATCTACATTTACAACTCCGATTTATACACACTCAAACATAGACCGACTATTCCCCATCATTCTTAGAGCTTTTGTTCCTCTTAACAACTTTTTGCCATTGTAATGGCGATTTGCACTTGTTATTTGGAAGAGATAATTCTAACAACACCATTTTCCCCTCTCTTCCATAATTCAAAGTTTATCAACTTTATTATTAGAGAATATAGTTGTGGTATGTCTAAAAATGTTGCTTCTACTACATTTGGGAAGGAAGCTTTTCATAATCACCTGAAATGTTTATGAGAGTTCCATTTGAATAGTGTAAGTCAAGTCTTTAACCAACATCTCCGAGGCCATTGTCTCAATATAGACTCTAGATACCCCAAACTTTTACATGATAGAGTATTAAAGCCAGCATGAAGAGGAACCCCAACAGCACTAGCTACACAACTTAGCCCCTTAATAGTCTAGTACTCTAGAGGAACATTATAAAGATTAACCCATATCGTAACTCTAGCCAAATCATCTTTAGAAAATTAAATGTTTGGTTGCCAACATTTCAAAGACTAAATGTCCCATTTACAATATGCCACAAAGCTTTATCCAAAAACAAGATCACCAACCAAATCAAAATTGAATAGGAAAAAGCCATTATCCGACCGATAAATCTTTTGATAACCCAAATGAGGTCAAATTCGATTGCAATAGAGTTAACTACATGAAAATGGTACTTTCGACCCTCAAAATGACTAACTAGATTGGATTGCCAAAGTTTATAACCTTCTTCAAACATATCCGAGAGGAGGAGCTACTTTCATATGACTAGATTCCAAGGAAAGGGGAAAGTGTGAGTTTCAGTTTTTATACATCCCAATGCCATCTTTCATGTCGAAACTTTAGCCTTTAACAACATCTAAAAATTTTAGTTGAGGGACTGTGTATTGTGAGAGCTACAAGCTACATTAATGCCATACTAGACATTTGTGTCTCGTGGATATGGAGGAGGAATGAGCTTAACAAGAGGAGTCTATTATCCATTAAAGTCTTGGACCCTAAAAGATCTCTCTCTTTCAAACCCGAGAACGTTCTTAATATGGCTAATTAACTTTTATGCTTTCAATTTGAGTTACTTAAAATGGTAAGAATAGATGTGTTAGTAAGCATACCAAAGTTGTTGCTCTAAAACTTACTTCTGGTAAACCATCCATGCGTAGCATCAATGCTCGCCGCTTGATTTGCCTCAACCGCCTAAAAAAAGAATCTCCATTCTCACGCCTTCCTCTAACCCATTAACATTTGCAAAACCCATCAACTGAACCAAACCTTCAGTATCATATTTGTCTTTATCAGAAAAATGAGAGAGCATTGTGTCATGGCTAGGCAACATTTATTAGAGCTCTATCCTCAAGTAATGTCCAATTTTAACATTTTGGTGTTTCTCGAATTCAGAGCTAATTAACGGGACTTCCACAACTCTTGGCTTGGAAATGGACTAAACTCGACTGTCTCTTATTTCACCATAAGAATGGTTGTTTTTTATTGTGTTGGTGACACCATTTTGATATATGAAATTGAGGGGAGCAACAACAATAATATTTGCTTGAATAACTAAGTTTCCGTCTATATGAACCATCTCTCTCCTTTGAACATCATTTACCCTCTTTGTTTCTTGTTGTCTTATTTGAACAACCATATCTATAACTATGTTAATCACCTCTCCTCTTATAACATCACTCATTTCACGTGGTGCAAAGGAAGAACTCAAAGATCATTGCATGAAAAAACACACAAAAGAAGAATTAAAAAAATGAAAAAAACAACATATTATAGTTGAAAACAAAGTTATATCATAATCAAATGAAAAAAAGAACCAATTCTAATATTACATGAAGGAAAAAAAGAAAAAAAATGATAGAAAAAAGAGAAGATATTTTGGCCACATACATGAGTTTGAAACATTTAGAACTTGGAACATCTTTTAGAGGATCCTTGAGAATTTGTAACTTTAAGGACCTTGAAAACCTGAAACCAATGTTGTTAAAATCTCGGGTGATTTGGTCGAAGCATACAATTTTATGAGTCAACATATATACCAAATTGGTATAAAAACTTGAAAACCATTAAAATATGACTAAAATCATTTTGACTCGGTAAAATCATGATTTTGTTGTTGTGTTTATGATTTCAATTGAATATAAAAAACCCTTACCAAAATCAACCTTCAACTCTCCACAACAACATTATTAAGTATTAACCACAAAGCACATATCCTAGCCTCTCTTTTTTCTCTATCGTTCACATGAGCTTTTCTATAAGATATTATAAATAGGTGCAATCAATATCATAATATAAACAAAAAAATTTATGAATGATTAAACATGGAATTGGATTATGTGATGATGATTTATTGAGACAAAAAAAGTAGTGCTGCTTTTGATTACATGTACTTTTACTAGCATCACTAATCAACACAACATATGGAGCAAGATTAGTTAAGCCATGTCCTACATTCCATTAATGGATAAGGTTGTCTCTCCTTTATATTGACAAGATATGGTGATTCCGTATATTTCTTTTTACATAATTAAATCGTTGTTTATGTACATTACTAGGTTTCATGTTAGAAATCGAGGTCTTGAATTGCCTTATCCATGCAAAAGAGAAATAAAGAAGTTTATAAGTTTCCTTGTGTTTAATGCAATGAAAGAAAAAAGAAAACAAAATTAGTATCACCAAACGACAAGTTTCTTGGTCACATAGTTTCCTTTAATTTTTAGCCAAAAAATATTTGAAGTACTGAATATGAAAGACCTTAAAGCTAAGGCTTGTTTGTTCTAAGGAACTATATTTTTTATTTTGACTTTAATGCATTATTATTAGGCTAGATAGTAATGTTTGCTTCATGTAAAAACAAAGTGGATTGTTAGATGCTTTGCAACTTTGGAACTTAGAATTTTAATAAAGATATGTCTTTGTATTGTTATACTTTTGTTAATTAGAATTCTAAAATTGGATAGGTGTCAAGATACCTAGTTGTTGAAAATTGTAAATCACTTTTGCTGGAAAATTAGAAATTCATATTTTCTTGATTTGTGACAATCTGCAACACTTATTCATTTATCACAATCAAGCTACTAATAATCAAGAATTCTCTTATTTGTTTCACATATATAACCTATTAACCTTTGATTATGCATGTTTCTAGGTAAAACTTAGATCCCTAACTATAGTTTTGGAATGCTTGCTTCAAGATAAAAATTCAAGAAAAAGTTTAGTGTAAGTATTGTAAAAAATTATTAATAGAGGCATTTTCGTGTGCTTAAACCGTTAAGTGCATGTATACATAATGATATGAATTTTTACTTAAACCATGAAAAAAAATAGTTATGATTTTATGATTTTACAACTGAAGTTTTCATTGTATTTTTTCATATCGTGTCAAAATGTATTTTTGACAAACTTGCCTGAAACTTTGGTGAATCCTTTTGTAGGATCCTTAAAAACTTGCAACTTTGGTGAATCTTTTGGAGAATTTTTGAAAGCTTGGAACTTTTGTGAATTCTTTTAAAGGATCCTCGAAAGCTTGGAACTTCGATGAATCCTTTTGGAGGATCCTTAAGAACTTGAAACTTTAAGGATCTTTGAAAACTTGGAACTTTGGTAAATCCTTTTGTAGGATTCTTGGATAGACAGATTGTTGGTGAGTATTGCATTGGACCTTTATTTAAAAAAAAAAGATCTTAATCTTTTTTGTAAACCTTTTTTTTTTGGGCTAACTTCTACTCACAAAGTAAAGTCTAAAATTGTCATTAAGCATTCATGTTCATTTAATAAATGGATCGTTGACATTGAAGACCCTAGCTAAATAGAAAAACACATTTACTTTCTAGAAATTAATGTGAAATACCATCATAGTAGAAAAACAAAGTAACTTAAACTTGTAGTGCATGAACCCATGACAAGTCTTTAAAGTGTTAAAAGAATAATTCCACTTTCAAAACTAGATATGAAGGTCATTAGTGAATACCCAACAGAAGGATAAATGGTATTTGGTGATGTTATTGTGCCAGATCATCAACAATCCTTATGCTTTCCTTCCCACCACAATAATGAGTAGGAACTTCCATAGGCCTATGTTACAGACTTGATCAACAACAAGAAGGTTATGTAGGGAAATAATCTTGATGAACAAGGAGGAATTTAACGTCTTGAAGGATTATAGGATTGGTTTATAAAATCCTACGGTTATTATGAAAGAGAACCAATAAATTGGCATATGCAGTTTATTTAGCCTCTTTTAATTATCATCGTTCAAATAATATGCATCATGCACTAATGGAGTCTTGGTGTCCTATTAAGAACACCTTCTTGATTTAGAAGGGTGAAATTGGGATTTTGATTTAGGAAATGGGTGACATCAATGGCTTATCTAATTTAGAGGAGTACTATGAAGAGGTTGTCCATAATTTTGAAAAGTTCTTATATGTTGAAGGTGAATCCTCACTACTTAGAACTTGCTTTTATTTATTCTAAGTTCTTGCTTTGATTACACAGGAAAAGAACGCTATTAGAATATGTCATATGAATTGGCTTGATTTGTAGTTTGATTGTGAATCATCTCAACCAAGTCCTTATTTTCCATGAGAGTACAAGTCTACTTCAAAGCTAAAATTTGTTGTACTTGGGAAGTAAAAAAGATTTTTTTTTATTTAGTCATTCATAATTTATACTTTTGTGAGCTAAGAGTAGTACAATAGAACATGATTTGGTTTTAAATTGATTCGATTTCTTTGGTGGGTGAGCTTAGGATGAATCTTAAGCTGCATACATACCTTCATAAATGAATGATCAAATCATGACATAGTTCAAAGTAGAATTTTTTTATGCCATTCATAGTTTATACTTTTTACGGGCTAGGAGTATTACATATATTTTTTTATGTCTTACAGTTTAGGCTCATATGACATGAAGCTTGAAAGAACTTCAATAATAAAATTTTTTCAGGAACTTCCTATTGATAGGTCTGACACATACAATCTTTGTCAATAACTTTGTATGTTTCATTTTTTGCCCTTATTCTTATTTTTTTTTTTGGAGATAGAGATGATTCATCCTCAATAGATGACTACTCTAAGTCTGAATTGTACTTTGATGATTCCTCAATGGTGATATGGGTTGTTGATATAATATTTGGTTTTAGCTGTAGAATCTCTTACCTTTGTTAAAGTCTTTCCATCTTTTAAAAGCTTTTGTTTTCTTGATTGGGATCTTCTTGGTCTTCCTAACTTAATCCTCTTTTTAGACTCTAGTTTCCTCTCCATTGCTTTGGGGCCCAATTTAGAGAAAACAAAAGCTTTTGCCTTGAACTTTATAGTTGGGTAGATATGGATATTTGATCACCCAATCTTTTAAACACTAAAACATATGAATCCTTACCCAATCTTTTAAAGACTAAAACATGAGCATTTTCCTTATTATCTTGATCTAGAACACATGGCTCTTATGAGTCTTCTTCATTGTATTCAGAGGCTTGAATCATAATAAGATTTGATACATCCTTCTTCACCTAAATCTTTTGAGGTTCAGAAGGTCAGTATCCTATCTAAATTTTAATTGCTGGATTTATCCTCTTTTTATAATGATCTTTCATGCTTTTTTTAAATGATTCTTCACATGTAAGAATGCCATTAAAGTTTTTAAGTTCACAAGGTTTACTTATCTCACATCCTGCATTCTTAAAAATATTTTTGGACATGAGGACCAAACCATCCTTCCTGATCGCTTCATTACTTTTCTAGAGGTTTTATCAATCATAAATTCTAAGAGTGAGAATTAGAAAGCGATAGTCCAGCTATGATTGATAATGGTAAGACTATCTCTTCCTTCATTATTTGGATATCTTTTTTAGAAGTTGGACTTAAGAATTTGACATAAAGTCCTTAGTTGAATTTATCAATGCTTCATCCTTCTTTACTTGTATCTTATCTTTTGAATTGGAATTAGGTATAACTTCTAGGTTCAACTCTTCATCCTCTTCGAAGTAGAACCTAATATTTATATGATGTGATTCTTTAAAAGAGAATGGTTCTTTTGCAGCCATAACATACTTGACTTCACCATTATAGCTATACTTAAAGCATTGATGTCATGTTGATAGAACCACGCCATTCTTGTGTAACCAATGTTTTCATAAGAGTAGGTCATAGGAAGTTTTTGCCTCAATAATATGGAAAAATACTAAAGATTTCATCTCCCTAATCTCAATCTTAATACAAATCTTTCCAATGTTGCGTTGTCCCTTTTGGTTAAAGCCTTGGATCACCATTCTACTCTTGGATATTTTATTCTAAGATATGCCAATCTTTTTCATCATATGAATCGATATAATGTTAATTACTGATCCATCATCAATTAAGTGGTATATGATATGACTTTTCTTTAAGCTACAAGTCCTCATATAATAATGAAATTGTTGTTAAACAATTAACATTGATTACATTATCAACCCTTGAGAATAACTTTTGTTTAAACTTTATAGAATCAAGAAAAACTTGGGCAATAACCAATCAAGCCTCTAGAGGAAGCTCTATTGCCTTAGACAAACTTGTGTTTGATGGGATATTCTCTAATTTAGAGACAATTCTTTCCATAACTAGACTTGTTGCATTTTTTTTTTAAGATTGACTTTTATTTAGAGAAAGTTCTTTTATAACCGCAAGTTTTTCTTTTTTACCCAAAATTACAACATTGACCATGATAATTTTATCTTGGAAGAATGTTTTTTGGAAAATTCCCTCTAAGAGTGATAGATTTTCTTGTTATAGTACACAACTCCTCTTCCTTTGGATGAGACATTGATAAGCCTTTTTTAAAGGATTCATTTACGTTTTGATGCATCCATGTCATTAGAGGATCCCTATCTAGTTGGTTTTATTTCATGAGAATTATTTAGTAATTTTTGGTTGAGTATATCCTTTATATATTTATTTTTTAGAAATGAAAGTAAACCTTTCATCTCTAATTTCATCTTCAAATTCTTAAGGATGACTATAAATCTTTAAGATCTTTTATCATCAACTTATATAATGGTGTTCTTGGATATGCCAAAACTATTTTTTTTTTAATCTCATCCACTTTGAATTGAAAAAGAAGTGCTTAATACGATAAATGATTAGCCTTATCATTATTACAATGATAATCTTTTTTTTTTGTAAAGTAAGCTTAGGACAAAAATAGGATCAAAAGATCTGAAGGCAACCATTGTCATATTTGCACTTGTGTTTTCTTCTCCTTATTCAAGTTGGATCTTTCCTTTATTCTCTATTCAAGCCATCATATTTGTTGGGACAAAAAAAATCTTGATAGGATGGTTGATTATCCAATAAAACTTGCAAAATTGATCTAGAATACCCTCAAACTTCAAAATCAGAAAAATATATTTGTTTTCTTGTAATTTCTTTAAAGTGCATATCTTTCTTTCCTGGATTTGGTTTTCCTTGAACTTTTTTTCAATCTTCAATTGTGATTTGACTTGTTAGTTAGAAACCTTTATAGGTATCATAGAAACAATCATGGCTTCTTTTAATTTTATAGGTTTTTCATCTTTCTTGAATTCTTTCTTTGCTTCCCTATTATCATGAGGATCACTTGGGAAATAGCTTTCATGCCTTGCTATACAGATCTCCAAGTCATAGGCTTTTGTGGCGAGCTATTAAAAAAATGAATAACATGTTCCCTTGAAGACTATATAACAACACCCACTATATTTTCTAGAAACACATGTCTATGAAGAAGACTTCACCTATCTTCTTCTTATAGCTAGAGACTAAGTTCCTTCATCTCTCAATGTAATCCAAGACTGACTCTTCTTTTCTTTGTTTAGTATATGTAAGTTTTAACAAGCTTATAATTCGCCGTTGTGGAAGCGAGTCAGGAACTCTTGCTCTAATTATTCTCAATTATCTATCTTTTCAACAGGAATCTCAATATACTAGTCAAATGCAACTTCTTTTAGGGACCAGACAAACTACTTCACCATCAGGTCTCCATGGGTTCCTGCACTATTACAAGTCTCAATAAAATAAGAAATTTATTGCTTTGGATTACTTTTACTTTAAATTGTTGGAACTTTAGAGTTGATTGTTTGGTGGCATCCTTATTTCATGAATGTGCTTAATGTATGGCTTGACATACATAAGAGAAGACTAAGTAACACCTCTATACTAAGCATGAATAGTATCCACAATCATATCTGCGGTTGTTGGAGAGTAAGTGAGCCATCGATTATCCAACAATGTCTTTAAGGGTATTTTGCATCACTGTTCAATCATGTTGCTTTTACTTTTATTATTTTCATGGGCATCTTGGCTTTCTAAAGGATTTTGATGAGCATTATTCCTAGATAGGTCTCTGATCCTTTAGGTGCTTTCGACAAATAGATTTTTCTTTTCTAGTTAGCTCATCAATATGGTGATTTGAGCATCTCTTTTCTTAATGGATCTTTTCAGTTAATCTATTTTAAGAGACATCTAATGGATATGATCCTAAAAAAGTGATGCCTGGGTGACCATGACTAGCATTTGAGAGTCAGAGTTAGAATTAAATCAGGATGAGGATAAGTAATCTCCCCATCTTTGTTTGGAAGATGTCACATAATGAGATCTAGACTTCAATCACATGTTTTAATTATCTTGTGGAATCTCAATCCCTTCTTATAGACTTGGAAAGGTAGAGTTTCTGACACGATTAAAAGATTGATGTTTTATCTCAAGTGCAGGAGTGTCGAAGTAATAAATAACCCGGCTAGACCAGGGTCGAATCACATGAAGGTGAACTATATAAAATTATAAACAATAAATGAAAATGAGTTGAAGAGAACTTTTGAGATGTGATATTAATGTAAGGATTAAACAAGGATAAAATAATTGTCAAGGTTAGAGGATCCACTAATGGTATTTCAAATAAGTATAGTATAAACTCCTTTTATTACTCAATTGGAAACCACACACAAAGGAGGTTCCAATCGGATTATAAATTATTAACATGATTATATTAATTATATCTTATTTGAGTAATGCCAATACTTGTAAATGTGGTAAGGTATTCATGATGATAACTTATGTTAACAACAAATCAAGTTCCTTTCATAGCACAAGTGTTGGTTATACCATCCGATGGAGGTTATGAAAATGCCAAGTATTTGTTGTACCGAGGGTTGTACAACACAAATCTAGATTAACCATTTAACAAGTAAGGTATTAAGAGTGAGTAAGATAACAAATATAAAACATGTTAGTATCAAACATGAAAGTCCATGTTGAGTTTATAGTATATTTATTCTTACACCATTAGTATACCTTTTTCACCGTGACAAAATTAAATTAACTAAACATCATGAAGAAGAAAAACATAAATAAACAATATAATAACATAAACATGATATAAGTTAACTAAGTATAGTAAAATAAATGAAAAGTATGAACAAGAGATTAATAAAACTTGAACATTACAAAATACAAAGAGAGAGGGTGATCTTGATCTGAACACCAAGATGTTTAAATATATGATAAATGCCTCCTTTTATAGGCTAAAATTCAAAACTATTGATTTCATCACTAATTATTGAATGGGTGACACCTCTTGACTTGGTGACAATCATTATCTTATTGTTTGAACAAAACATCATTGCTAACATCAGAATTTAAACAGATCGTCCTCATGAAAGTTCTGGCCACTTGTCTATGCTTTCCAAGAAAATAAGAATGAGCTTATTTGGACTTCTAGAACTCGAGATATGGGTTGAATAGTGTTTGGGCTAGAGAACGATTTCGACTTCTCTTTTGTTGCTACAATTTGAACTTGAAACGACCGTTTTGAATCTTGGACTCTTCATGAAAGTTTTAGGCCTATATCTTAGCTTTCCATCCATATAAACCTGATCTAAATCCATGTTCTACAGCTCCAGTTATGATCCAATAATCAAATGATGTTCCAGTTTGAATTGAACCAACATCTCTTATTTAATCTTAGCTCTCTCTTTGTCTTCTCAATTTCAATAATTAAACACGTCAATCAATCCTTTAAATTATGAGATATACCTACATTTAAAATGAGCATTTACCATAAATTAAAGATATCTTATAATATTAGACTTGTTATTATAAAACATGCTTAAGTTAAGGAATTTAATGATACTTTAAATGCTATATGATGATATAAAACCTTGATAAAAATACACTTTTAAGTACTAATCACACCTCCCTAATCAGCTTATTACTAGTCCCTTAATCAAAGCGTTAAAACAATTTTCGACATTCGAAAGCAAGACATTCATCATTCAACTTCCATTAATCTATCCAAATAAACAAACTCTCATTAAATTTATATATCTGCTTCATACTTCTTAAACAAGAGGGGCTTTTCTTGAAAGAATTCAAAAAAAATTATAATGTTTAAGTAAGAACTGTGAAGTGTATTTAGATTGTTTTTTTTAATTTAATTTGGACTCAAACACAATAAATTTAACTTAGACCTAAACCCAATAAATTTAATTTATTTGGTCATAAAGAGTGGTTCATGGGCCAGACTTGTTAAAATTTTAGTGTCTCTACATAGTTATAATAGTAACCATAGCCATAATCTCGATCAACCTCTAAACCAAACACATATCTAATATCTTCTTTGCTATTGTATAAATAAACATTTCTACCTCTTTGTTTTTTTTGTTTCCCATTATGCATAAAATATTACAAATGAGAGGATACCTAACTAGAAACAACATACTACTTAACTTAAGTAAATATAAAATCAAAACTAATCCATTCATGGGGCTACTAGTTTGGAAAAAGTAAAGTATTTTAACTCAATATAAGATTTATGCTCATGAGTTACATCTAGAAGTGTGATAGTCATGTGCTAGATAATTAGTTTGTATTACATCGAGGTGTCAGACCAAAAAAAAAATTTTATATAAAAAACTTTTAAGCATTGCTAGTATGTTTTCTAGCAATAAGAAAAAATCTTAATCATTAATTCAAAATCCAAGGTATGCATTTAATAAAAATAGAATGAGATTTATACGCGATAATAAATGCTAAAAAATATATTAACATTAACTAAAAACTAAGTTGTGAAGTTGATAAACTAGATAAACATATTTAATTATGTGCCACAGAGGGCCTTTTAATTTTTCTAACTTAATTATATGCCATTATTATTTTTATAAGAAAAATAATAATTTAAATTCCATTTAAACAAAATAACTTGCTAGTAAATATCTTTCGTTTCTTATTAATATCTGTAATACAAACAAAAAATATAATATTTTTCTTATTTCATTTATTTATTAAAAACCAAAAGCATTTAAAAGGCATAAAAAAAAGACCAGGACGATTTAAAATAAGGATATAAAAGATACCTCTCAAACTAAAACCCCTTTGTCTCATTTTTCACTAGAATATTAGACAACATTCTATCATTATTCTAAAAATAAAATCCTAATAAATTTTATACGAGTGTATTAAAAAAAATATAAGAATAATAATACAATGCTTGTGCCTCTTCATGGAAAACTCTTTTGAAGTGCCATCAAACTCAGCTCAGTCGATTAAACTTGAAACCTTCCAACCTAAGTCCTTGCCCGACCTGGTTTTCAAATTAAACTATGTGGGGGTTAACTTGATATGACTCGATCGACTTGCAAGGTTAAAAGGCAACGCTAGAAGACTAGAAAAAAACATTATTTGACTAAAAATAAATTACAAGACAACATTTGTTTTTTAAATATTGAGGTAGTGATATGTGGATTAATTGATCCTGGTTAACTTGTCAAACCTGCCATCCGGGTCATAGACCTGATCGAGTTTAATAAGTATGTTTTTCTAAAACTATTTTTATTTAATTATATGATAACAAATGTCATGGCATGCACGATGTCAAATGTTGGATCTGACCGCTAGATTGAAAAAAGGTTTTGTAGGTGTTGAGATAAATCATAAAAATATGATTTGAAGGGTTTAAGAGTCGCCACCTAGTATTATGGTTACTAGAAAACCTAATGGTTTGTGCGTGTTTGAGTAAGGGAACTAGTAGTGCACAGGGAAGATGCTTCACCCCTAGTGCACCTTACTTATGGTAAACTGCATTATTGATTGATTATTTTTTCTAAGTCATGTTTCCATTTGTTGATCTGTATAAAGTTTATGAAAGATCCTCCTCAGTATAAAGGTTCTTATCTTATTAGATTAAAACCTAACATTTCTGAAGCCCAAAAATTATATAAAATACATATCCCAAACTTAAACAAAATTAATTTTGTGGTGTTTTTGAGATTTTAGCTAAATCCTAATGGATTTTTTACAACCTTGTTATGTTATAAACTTGTTAATCCCAAACTTGATTTTTATTTTATTTTTCAAAGAATAATAAAAATACAATTTTTTTTATATAAAATATGTATGAAGATTTTTAGAACTTGGTAATATGCACACAAATAAAAACATATTTTTATATTCTTTTAAATAAGGGATTGTTTTTTAATTCTCTTGTATTTTTCTCAAAACTTGAAGAAAAACAAGTATATTTACCTAATCAGTATCTTATAGTGTAAGTCTACAACCTAAATATTAAATGAAATAGTTGGAAAAAAATACAAGGGATCCACATATAATTTTTAAATGGTTCCTAAAATTTTTCAGAATTTTCAGAGATTATTTAGAATTTGTTTAGAAAAAGCACAAAAAGAAAAAAAAAACAACACGTTGTTGGAAAATCAATAGGGTGTGTTTTCTAAACCCACGTGACTAGGCTTCCTGGCTTAAAGCCCAAGCCCAAAAACATGACCCAACAACAGAAACAAAGAGGTGAAAATCAAACCAGGCTTTTTGCTTGAATCTTGCTAAGAATACGAAGAACACAACAATGAAACTTGGAAATGTGGATTTGATTTTAGACCAGATTACATCAAATTGAAGGTGCAAAAAACATGTGAAACATCATTTAATCAAATTTTTGGGTTGGATTATCACAATAAACACTTGATCGTCACAATTAATTGATTTTATGCAAAAAAATAAAATGATAGAATCAAAGATTAAAAGCTATAATTCTAGTGTTTTTAAACCTTTAAAACCCTAGATTAATGATTAACAAGACTATACACATGTGTAAGAATCATCAATCGGCCAAAAAGACATGGAAAACAAGAACCTAAAGTAATGTTCAATAGATGAACATCACCTTGAAAACCTAGAAAACTAAAAAATGCCTTAAACATGAAAAAAAAACATAAAAGTACAAAAAAAACAGCCTTAACCTAGCATTTAAAGCTTAAGCATGTTCAACACAACTTTCTTGAACCATCAAATCAACAAGAAACAAAAAAATCAATGGTAAAATAGCAAGTAAAACCATATATTGACAACAAGCCAAAAAAAATCTCCCTGTGTATAAACATTGTTTCATTGATTAATTTCATTGTTCTGAAACTCAAATAACTTGCTTACAGCTTCAACAAACCTAGCAAGCTACTTTAAAACAACCTATACCGTATAAACCTCAATACTTAACACATCTTGTCATGATTTAAAAAATGAACAACTAAACATTTAAACATGAAAAACAACATTATACATGATCATATACCATTGCATTATCATATTCTAACACGTCAAATTAAGACAATTAAACAATGTTGAGCATATACAAGCTCTATTTAAAGCATGCTTAAAATTTTCAAAATGAAAATCATGACTTTTAAACTAACAAATAACTTCAAATGATGCATAACAAGCTTCAGATCTTCTACTATTTCTATTTCCAATCTTAGATTTAAGATCTTTGCCTTCTACCTCTTTTCTTCCACTTTTTATCAATATTTCATTGTCATTCTATCAAGAGACTTTTTAATAGAAAATGGGAGGTAGTTGAAACCAACCAAGTCATAAATCTTGTAAAGGGGGTGTTATTCTTAAATTAGGATTAAACCATACTTGATTTGGTGGCATTTAGCTTTCTCACCATTGATTCAAAGTTAGGTGTAACATTGTCAAATTTTACTAAACCAAACAATGTTGTCTGTGGACAAGAAATTAAGGGCTTCCACGTGGTACTTAAGGGCATAAACATCGGAAAAGGGCAATATAGACTTGTAGAGGGGAATCTTTTCTATTAAATATTGATGGTTGGAGGCTATGAGGTGGTCAGAAATGTCACGTTCATTCACATGTCACTCATTTTCTACATTAAAAATGAGTGACATGTTATTTACTTAAACCCTAAAATTTAGAGTTTTTCTAATTTGAAATTTGAAAACTTCAATTTGGTTCATGTTATTTCAATTTCATTATACCCCTCAATTGAGCTTGAAACTTCTTAATATTTGCAATTGCACCCCGAACTTGGATTTAACTCCTCTAGTTTGACGTTTTTTTAATTGGTCAATGGTTTTTAATTTGTTCAATTTAACCCCTATCAACCATCAAACTTTCAATTTCTTTCAAGTTGACCCCTAATTTTGATTCATTTCAATTCCTGAACTTACAAGCCTTTTACTCTTTGCTTCTTGATTTTGAAATTCTTCAAATTAGCCCTTAATTGACTTCTAAACTTTAATTTTCTTGCAATTTCATCCAATTAAGCTTATAAAAATTAAATTCGGTCCTCCAAAATTCCAATCTTCTCAATTAAGCTCATATTAAGCTTCTAAATTTAATTTTTCACCAATTAAGTCCTTAATTAAATTAATTTGGTCCATTATAAGTGTAATTAAATATTTCCACTGTATTAATTATTTTAATTTTGGCCTAAAGTAATTTTATAAACTTAAGTAAACCTATGATTAGATCAAATCAGCCTATTAAAAATCTAATTAAGTCCTCAATCTTATTTTTTATGCAAATGCTTTCAATATTCATTTAAGTAAACCTTGAATTTGCATTGCTTTTTACATGTAAGTCATTTATAGGTGCAATTGAGTTTTCAATATTGTTAAAGATCCAATATAGTCTTTCCATCCCTCATTTATGTATTTAGATTCCTATTCAACTTGTTCTTACCAACCAAATCATTTGTCTTCCTTCATTTTTATTTTTCAATTTTGTTTTGTACATCAAAAAGATAATTTTAGAGGAACCCAAAATTAGGTTATGACAACAAAATATATATTACGATAGATTATATAAAAAGAATGCTTGCTAATATTATAAAAATATTTGCATAATCTTATTCAAGAGCAAAGTAAAATTAAATAAAATTTAATGAATAATATCTAAAATACACTCTTCATTAATCTAAGAATTTTTTTTGTAAAATACACAATATATTTTTAATTATTTGATTTTTAAGGAATTAAATATAAAAACAAAACTAGCCAAACATGTCCCAACACACATTGGCCATAAAAAAACTAATGCATGAGTGTCTGGACCTTTTTTATTTTCTTTTTCATATTGTGCATTGTTCAACAAATTATTTTAAAAAAGAAATAGATGACGCATCATTTATATCACTAGTTTTTGCACATTGAGAGGTGATTAAAAAATTGAACTGGGGAATTTCTTTCCTAAAAACCCAAATTTCAATATAGTTTCACCTAAAAAATCTAAAAAAATCCCTTATAACCCACACAATCAATTCTTCAACTTAAACGTCCCTAATCGGTTAAAAATCATAAAATCAAAATGAAAAAAAAATCTTCTTTAACCTCGAACTACGTTTTTCAAGCAACACGAGCTTAAAATACCTTAGTAACACTGATTTCAACAAAAGGAATGCTTTGACATTAAATTTGTTTGTTTTCATTAATAAAATTTGAATAACCTATATTTTACTCTCTTAATCACAATTTTTTCGATGATTTTATATTTTTTTTTTCAAACTCAAGTATTAAAATGTGAATAAAATAAAGTTTTGGATTAAATTGTATAATTTTCAAATAAAGGTGTCGTAAAAGAAATTGGATGAAATATTAAGGCTAAATTTCCAAAAAAAGGGCTGACAATAATTTTTCTTTTTATAAAAAGGTTGGTATTTTATCAGACTTTTAATTTTAGTCTTTTTATTTTTAATTTTTCACAAATAACAAAACTAATATTTGTTTTTGTAAAATTGAGAATCAAATCATTATAAGGACTTTAGTTCGAGACCATGATAACCCTATAAAAACAATATGCAACAAATCATCATGTTGTATCACCAATTAATGCAATACGGAAGAATGAATATGAAAAACAAATGCTTTCGATGGTTGAGAGAAAATAATGGACCAAATTATATATATATATATATATATATATTAAAAAAAGTGTTGACATTTCACCTTACTTTCAATTTTGGGTCCTTCATTTTTATTTTTTCACAAACAATTAAATCAAAATCCTTTTTGCAAAATCAAGTACAACTCATTCTTTGAGAATTTTTTTTAAATCATGATTATCCAAAAAGAAAGCAACACAAAACAAATAATCAAACCCAATCACTAATCAATGCAATGTGTAATGATGAAATTAAAAAAATAATTGATAACCATATAAAAAAATTAAAGGATAAAAAAAAAGGAGGATTGTTGTTGCAATCCATAGTTATTTAAGACACAATCCACAATGATTTCTCCACACTCTTTAATTTCCCACAAACAACAAACGAATCTAATGTCATGATATTTTTTTTATATTGTAATAACCCAACAAACAGAAATATGAAGTATATGATTAATCTGAATAACCAATCAACGCAATGTGAAATGATGAAATTGAAAAATAAATATTTGATGGCTTGAGATAAAAAAAGGACCAAAAAATATTTTTCTTAAAAAAAATAAGTGTTGGCATTTTACCTTACTTTCAATTATGATCCCTTTTTTTTTATTTTTTTCACAAACAATTAAATCAGAATCTTTTTTGCAAAAGCAAGAACTACTCAATGCTGAGATGATTTTTTCCGAGACCGAGATAACCCAAAAAAAAGACAACACAAAACAAATAATCAAACCCAATCATATATTAATGCAATACAAAAGGATAAAATTGAAAAATAAATTGATAATTAAATAATAAAATTAAAGGATAAAAAAGAGAATTCTTGTCTCAATCCATAATGATTTAAGACACAATCCACGGTGGTTCCTCCACACTCTTTAATTATTTTCCAACAACAAAACTAAATATATTTTTGCAAAATCGAGAACCAACCCAGTGTCAAGATTTTTTTTAGATTGTAATAACTCGATAAAAAGCAATATGAAGCAAATCATCAAGTTGAATCACCAATCAACGCAATATGAAAGGATAAAATTAAAAAATATATTTGATAGATAGAGAAAAATAAGGGCCAAAAAGAACTTTTTTTAAAAATAAAGTCTTCGACATTCCACCTCATTTTCAATTTTTGCCCTTCATTTTATTTAATCACAAAAAATTAAATCAAATTATTTTTTTGCAAAACTCAACACGGAAATTTTTTTTTTTATTGAGACCATGATAGCTAAAAAAAAATGAAACAAAAAATAAATAATGAAATCCAATTACTGATCAACTCAATGTGGAAGGATAAACCTGAAAAAAATTTGTCATCTAGATAAAAAAATCAAAAGATAAAAAAAAAATTGATGTTGCAATCTATAATGACTTAAGACATGGTCCATCATGGTTTCTCAGCTCTTTATTTTTTCACAAACAACAAAACTTAATTTTTTTTATGCAAAATTGAGAATCAATTCAATGCTGATATTTTTTTTAGATTGCAATAACCTAACAAAAAAATATATCAAGCAAATCATCAACTTGAATCATCAATCAACATATTGCGAAAGGATGAAATTGAAATAAATAAATCTAATAGCAAAATATATATATATATATATATATATATATATATATATATATATATAATCTTTTAAATAAAGGGCTGATTTTTCACCTTAC
This sequence comes from Populus deltoides, assembly GCA_015852605.2. Taxonomy (NCBI): domain Eukaryota; kingdom Viridiplantae; phylum Streptophyta; class Magnoliopsida; order Malpighiales; family Salicaceae; genus Populus; species Populus deltoides. The sequence continues at coordinate 11,671,975 of CM027580.2, forward strand.
TTTCAATTTTGATTTTTTCTTTTTTTAATTTTTTGCAATCAATTAAGTCAAATTCTCTTCTACAAAATGAAGAACAACTTAACTTGGATAAGTTTTTTTTTTTAACGCGATAACGTAATTGAAAGCAACAAAACAAATAATCAAACCCATTCATATTAATTAACGCAAAATAAAAGGAAAAAATTTAAAAAAATAATAGTAAATTATATAGAAAAATTGAAGGATAGAACAAGAGAATTATTATTAGAATCCATAGTGATTAATTTATATTTTAATATTACCTTCTAATAATGGTAGGATAGGGTTGAATGATAGAGTGGTTTATTAAACCAAACAGTATTTAACGTTAAAGGTAGATATTTGAAAGAGCGCGTGTGAAAATGTCCACAGAGTATTTCTCCTTCCTTCTGCTTTTGCTATTAGAGGATGAATCATCAACACACCACGTCACTGAATCATCCTCTAATATTTGCTTTCCAAACTAATTGGGATTCAGAGGGTTAGTTAGCATTTAGCAAGATGCGTCAAGAAATCAATAAAAAGAAAGAGACGGGGGAAGGGGGGAGAGAAATTGCGTGGTCCACTGCTGTCTTGCTATTTTTTTTTTTTTTGTACGACTGAGTGGTCCCCACTCCGACCAACCCAATTGGGCGTACCACGAAACAAAACGCCACCTCTTTCCAACAAGTCTCCCAGTAGCACCAACCCAAACAACCCAGCCTAGGTTCCCGAACCTCACCTCGCCAGAGCCAGAGCCAGAGCCAGTAGCTCCCCACTTCCCCTCTTATCTATATAAAATCCCATCTCCTCCACTTCTCTCGCATCCGAAAACCAAATTCGCATATCCTCCTCTCCTCTCCTCTCCTCTAATAGTAATAAAATTTCATTTTTCATTTCAGCAGCACCGAAGTGGGTTTTTTTTTTTCCCTGGTATCTATAAAATTTTCTAGAGTTCAAGAATAGGGGTTAAAAACCCAGGGTAGACGAGTTGTAGACATCACGGCTATACACGGAGTAACTCGGCCTCTAATTCATGTCCGGGCTGTACGACGTAAGGGTTGTTTAATCGAGAGCAGCAACCCTTCGCCGCACGGTGGACGTGGCGCTCTGCCCTCCGAAGGCGGCAGCCCTTCTGATCTCCTCTTTCTTGCTGGTGGCGGTTTCTTCTTCTTTTAGTTAGTTGTAGCTTAGTATTATTACTATTATTATACTACTTATCACATCTAAAATAGAAAAAAAAAATCATTCGAATTTTGTAAAAGCCAGTCAGCCAACAAGTAAAGCATTAGATCTCGAATAAACGAACAAGATGATGCTTAGGATCAAAAGGGTTCCTACTGTTGTTTCCAACTACCAGAAAGAGGAAGGTGAGGAGGGTTCTCGCCGCGGAGGGGGTTGCGGCCGCAATTGCCTTCAAAATTGTTGCCTTCAAGGTATTTTTATTTTATTTGAAGATCTTTAATTGAAACCTCGTTTGGTTTGATTTATGTTTATTAAACATTTGCTGTATGGATAGGCGCACGCCTACCTTTATATACTTTCAAGAAAGTGGACAGGATTATCACAGAGCAGAAGGATGTGTTTGAACATGACAAGAGTGAGCCTCCAGTTGCCTTCCTCAATTCGCTCCTTCTCGGGGAGGTATTATTACTTAACCTCCTCTTAACTCAAGCATATTCCATTGAATTGATATTTATTTATTTACATATCTTTTCGCAGTTGAGTAGTCAATTTTAAGTTTACTTTATGTGCCTGTTTGAATTTTTAGTGGGAGGACCGTATGCAGAGAGGGCTCTTTCGCTATGATGTCACCACCTGTGAAACCAAGGTCTTAATTCTCTCTTATTATCATTATTTGGTTGCAATTTGAAGCTGAGTCTGTTATAATAATATGGTAGTATTTACATAATTGGATATGAGATTTCTGCCTAATCTTTGGTGATGTTCATTTAGGTGATACCGGGTCGCAATGGTTTTATCGCTCAGCTGAATGAGGGCCGTCACTTGAAGAAGAGGCCAACTGAATTCCGTGTCGATAAGGTCCTCCAGCCCTTCGATGGAAACAAATTTAACTTCACTAAAGTTGGCCAAGAAGAGATCCTCTTCCAGTTTGGAGAGAGTGAAGATGGGGAAGTCAAGTTCTTCCCGGATGCCACTATTGATGCTGAGAATTCTCCAAGCGTGGTTGCCATCAACGTACATCCTTGATTCTTGTCTTACATCATTGTTTTTCTTTGATTGACAGTGTTATCTGAGTAGAGCAGTAAGATGATGGTTGATTGCTTTTGCTGTGTCAATTTAACAGGTGAGCCCTATTGAATATGGGCATGTGCTGTTAATCCCCCGTGTCCTGGATTGCTTGCCTCAGAGGATTGATCGTGATAGCTTCTTGCTTGCACTTCACATGGCAGCTGAAGCTGGGGATCCATACTTCCGACTGGGTTACAATAGCTTGGGTGCTTTTGCAACCATTAACCATCTTCACTTCCAGGTTACTATCCTAATAGCTATATCCTTTTCAACTTGAATAATCATATCCCTTAGAAGTGGTTGGTAGTTCATTCGATAATGAGCCGGCAATTTGATAATTTACATGGAACAGGCTTACTACTTGACTGTGCCTTTTCCGATTGAGAAGGCATCCACCAATAAGATAAGTACGTTGGATGGTGGTGTGAAAATCTCTGAGCTTGTGAATTATCCTGTCAGAGGTCTCTTCTTTGAGGGTGGAAATGCCCTGCAAGATTTATCCAACACTGTCTCAGATGCCTGCATTTGCCTTCAAGAAAACAACATACCTTACAATGTGCTCATTGCTGATTGTGGAAACCACATCTTTCTCCTTCCACAGGTAATGAACATGGGAGCAACATAGAGTTGACTTCTTTGCTTGTTGATATTTGAACTGCATAGATTGCACTTGTCTTCAATTCTTTAATGTTGACTAATGGATGAACAGTGTTATGCTGAGAAGCAAGCTCTAGGGGAAGTGAGTTCTGAGCTTCTTGATACCCAAGTGAACCCTGCTGTGTGGGAAATCAGCGGCCATATGGTGTTGAAGAGGAAGAAAGACTATGAGGAGGCATCGGAAGAGAATGCTTGGAGGCTTCTTGCTGAGGTGTCTCTCTCCGAAGAGAGATTCCAAGAAGTGAATGCTCTCATCTTTAAAGCTATCTCCAACAGTGGTAATTGCAGTGGAACTGATTCTGAGAACGTGCTTGAGGATGCAAGTGTTGAACATCCGTCTCTTGAAGAAGTGAATGCCATTAATGAAAACTCCCATTCAGTCATGGTTACTGGGAGTCAAGGATGTCTAGTTCTGCAGTGAGTATTGGGCTTAGGTGAGCAGACCAGTGACATATCTGGCTCTCAAATAAGCTTATGGCAGTTTTGGCATACAAGTGGTCTTCACTAGTGTGTTTGTGGATTATGGCATTAGTCTAAATAAGCAAACTAGGTTTGCATTTTTAAACTTGGTGTGGATTGTTGTCTTTAGCATTTCTGGTTTTGTATTCAGCCTATTGACCATGTAATGTGGTCTTTGTATGTACTGCATGGGATTTGTGTAAAATATTATGGAATGTTTGCTCTTTGGAACTCGTATCTTTTCATGACAATTTTCTTCTGGGCACTGAATCCAAATGAGACGTTAATATGAACATGTAGAAAAATTAGGTAAATGATTTATGAATTATCACAAGATAATACAAGAGAAATTCTGAAATATTTTGTGTATCTTTCACTAAGAGAGTTATAATATATATATACATCAAGAAGGATCAAATCCCTTAATTCTAGGATCTAATAAATATAATCAGATCTTTTAATCTTAGGTCTAGACAATAATGAAAATCTTAAAGATATAATCAAGGGATATTCAGCTATGAAAAAAACTAAATAAGGAAAGAAGAATATAATATACAGCTATGAAAGAAACTATATAATGAAAGAAGAAAATATATAAGGAAAGAAGAATATATTGACATCCCCCCTCAAATTGACGCGGGTAGGTCTAAGAGCATCAATTTGCTACTGAGAAATTTATGTCGTGGGCGTGTCAAAGCTTTTGTAAAGGCATCAGCTATTTGAAGATCAGTATTAACATGAGGAAGAGTGATAACACCTCGAGTAAAGGCCTCCCTAATGTAATGACAGTCCACCTCTATGTGCTTTGTGCGTTCATGATATACCGGATTCGCAGCTATTTGAATAGCACTAGTATTATCACCATGAAGTGGAGTAGGATCGTGAGGAGGGAACCCAAGTTCGGAAATAAGACCACGTAACCACACAATTTGGAACAAGCTGCAGACGTGGCTCTATACTCAGCCTCTGTAGAAGATTTAGAGACACAGTCCTGTTTCTTACACTTCCACGAAATCAAGGCATCTCCAAGAAAAATGCACCAGCCTGTGATAGACTTCCTAGTATCCAGGGCAACCCAATCAAGCATCACTATATGAAGTCAAATTAAGAGTAGATTGTGTAGGAAAAAACAACCCACCAGTAGGTGACCCAATTAAGTATCTAATAATACATTTAACTGCAACAAGATGAAGATGTCGAGGTGCCCGCATAAATTTGCTAACTATATGGACAAAGCATAGGAGATATCGAGGCCTTGTAATTGTTAGGTAGATAAGACTACCAACAAGTTGCCTATATAAAAAGGATCGAGCAAAGGCTCGCCTTCATCTTTTCGGTATTTCACATTCACCTCCATTGGCGTATCAACAACGAGTAGCATCCTTTAAACCCGGCTAGCTCAATGAGATCCTGGATATATTTATGTTGATTTAAGAACAAACCATGATCTCTAGAGTGAACTTCCAGCCCTAAAAAATATGTGAGATGTCCAAGATCTTTCATTTGAAATGTACTATGCAACATATGTTGAAGCTTTGTGATCAGCCCTATGTCATTACCAGTGATGATAATATCATCGACATAGACTAAGAGAAATACCATACCAGTGATGGTCTTGTAAAAGAAGAGTGATGAATCATATTGACTTTGTGTGAAGGAGAAGGTAAGAAGAGTGTTGCGAAACTTCTCAAACCAGGCTCTAGGTGCTTGTTTCAACCCATACAAAGAGCGTCTTAGCTTGCAAACTTCATCAGAAGCCGTTGTTGACATACCGGGTGGAAGTTTCATGTAAATCTCTTCCTTAAGATCCCCATGCAAGAAGGTATTTTTTACATCCATCTGATGTAAAGGCCAAGCTTTAGAGGCTGCAATAGCAAGAATTGTTCTCACTATGGTCATCTTAGCAACTGGTGCGAATGTTTCTTCATAGTCGAAGCCATATTCTTGTTTATTGCCAAGAGCAACCAATCGAGCTTTGTATCTATCTAAAGAGCCATCAGACTTGAGTTTCACAGTATAGACCCACTTACTACCAATGGGCTTAACATGTGGAGGACAAGAAATAATGTCCCAAGTATGATTTGCCTCAAGTGCTTGAAGTTCTGCCTCTATTGCTTGTTGCCAGCACTCATGTTCTCTAGCCTGTTTATAACAAGTGGGAATGGAAATAGAAGACAGGGTAGTAGACATAGCCACCGGAGTTGAAAAACCATACCTTTCAGGAGGTTTGTGAGGTCTAGAGCTTTTACGAAGAGGTGGTGGATCATAGAAAGTGGGTAGAACAGGATCAGATGCCGCAGGAAGATGTGAAGGAACCTTAGTGAGACTTGTAGAAGGATCAGAAGCAGGAGTGCGTCTATGATAAACATAACCAGGTTTAAACCTTTGTACTGGTGTTGGTGACTCAGGAAAATGTGGTAAAACAGATAGAGAAGGAAGTCCTGAAGTCTGTTGTGTGCGAAAGAAGGGCATATTTAAAAAAAAAATGACATTCCTAGAGACACGAGTTCGACGTGCATGTGGATCATAACAAAGAAATCCTTTTTGGGTTCCAGCATATCCTAAGAAGGCACACTTGACAGATTGGGCAGTAAGTTTATTTCTCTCATGTGCAGGAAGGTGAACAAAACAAATACATCCAAAAATATGAAGATTGGAATAATTTGGTGCATGTCCAAACAAACAAAAGTAAGGAGAATCATTGTTCAAAGTGGGAGATGGTAATCGATTAATCAAATAAACAGCAGTACACAAAGCTTCACACCAAAAATGAGAAGGAACACATGACTCAATTAGAAGAGTTCGAACAACATCAAGAAGATGACGATTCTTTCTTTCAGCCACACCATTTTGTTGTGGGGTGAAAGGACAAGAACGTTGTGATATAATCCCATGACTTTGAAGAAAAAATTGAAATTCATTTGAAATATATTCACCACCTGAATCAGATTGCAGAATTTTGATTTTGGCAGAAAATTGTGTTTCAACTAAGGCAAGAAATGCTTTAAACACAGAGAAGACCTCACTTTTAGATCGAAGAAAATATACCCAAGTAAAGCGAGTGAAATCATCTATAAATGTAACAAAGTATTTGTAATGTTCATGAGAAATTACAGGTGCAATACCCCATACATCAGTATGCACGATTTCAAAAGGTTTGGTGGTACGGGTTTTATGCAATGGAAAAGGAAGTGTTTTGCTCTTACCAAGTTTGCAAGATGCACAATCAACAATATCATTATTAGAAGAAGTCGAATTTTTATTTCCAAGTAAACCAGATTTAAACAAGACTCGAAGTACATGAGAATTAGGGTGTCCTAAACGTCTATGCCACACCTGATTATCACATTGAACAACATTACAGGCAACATAATTTGACACAGGATAGGGAGATAGAAGCAAGGGAAATAGGCGTCCCACTTTAGGTCCCTTCGCGATCATCTTCCCGGACACTTGATCCTGCACAAAACAACGAGATTTTGAAAAATAAACATCACAATTGTTGTCAACTAATTGGCCAACAGATATAAGATTAGTGGACAGCTTAGGAGACACAAACACAATATTCAATAGGGCTGAAATATCACCAACAACTGTGATAGACAAGGGATTACCATCGGCAGTACGAATATGAAGATTTCCTTTATATTTTTGAACATTATTTAAAGGTAAAGTAGTGTTGGTCATGTGATTGGAAGCAGCAGAATCAAAATACCAAGGCTTGGGAATAGAATTTCGGTTACCTGAAAGGCCTAAAGCAGAAAGGGCAGAAACTATCATTTGTTGGATCATTTCAGGAGTAATAGAAGACTGACCAGGACTAGGAGCATTTGAGGAACCAACCGAGACATTATAAGCGATTTGATTTCTTTGGAGGCCGGATGGAGCAATCTTTGATGATATGCCCTGTTTTCTTACAATAGTTGCAGAATTTTTTAGTGCAAGTAGTGGCAATATGCCCAAATCCTTTGCAACTATAGCACTGGACATTAGACATATCTCTTCCTCCTTTAGATCTCCCTTGAGCAGCGTAGACAACAGGAATTGGAGCAGAATTTTGAGCTTTCTGCTCCAAGACAGCCTGTGTAATGATCCGTTGTTCTTCCCTGAAAAGCTCTCCTACACAAATATCCAAGAAAGGAACTGGTTCTCTATTCATCAGGTTGGACCTGATGGCTTCAAAGTCCCCCCTTAACTTCATTAAAAACTGATCACGCTTGCTGGTTTCATGCACACTTTGGATAGCAATAAGTCCTTCAGGAGGTACACTTGCATACACAATATCTATGTACTCAACTCACAGATTTACAAAGGAAGAATAAAACTCTTGGATGGACATACTGCCTTGACTGAGTTGACCCAACTCAAGTTCCAATTGGAACCTTCTTGCTGTATTGCTTTGGTTGTAAACTTTCTTCAGGTAATCCCACATTTCTCTAGAGGATTTGTAAGGCTTGAGATTGAGAAGCATGGAGTGTTCCATACTTCCTAGGATCCAAGACATAATCTGAGCATCCTTCACCTCCCATTTCACATATTTCTCCTTCTCCTTCTCACTCTCAGGTGCAGGATCTGTCCCAGCAATATAACCCCATAATTCCTTTCCCTTGACAAAAATTTGAAACTGGAAAGCCCAGGCAGAATAGTTCTTTCCAGTAAATCGAACAAGAAAATGTTCAGATCGTTCAAGAGACATGATTTAACTAGAAACAAGAACCAAGAGATCAAGTCCAAGAAAAAAAAAATAGAAGAACCAGACAAGGAACCAGACACAAGATGATGATTTAACTAGAAACAAGAACCAAGAACCAAGAGATCAAGTCCAAGAAAAACAGAATAGAAGAACCAGACAAGGAACCAGACACAAGATGAATAGATTTCAGAGTTTTGGCTCTGATACCATGACAAGATAATACAAGAGAAATTCTGAAATGTTTTGTGTATCTTTCACTAAGAGAGTTACAATATATATATACATCAAGAAGGATCAAATCCCTTAATTCTAGGATCTAATAAATATAATCAGATCCCTTAATCTTAGGCCTAGACAATAATGAAAATCTTAAAGATATAATCAAGGGATATACAGCTATGAAAGAAACTAAATAAGGAAAGAAGAATATAATATACAGCTATGAAAGAAACTATATAATGAAAGAAGAAAATATATAAGGAAAGAAAAATATATTGACAAATTATACATATTTTTATGGATTTTGTACTTTAATTTATTGTTCCTTGAATGATTTTATCATTATGTTCAATATCGTTAGTTTGTCTGTCATGTGATTGACATTCATTTGCTGAACCATAAGGAAATTAATGAAAGGTGTTTTTCGCTTTCCTCTCTAAAATTTTGAATTAAAAAAAATTATAGAATCAAATAACAAAATAAAATAACATAAATACCAAAATAAAATAAATAAAACTTAATAATAGTCTGAATCATAATTGTATATTTGGAAAAATACTAAAATAACATAAATGAAACAATTTAACAAAATTATAGAAAATAAATAAAAATAACTCGTTTTTAACTTTAGAAAGCGGAGACAAACACTTAAGAAAGCACTAAAATTAAAATTGACATAACTCTTTGCAGAAAATTCCAATGCATGCATGACTAGCCGGCTAATTTGTAAAGATAACATTCTGCACTTGAAAACCATGTAAGATCCACTCATTTTCCTAGGCAATAAAAAGATAAAAAAATAAGCTCAAAATTGACCATGTACTAATAACAAATAACCTAAAAAGCATACTCTATTTATAATGTTAACTCAAATTCAAGTAACCCAATTCTATTTGGACCAATAATGAACACTCTAGGGGATAGGATTTTATTTCTTGTTTTTAGGCCTTTCTGGAATATACATACATATAAACAAGAAATAAAATGCATTTTCTCTCTCCTACCCCTCGAAGTAAATGAGGTTTTGCAAGGGAGATCATATTTTATTTTTTCAAGGCTTTTTTTTATATACATATATTGTTATAAAATCTATAATTATATATATTGAATGCCCAATAAAATCTTTTAGACTTCATAACTTTTAGGTTTAGTCTTTTGGTTTTTTATGACACTTGGGTCTTTTAGTGTCTTTTAATGTTCTCATTTTCTTCTCCTATAAATAGACTAGTCTTGTATTCTAAGGATTGAAAAATATATAAGAAAATGAATGAATTCTTCTTTTAAGTTTTCTTTTGAATATGTATATTATTACTTGTTCTTTATTTTTTAACACACTATTAGTATAATCACTCTAATTAATTTATATTGAAATATTGACACACATGAACTCCTATATTACATGGCTTGTATCAATTTCAAAATTTTTTTTTCATTATTTTTCATACTTTATAGAATATATTTGGTTTTGTAACTTTTTTTTGACAAGTTTTCTTTCCTTTTTATTCATCAAGAACTAAAGTTTCTGAAGAACTAGTATTGTAAGTTCCTAAATAAATAAATTAAATATAGTTCTTGAAGAACTAGTATTTTTAAAGAACTAAATAAATGACAGTCTTAAAAGATTAATTTTTTTCTTTTATATTCATGATTTTATTTAATAAGTTATTTCTTTTTTTATATAAATAATATCGAATATAACAATACATGAATTTACTGCTCTTGATATATGTGAGAATAATTATTTGTCATGTATCTTTGATGCTAAGATTCATCTAGAAGCTATAAATCTTGGAGAGACCATCAAAGAAGAAAATAACGCATCCTTACATGATCGTGCAAAAGTAATGATTTTTATTTGCCACCATCTAGGTGAAGGATTAAAAGTTGAATATCTCACAATAAAAAGATCCTCTTGTTCTGTGAAAAAATCTAAAGGAAAGAAATGACCACTAAAAATGTATCATACTTCCTCAAATTTGTTATGATTGGTTGCACTTGAAGTTGCAAGATTTTAAATCGGTTAGTAAAATAATTCTGTTCTTTTTAAAATTACCTCACAGAAAAAATTGTATGGTGAAAATATCACAAAAGACCAAATGTTAGAGCCTGCAACAAGAATGTAGAGAATGTAATTCCAAGAGGTACTTAGAACTAGTTTCATGTCTTCTTATGACTTAACAAAATAATGAGCTTTTGATGAAAAATAATCAATTTCGTGCCACATGTTCTAAACCATTCCCTGAAGTGAATGAAACCTTTGTCCAAAACACAAGAAAGAACTAAGGGTATTGTGAATACCTTATCAAAAAATTTTAGGATTATAAATTTAATAAAAAAAATTAGGGAAATTAATGAAGATAGAAATATATTTTTTATGAGAAAATAAATAAATAAATTAAAATTGCAAAAAGGGTAAAATTGAATAATGTTAAGTTAAAGGTTATGGGATTAAATCAATTAAGGTGTTAAAAGAGTGAGATCTAAATAGAGAATTAAATGAACTTTGGGCCATTATGCAAATAAAGGAACTTCATGATATAGTACATGAATGGGAAGCCATTCATGGCCTGCTATTGAGAGGGTGAGAAGAGAGGAAACAATTGGGGAGATTTCTTGTATTTTCCACTTAGATTTCATCTAATTAAGCATTAAATACTAGAGAGTTAGGGATTATAGAAAGTTTAGAGGATATTTGGAGTAAGAATCAAGAAAACAATCCTTGGGATTTTGCTAGCAGGTTTTTGAAGAAATAAGGAGAAAGAAAAGAAAAATTTATTCTAGAAACTTTTGCCTTCATTTTTCTTGTGGGTAAGTGGTAAAGTGTCTAAGTTTACGAATCTTATGCATTTCTAAGGATATATTTATAAATTATGCATGAAAGAATGTTATGTAGAATTATGTAATTCATAAATTGATGCTTATATGATAGACTAATGTTGATATGTATGCGAAATTATATGGGTGATGAATGATTAATAGAAATTATTGAAAGAATATAATAAATTCTAACTAGAAATATTTATGTGGGGTTATAATATTTATGTGACTATGATATGCACAATTATCATGTTGGTTTGAATAGGAAATAATGAAATAAAAAAAAAAAACTTGAATGAATGCCTTAAATTGGTTAGGTCCCATTCGATCACTATTTAATTTTATAGTTGGAAAAGAAATTATTCAAGTTATTGAGAAAATTGTGAATAAATATATTAACTAGATGATTTAAATGTGTAAAGGTGAGGAATTGGTGGAAAAATAGATCATTCTATTAAGAATTTGCTTTCTTTGACCGAAAGATATAAAAATAAATCAATGGATTTAAATGGTTAAGCTAGGTAGAAATAAGCCAAATGAATTCAAAACAAAGAAGGATTTATTAATAGTGAGAAGAGAATATTAATTATCAAACATGGAATTATTTTCATGAGACAATGGAAGGGGAAAGAATTATATTAGTTGAGAAAAGAAATAATGATTAAGGGCTTTTAAATAGAGAATAAATTGATGAGATAATTTAATTAAAAATAAATAAATAAAGAAGAAATAATCCACCAAAAAGGAGAGATTTCATGAATCTATAAGAATAAATTTGATATAATGTCGCAGGAGAAACTAATGGCAGGTCAGAGACCGTAAGAATAGTAGAACATCAACTAACTGTAGGTAGGTGAAAATATTCACCACAAAAATTGAATTAATCAATTTTTTAGGGTGTTAGCATTGAGGTTATTATAATATTTATTTTTAATTGTTAGTCGTAATTATTATGTGAGAAAACAAATTATACTGTTTAATAAATAAAATATATATGTAATTGAAAAAGAATATTGAATTGTTTGGGCTCCCAAAATGGGAATGCTTGATTTAATGAATATCTATGTCAAGATGTTGAAATTTTTATGGTATTTAAAAAAGAATACTAGATTAGATTGACTTTCAAAATGAGAAATACTAGATTGAAAAAATATATCATAGAAAGGATATTGATATTTTTATGGTATTCATAAACGAATACTGGATTGGATTGGCTTCCACAATAGGAAATGTCAGACTGCAAAGTATAATAGAGAGGATATTGATATTTTTATGGTATTAAAAAAAAATACTTGAATGGATTGACTTTTAAAACGGAGAAAGCTATATTGAAAACAAATATCATATAGAGGATAGTGATATTTTTATGGTATTCAAATAAGAATACTAGCCTGAATTGACTTTTAAAATGGAGTATCTTATATTTAAGAGTATGGAGGTGAGGATATTAGAATTCATGTGGTATTTAAAAATAAAAATATAATTGATTGATTCCTACAAGGAAAGTGCCAAATTAATGAGTATCTTATAAGTGGAAATTATAAATTATTAATAGTGAAGGAAATATAGAACTTGTAGAATTTAATCAAAAAATTATGTTTGATAAATACGTGGTTGATTTGTTATGTTAAGAAATAGAATATCAGGAAAGAATTTTTAACGATTCAGCAATGAGATGGAATCGTTGACGTAAAAATGGATCATTGAATATATTGTTAATTAATTTGGTTAGAATTTCAAGTTTTATTATTTCTTCTAAAATATAAAGATCATTAATAATATTAATAATAAATCAATTATTGTGCTGATTATTATATGCCAGGATTAACATTTGCTACACTCAAATCCCTTTTGCATGTATTTTGTTATAAATAGTATTGTTTAATAATGTTGAAATGAGAAGAATTATGTAATTAATCCAGTTTAATATTTGTATAAGATGAATTAGATGTAAATGGTGTCTGATAATTAATTAGGATGAATGGAATATCAGTTGGTTATGTTTCAGCTTAAATATATTATGAAATTTAATGTTAAATGAGACTTGTTCATGAAATAATATAATTATGTAATATTAATCTTTTATGATATAATGTTTAGCAAAATAAATAAGAATATATTGATTGATTTCAGTAAGTGGTTTGAAATAAAAACATAGAAAGTCAGATAAATGAATTTTAGTTTTATGTATGGATGATGAAATGGTTTGAAATGTTCAAATTATTGAGTATATGTATTTAATTGTGATCTTTGATATGTGATTGAATTGATATAAACATCTTGGATGTTTTAAATACAAAAACAATTCTGCTAAAATTTTGGTAGAATTTGATATATGTAAAAAGATGGAAATAAAATCCTATTTTTTTTTTCTTCTAATTTATGAGATTGAGGTAATGCTCAAAAAAGATGGATCATTATCCGGGGGTTGTTACATGTATAGATTTGGAAAAAAATAAATGAAAAAGAAGAAGAAATAACCCTTTAAAAGGCAACCCACCAAACAACCAGAAGTGGAGACATAACCCAAACAACAAAAGGGCAAGAAGTTGCATAAATTTAAAGATAAGTGTCATAAGCGTGGTATGCATGGTCATTGGTCTCATATTTATTGCACGTTAAAACATCTTACAATATTATATCAAGCCTCTCCAAAACAAAATACAATTGAGACTAATTTTGTTCATAAAGATAATCTTGAAGGTCATAATGTTTATTTTAATGTTAATGCTTATCTTGATGTTTTTGATTTATTTGAAAACCTAGATAAAACAAATACCATGTTTAATAATGGAATCTTGAGGATAATTAATATTTTTTTATTTATATTAAGATATTTATTTTATTGTATTTTTAATAAACAATGTCAATTTTATTTCAGTTAAATAATAAACTTTAATTATATTTTGAATAGATGCATAACTTTCATGATGGAGATTTATGTCTAATAAACAGTGCAACAATGCACAAAATTCTCAAGGGGAAGAAATACTTTGAATATTTAACATTAACCAAAGCTAATGTCACTATAATATCAGGTCCAATAGATATGATTAAAGAATCCATAACAGCTAATATTATATTACCAAATAACACAAAATCGAGCATAAAAAATGCATTACATTCACTAAATCCAGAAGAAATTTACATAATTTTAATGATACACATGCTAATGGTTATCATATTGAAACAATAGATGAAGACAAAAAATAATATTTATTATTTCACGTATTTTAGGCTAGAAGCTCGTGCTTGAAAAATTACATGCTTTCTATTTTGGAATTATTATACGTTCATGAAATCTATTGAAACAAATTTTATGATACACACAGAAGTGTTCCGGCCCAAAATATTTATGCTTTAACATGATCAACTTAGACATCCAGGATCAATAATAATGCGATGAATTATTGAAAATTCACATGGATATCCTTTAAAGAACTTGAAGATTCTTTTACCAAGTGAAAACCCAAGTGTTGCATGTTCTCAAGGTAAATTAATTACCAAACCATCTTCATCAAAAGATTGTTACAAAATCACCAACTTTCCTTAAAAGAATTCAAGGAGATATATGTGGACATGTTCATTCACCATGCAAACCTTTTAGATATTTTATGGTATTGATTGATGCAACAAGTAAATGGTCACATGTTTGTTTACCTTGTAGTCAAAATGTTGCATTTGCTAGATTAATAGCATATATTATCAGACTACGGGCACAATTTCCTAATTATCTGATCAAGAAAATCTGATTGGACAATGTTGGCGAGTTTACTTCTCAAGTATTTAATAATTTTTGCATTTCTATTAGAATTGATGTTGAACATCCTATTGCTCATATACATACTTAAAATGGTCTAGCAGAATCATTTATAAAATGCATTCAATTAATTGCTAGACTATTACATATAAAATCAAAATTGCTTACATATGTTTGGGGATATGTTACATCATTAGTTAGAATTAGATCAAGTGCTTACCATAAATCTTCTCATTCGCAACTTGTTTTTGGTATACCACCAAATATATTTCATTTATGAACTTTTGGTTATGTGATATATATGTTTATAACACCCCCACAAAAGACTAAAATGGGTTCACAAGGTAGGATAAGAATTTATATTGGTTTTAATTCTTCATCTATTATTAGATTCCTTGAACCTTTCATTAATAATGTTTTTAAAGCATGCTCTGAAGATTGTCATTTTAATGAGAACATTTTTCCATTATTAAGAAAAGAAAAGTTAGTGCCTGAAGCACGATAAAAAATTACCTAGAATAACCTGAAGTTATCTCATTTTGATCCAAGGACAAATCAATGTGAACTTGAAGTTCAAAAGATAATTTATTTTCAAAATATTGCAAATCAATTACTAGATGTTTTCACCAACAGTGAAAAATTTAGTTAAATCCCACATTCTAGCTGCAAATGCTCCATCTAGAATCAAAATCTTTGAAGGAAAAAAAGACAATATAATAGCAAATGAATCTATCTCATGCCCAAGTGTGAAAGACATGTTTTTTCTAAGGACAAAAATCATAGAAAATGAAAATTACAACAAATAGATAATGATACTCTTGAAGATTCCTCATTCATAAAACATGCGATATATATTGTGTCAAAATCATCTCATAATGCTGATCCTCCTGAAGAGAGACCTCTTAAAGAGGCATCTCCTGAAGAGATCTAGGTACTTAGAAATAATGACATCTCCATAAACTATTTTTACAGGGAGAGATTTTGGATCAAAATAAAATTGTCATAAATAATATATTTGAATTTAAGGTTGTTTTTGGAATCACCAAAAGTAATGATGAAATTGAATCACAAACTATTGAAGAATATCGATATCAAAATGATAGGCATTGCAAAGAAGTAATCCAAACAAAGTTAAACTCACTTGCAAATCATGAAGTATTTGGACATGTAGTTTATACACCTAAAGGTGTTATTCATGTTGGATATAAGTGGGTTTTCATTAAAAATCAAAATGAGAACAATGAAATTATTTGATACAAGGCATGACTTGTTGCACAAGGTTCTCACAACGACTTGACATTGATTATAAGGAAACTTATTCTCCAGTTATGGATGCAATCACTTTAAGATTTTTTATTGGTTTAGTAGTCTCGAAACTCTAGATATGCGTTTAATGGATGTAGCTACATCATAGCTATATAGATCATTAGATAAAGATATCTATATAAAAATCTCTAAAGGATTCAAAATGCGTGAAGCCTTTTATTATAAACAAAGAAGTGTTTATTCTATTAAACTACAAAAATCTTTATATGGGTTGAAGTAATTTGGTTAAATGTGGTACAACCATCTTAATTAATATCTCCTAGAAAAAAGGTTTAAGAATAATAAGATTTTTCCATGTATTTTTATTAAGAAAACCATATCTGGATTTGCTATTATTGCAGTATATGGTAATGATTTAAATATTGTTGGTTCTCCTAAAAAGCTCATAAAAATTGCAACCTATTTGAAAGATGAATTTGAGATGAAAAATCTCAGAAAGCCAATATTTGTCTTGATTTATAGATTGAACATCTTTCAAATAGAGTATTTGTCCATCAATCGATGTATACAAAAAAGATCTTAAAGTACTTTTATATGGACAATACTCATCCTTTGAGTACACCTATGGTTGTTCGATCACTTAATGTGAAGAAAAACTCCTTTTTACTGCTAAAAGAGGATGAAGAAATTCTTGGTGCAGAAATACCATATCTTAGTACTATTGGAGCACTCATGTATCTTGCAAATTGTAAAAGACTATATATAGCTTTTGTAGTCATTTTATTGGTTAGATATAGTTCCACTCCTACAAAGTTCCACTCCCACAAAAAGACACTAGAATGGGGTCAAACATATACTTTGTTATCTCCGTGAAATAAATAAAATAAATTTTTTAAATTTTATTCTGAATATATATAACCACTTGTCTTTTTGTTTTTGGATTTCTCAACAAACAAATATTCCACATGTGACATATAAACTAATAGAATCTGATAGAATATAACCTCAATGAAATCACAAGACAGTATAGAATCTATAAAAATATTGTACAGTGGAGTAATCTATTTTATATAAAAGAAGCGCACCGGGGAATGAGGATCGGCTGGCTTTGCTTTAGCATGGGGGTGGCCTTTACTCCTTACTCTGCGTTGGACGGATCAGGGATGAGACAACCTATTTTGGCTCCAGAATTTTGCCACATAACTAAATCAATTTCCCTCCTTCCTTTAATGTTTGTCACATAACTGAAAACATGTAGGCCAATTCAGACCATTTGATCATTATCTTTAATTTAAATTGTCATATAAAATTATTTGGAGACTGAAGGTGTCACCAATTGGGCCCACTTATTATCGATTACAGTAAAAATTGAACAGATGAGAAAATTTACCTTTGGCTATAATTAATCATCTTATATTTTACTATCTGTAAAAGTTGAAGACATGTTTGCCTCAGGATGATGGTGTCGTCACCCATCATTTCAGAGAACTTGTAGAGTTGAGAATCAGTGGACAAGTCTTTGTCTTTCCATTCTAAATTTTTTTCAGTTCAATACAGAAAGACAACCTTGGCCCGGCGACGCACATGAACAAAATAAAATAAAATGAGAGCCAATAATTTAGCACACCAGACAAATCGAGCATCTTTCAAATGATCGATCAAGTTCGGTGCAATCAAATCTGATTCTGAATCCGGTTCCTTTATCTACGATCCAAGGCGTCTTTAGCATATTCATTGATTATATATATATATCAAAATGAGGTTTCTTTAAATTTTTTTTTTAATTTGGCTCAACTTGGGTTGACCCTCCTGATTCATAACTCAGATCTCATCCCGGGTCAACCCCAAGTTAAGTTTTAAAGTTATGATAATAACTATTTTTATTTTTATTTTTATATTGCCTCGAGTTAACCCGAGTTGACCATTCCGACCTGTGATTTAGGTTTTACCCTGGATCAACCTCTTAGTCGGATTTTAAAACTATAATAATACTATTTTTATCCTTACATTGACCTAGGTTAATAGACAACCTGATCCATGACCCAGGCTTTGCACCAGGTTGATTGATATGATTCTAATGTGTATGAGAATTTAGATTGTCCAATGATGAAAGCTCGAGCGAAACAACTACAAAGCACCTTAACAAATCAGATTAACATGAATGAAGCTTTAATGACTTTGGTGGCTTGTAAAACTAAATGGAAATGGTTCAAGCATGTTTCTTTGTTTTCAAATAAAGCCTGAGACATGATTTGAGAGTTTTGGAGAGTTAGGGTTTTCTTTCAGCCTGTGGCCCAATTTGATCCTAATTTTTCACCACTTTATTGCTTTGGAAAACAAGCCTATTCTATTTGGTTTTCAAGTTCAAAATATCATCTTTCTAGTTTGTCCTCTTATGAATGCATTGAAGTCTTGTATAGAAAGTTATGATTGTTTTTATTCTTTTTTGTGTGTGTGTTCTATAAGTAAAAAACATATGCTCTTTATTATTTGTTTAGTTTTCTAAACAAAGTTATTTATTTGGATCTCAATTATATCACTTTGGTATTTCATAAACTTATAGGGTTGTTCTATATATATAACGATGTTTCAGACCAAATATGGGGAACTTTTGAAACAATATATAACCTTTTAACTTTACCTTTAAAGAGTTTTCTTCCT
This sequence comes from Populus deltoides, assembly GCA_015852605.2. Classification (NCBI taxonomy): domain Eukaryota; kingdom Viridiplantae; phylum Streptophyta; class Magnoliopsida; order Malpighiales; family Salicaceae; genus Populus; species Populus deltoides. The sequence goes on from CM027580.2 coordinate 11,690,757, forward strand.
TGTTCTTTCATTTTCAGAAATGGTTGAAGAATAAATCAAACTTATCACTCTTAATCATAAAGGATGTGACGTTTTTATCCTAATTGAAATTCTTTTGTGGTGTTTTCGACTTATCAAAGAGTTTCATTTAGACTTATGACACGACCAAAAGATTGATGTCTTCTCCCAAGTGTAGGAGTGTCAAAGTAATAAATAACCCGATATGACTGGGGTCGAACTACAGGGAGGTTAACTATATAAATTACAAATAATAATAATAACAACAACGACGACAACAACAACAACAACAACAACAATAAGTTAAAGAAGACTTTGAGATGTAAGATTAATGTGAGGATTAAACACTGATAAAAACAAATATCAAGGTTAGAGGATCCACTAATGGTATTTCAAACAAGTAGGTTCCAATCGGATGATTTGTCATTAATAGCTCATTTTAAATTGTTAACATGATTATATTAATTATCTTATTTAAGTAACACCAAACTTTTAAATATTGTCAGGAATTCATGATGCCAACTTATGTTAATAACAAATCAAGTTCCTTTCATAGCACAGATGTAGGTTATACCATACGGTTGGGTTATGAAAGTGCCAAGCATTTGTTGTACTAAGTGATATACAACACAAATCTAGATTAACCATTTAACAAGTTAGGTATTAAGAATTAATAAGATAAAAATGATAAGACATGTTAATAGCAAGTTGTTTAGGATTTAAGCATTGAAGTCCATATTGAGTTTATATTATACTTATTCTTACACCATTAATGTAACCTTTTCACCTTAACATAATAAACTTAGCTAAACATAATGAAGAAGAGAAACATAAATAAACAAGATAAGAACATAAATAAGATACAAGTTAACTAAGTAAAGAAAAGAAAATGAAAAGTATAAACATGATATTAATGAAAGCAAAACTTAAGCATTACAAAAATATAAAGAGAGAGAGAGAGAGCAAGAGCAAGATCTTGATCTAAACAACCAAGCCCCCAAATGCATGGCAAATGTCTTCTTTTATAGGCCAAAATTTAAAACTATTGATTTGATGACTAATTGTTGAGTGGGTGGCCAACTCTTGACTTGGTGACAATCCTTATCTTCTTTTTTGAACAAAACGTCATTGCTAATGTCAGAATTCGAATAGACTTGAATCATGAAAGTTCTAGGAAATTGTCTCAGCTTTCCAGGAAAAAACAATTGAGGTCATTTGGACTTCTAGAACTTGAGATATGGGCTGAGCACTAAACAGTGTCTGGGCTATAGGACAGATTCGGACTTCTCTGTTGTTGCTACAATTTGGACTTGAAAACGGTCTTTTTAAATCTTAGACTCCCATGAAAGTTGCAGGCCTATGTCTTATCTTTCCATCCATATAAGGCAGACCTAAATTCGAGATCTACAGCTCCAGATATGACCCGATTACCAAACAATGTTCCAGTTTGGACTGCACCAAACATCTTTTTTCTAAGTTTGGCCATCTCTTTATCCTTTCAATTTCAGTACTTAAACTTATCAATCAATCCTTTCATTTATATGACAGGCCTGCATTTAAGATGAACATTTACCATAAATTAAAGGTATCTTATGATATCAGACTTGTTATTACAAGACATGCTTTAGTTAAGGAGTTTTTGATATTTCAAGTGCAAAATGATAATATAAAACCTTGATAAAAATACACTTTTAAGTACTAATCAACTTACTCCCTCATTTCCATTATAAATTATGTAATTTACAGCCTAAACACCATAAGAAAAAACCATATAACTAAACCCTCCTTCCTTCATCTTCATATCATATTGCTAGTTTGTTGGGCTAGGAAGCTAAGTCACAACATCTTGGTATCAGAGAGCAAAGGTTTCAGAGATGATTTGCGACTTTGTATATAACTATCTTTGGATTAGAAATATCAAGGATTGTGGACTGAAATAAATTGCTTTCTTTGACTTGGATTTGGATTGGAACGAGGTTTGCCTTACTGGTTGTGGTGGTTATTCATATTTTTCATTGAATTTGTGATATGAGTTGACAGACGTTGTTATTCAAATTTGTGTGTGAATTGTGGGAAATTGATATGCTATGGCTAGAGAAAAAGATGAAGTTTCAAGGGGAATCAATTTGAAACAAGCACGACTTATTGGTCTGCAATGATCTCATGACAAGATTCTATAAGAAATGACATGAATTCATGATCGGATAGATGTCCTTATGCAAATGATGCAAAGGAACAATTTGTAACTTGTAATAACTCAAAATTTCTCATCAATTCATGACATGATGTTTAATCAAAGGACACAAAAATGGGTGATAAAAAGTTTTTTTTTGTATCATCATGTCTATCGATGCTTTGCACAACAATGTTTATAAATCGAGCACATAGGCATCATTGGTTAATATAGCATAATACCCATATGATCACATAATCCATCATCCTTATGGCAGAGAATACATAAATATTACATTCATATCATTATGTCTTTATACATATAAGTTCACATCCTTATTTCCGAAAAGTCATCATTACAAGTCTTTACAAAAGTGTCGATTGACTAATCCATAGCTATTACATTGTTACCCAAAATGCATATCACCCTAAACATGCGATTACATGGTTTATATCAGAACATGTGGAACAAAATTCCTATGCGTCATGGCTATGTGATGTTCCTGTTACAATTTAAATGCATTGTAAGAAATAAGAACAATCTTTAATATAATACCAATGAACATAAGAACGCGATTGCAAATTTCACTATTAACTTATGTAAGTAAATTCTTTTCATTAACTTCATATAATATGATCATTTATGATTCCGTTGAATGATGTTAATATTATTCGTATATCCCATTCACTCAACTTGAGATTTAGAGACCGAAGTTAACTCCCCGATCTCCCTTGGTCCATAAACCCGAGTGTCATTTCCCAAATGATTATCCAATAAATATATCATTAGCCGGGGTTAATTGCTTCATTCAATCTCGGTTATCCAATAAAGATACCATTAGTCGAGACTAATTTCTCTGTTCAATCCCAGTAATCCAATACGAATACCATTAGCTGAAGCTAATCACATTATTCAATCTCGGTCGTCCATTATGGATACCACTAATCGAAGCTAATCATATTATTCAAACCTGGACATCTATTATGGATACCATTAGCCAAAGCTAATCATATTATTCAATCAACTACTTTATGAGCAATTTCCAATAATCATAACCAAGTAGCAACAATTTATATAAAATTCATTACAAAGATCTAACATAATTATGGAAAAGGGTGGAGACCACCTACCTGCTCTTCCCGTGAGGTGTTCTCGTCCGATCAAAGATCCAATCCCAGTCGCACCTCCTGATATACCAAATGATCATCAATCATTATATTTATATTCAACAATCTGATATACTATTACAACACATATTCCGAAGAAATGCATATGCCCACATTCAAGTGTTCCTCATATCATATAATCATATAATGAAAATCATCATATCTAGACATTTTTCTCAATTCTAAATGTAGGTTACCCCCATAAATTCTATGGTTTAATTCTAAAGTCCCGTAATGGGGTTAGGCCAAATTAACATTGGAATCATCAACGAGAACTAGATTTTTTCTGGCATGAAATTCGTCAATGAAAACTAAGTCATTTATGACACAGAAAATCATCAACAAAAATTAAGTCACTTCTGACACAGAAAATCATTAACGAAAACTAAGTCATTTCTAACATGGAAAATCATCAACGAAACTATGTCATTTCTGACGTTACCTTTTCCTAGGTTACATCCAGGACCCATGTCAAGTTTCTCCCTTCCGCACCCTTCCACCTAGTTCGAACATAGACCAACACCAAATCATATTCAAATATACAAAGTAAAGGCGATAAATGTTGTCCCTATTTCATGACGATAGTTTGTACTTAACCACATTATTAAAGACAACCTATTGATTGACATTCATTCCCATAATGGTCGTAGCCCTATTACTTCTCTTTTTTAATATACTACGGTTCACCTCAATGTTAACACCACTTCTTATTCATCGTAGCATGGTAAAATACATCATAAGCATTCTAGTTTATAACATACAACCTAACATGGACAAGAGTAAGGAACACACACTATCCACCAATTCATCAAATTTATCATAAGGTTGTCACAAAATGCGAGATCAATCCAAACATGTACTTTTTTCTAAGGATTCTCCCACCTAGTGATCTATGGCCGAACCTTGTGTTGTCAACAATTATTCATTCCATTGTTCACAATTATATCATTCAAATTTATCACACACATTCTAATAGGAATTCTTCATTATGCAAGAGTCTCCTTTCCATTCTATATCTTGTTTCTCTAAGAGTGTTTATCATGCAAGGTCTCTATCATGGTTTTCCCTTTTTTGACCAGACATTGCTGCCCATTTTCTTTCTTATATACATATGCAATTCTTCATTTTTATCATAAGTATGTTCACAACAACATGCTATAATCACACATTCATTCACTTGGTTTATAATCATACAAGTTCATCAATCACATAAACAAAATCAAGGTATTAACGTAATATTATTTCTGTTTTAGCTCAAACATGTTCTAAAGGCTTAAAAAGATCATAATCTACATATTCCATCACTTTATTTCACTTTCTTTTCATCCTTTTAATTTGCCCGACCCTTATTTAATGTTTGTTCATCCATATTTATCAATTTTTTTCTAGTAAAGATTTTACACTTGTGTCCTTTCATTCCCTACTTTTTTCTTCAATCTTCTCATTTATTTATTTTTTCCTAAATTAACAAGTGTAAGAACCCTAAATCTTTTACTTTGATTTTCCCTCCTCTTCTTTTTCTAAAACCTTAAATCAACAAACAAGTGGTATTACTTTTACCACTCAATTTTAAACAACTTTAGGGAAGGTTATGGTGGTTTTCTTCTTCTCTTCCTCTTGGTTTCTCTCTCCTTATTTTTTTGTTCAAGTCAACTCTCTAGCTTCTTTCTTTTTTTATTTTTTCATTTCTTCTTCCTTTCTCTAACTCTTTAATGTGAACCTCGTGATCACATGGTCATGCAACCTACAATCAAGATTGAGATCTGATCCCAAAAAGCCAAAAAAAGGTCTGATAGGAGTGTGACACAATGAAAACCTACCCCATGGCACCAACACTATTGGAATAAAATAGAATGACACCATAAAGCCAGTTAATCTTTAATAAGTCAAATTCAGTTCGTTCAAAAACTGAAAAATGCAAGAATCAATCTTATACGTTTAAAAACAAAAAAAAATCAAAAGTAATATTCATCAATGGTTGCCAAAATTTTGGTTACATGTATCTAAATAATTCTTAAAAATCCTAATGGATTTACCCTTATAGGTTGAACTAACCCACATATAAAATTGACCCAAAACCCTAAACTGAAAAGTCATATCCTAATCCAAACAAGCCTTGGATCCTAATGAAAAACAAAGTATTAATTAAGTCCAAACAAGTCTTAAGCTGTAACTAATAAAAATAAAAATAAAGCCTATAATATTAATTCATGTTCTGCCATGAGAAGAAGATAAAGAAATAAAATATTATAGAACTGATTCAAGGCTTATTTATAGCCTTCATGCAACCTATTAATCCTACAAATAAAAGAAAAAAAGTAGCCACCTATATTGTTTCCAAGTTGTAGTATGATTCTTTTGTTTCCTTCGTTGTCCTCACCTCGTGGTCCAAATAAGTTTGGATTGGGCCCTTCTTACACATGGATAAGATGTACTAGGGCCTCCTCTTCAAATCTGACTTGGTTGAAACCTTCAAAACTAATGCATTCAATGCGTTTAACTTGGACCGAGTCATTGGACCATTTGGAACATGTAACGGGTTCTTACTAGTGGTTCTAGGCTAGTCCACATCATCCCCTCTCTCCTCAAAAGGATTAGGCCTCAAATCAAAACCTGTGTCAAACAAAGTACGATCAACAATATTAAAAGTAGCATTAACACCATACTCACTTGGAAGATCAATTTTGTATGCGTTGTCATTGATCCTCTCTAAAACCTGAAATGGACCATCACCATGAGGCTGTAATTTTGATTTCTTTTGGTTAGGAAATCATTCCTTAGGTATATGCACCCAAAATCAATCACTGATTTGGAAAACAACCTGTTTACACCCCTTATTTGCTTTAAAAGCGTACAATATGTTTTTTTTCCTATTTGCAGTAGAACTCTCTCATGGAATTGTCTCACCATGTTCGCCTTCTTTTCACCATCTAAACTTACCTTTTCTTCAAAAGGTAAAGGAATTAAGTCCATAGGAGTTAGTGGATTAAATCCATAAACAATTTCAAAAGGAGAAAAGCTAGTAGTCGAATGCATAGTTCTATTATAAGCAAACTCAACAAAAGACAAACATTTTACCTAACTTTTCAGATTCTTTTGAATAACACAACAAAAGTTAGGATTAAGTTCTATTTATTACCTCAGTTTATCCATTTGTTTGAGGATGACATGTTGTCGAAAATAAGAGTTTAGTTCCTAACGTTTCTCATAAAGTCTTCCAAATACGACTAAGGAACTTAACATCGTGATCCGACACTATACTCCTAGGAATGCCATGCAAACGCATACAATCTCTTTAAAGAATAAGTCCGTGATAAGAAATAACAAAAACAACCAAAATTCTCCAAACTCCCCTACACTTTAAACACAACATTATCTTTAATTATGAAATATAAAAAAAGGAATATAAAAGAATGACAAAATACGAGAAATAAAAGATAAGAGAAAAGAAAGCAAATATGAATATTTTTTCTCTTATCCATTTGTTTGAGGATGACATGTTGTCGAAAATAAGAGTTTAGTTCCTAACGTTTCTCATAAAGTCTTCCAAATACAGCTAAGGAACTTAACATCGTGATCTGACACTATACTCCTAGGAATGCCATGCAAACGTACAATCTCTTTAAAGAATAAGTCTGTGATAAGAAACAACAAAAACAACCAAAATTCTCCAAACTCCCCTACACTTTAAACATAACATTATCTTTAATTATGAAATATAAAAAAAGGAATATAAAAGAATGACAAAATACGAGAAATAAAAGATAAGAGAAAAGAAAGCAAATATAAATATTTTTTTTGTTGGGTTGCCTCCTAATAAGCACTTTTGTTTTATGTCATTGACTTGACACATCACATGTTTATACCTTATAGATTGGTTCAACTAACTCCATGGAAACGGTGAGTTTGTTATCCAACCTTCATAGAAAGATTTTAATCGATATCTATTGACTTTGAGCACTTTGTTTGTTTCTAAACTTGTAATCTCAACTGCACTATAAGAAAAAAAAAACATTAGAACAACAAAGGGTCCAATCCAATAAAAGCGTAATTTTTCAAGAAAAAGATTCAAATGTGAATGATAAAGGACTTTGTCTCTAACATGATACTCCTTTTGTAAACCCTGGTTTTAATTTTTCTAGGTTATTAAAATATGAGAAATTTAACCAATAGTAAAATGGGTTAAATTAAATTAAAGAAACCTAAATCAAGATAAAAATAGTGAAATTAATGGAATGAAAGGTGAATATAGTACTAAATTGTTGAAAAGAAAAGCATTTATGAGGACAAAATAAATACGTAAGACCAAGAGAGGTCAATATTCAAATAACAGAAGGATTGTCTATAACAGTCCCCGTTTGAGAGATATTGCGAGAGGAACATTTATGAGAAAATACACTTCTAGATAGTCTTCATCGCCGACTGATGTCTCCTCCTGTCACCGTTGGATCAGGCTATAATTTGGATATGTTGTTCTTCTTGATGTTTTATAGATTCTGAACGGTGGAGATCAGAAACAAACACTTGGTATAGAAGTTGTGCTTCTCGCACAGTAGGTCTGCAAGTTTGAGGCCAGTTCGGTTAAACCCATATTTCTAGAAATTTCACCATTTGATGAAGTTGATATATGGATATGTTATACTCATAATGATGCATTATAACTTGACCATATGGATTGTTTGGAATATTATTCGTTTGTTATTTATGGTTGATTAAAACCGTTAAAATTAGTTTTGTGTGAACTGAAACAACCCTAAAATTTAAAAGAAAATGGAGCATTAGAGAGACTTAATTTTTGGGAGACTTTGGAGCTGCTATGACAGCCCTGAAAGTGTATGTTTAGGAGGGGTAAATACCTCTCCAAAATCAAAAGTAAAAGTAAAAATAAAAATGTATGAGATTATTGTGCTTGTTACCCTAATTTCTAAGGACAACTCGGATTGATATAAAACATCGGCCACATTAATAAGGGCAAGGAAAGTTAACAGACCATATGAATAGCAAAGAGGAAAAAAGAGGGGGGGGATTGTGGTTTTTCTCAATGAATTTATTATAATAGGTTGTTTTTTTTTATGTGAATGTGTGCGTGAATTGAATGAAATTAACATGAAAAGAATGAGGAACTCTTAGTTCCTTAAAGCCATGCTTTCAGTCAATTATGCATCAAAGGGGGAGGATGTTTAATTTAACATATTTAGCTTGATGATGTATGTTTAATTGTGTCAAAATGAGGAAAAAATACATGTTGAAATGTCAAGGATTGTGTTTAGAAGAATATTGTTCGAAAAGTTTAGAAGAATATTTTATTTTGATGTTAAGAGGGAAGATTGAGATAAATAAGATAAATTGACTCTTAAAAAGATATTTTTAACACTCTTAAATGGTATATGATATGGCTAGGGGTTGAGATAAAAGAGAAAAAAAAATTTAAATTGTGGAAGTTGTGTGTAAATGGAAAGGTTGATGAATCTGGACAGATTCGTCTCCTAACTTTTAGAGAGAATTCAAGTAGGAGGATAAGGAAATTAGGATCAAGTTTCTATATAGTAATTGTAGTTTTGGATGTTAGCTAACTAAAGAAATTGGTCTTGCTCAATTTGGAGCTGTAGAACTCCAGTTATGGGTCACCAACCGAGACTGGGTCATAACTGACTCTATAAGGGGGTAGGGCTAGTTAGTTGATGAACAATTTTGACTATCTTAGGGGTAGAACTGGGTTCTCCTTCCCCATAAAACTTGTAGCCTTATGTCTTAACTTTCTAATGAGACCAATCTGGCTTAAAACAGAGTTCTATAACTCTAGATATAGTTAAAACTCTGAGGAGAGGTTAGACAATAACAGTTTGATATCAAGACAGTAACAGTTGGATAGTAACAGTCCAATGTTAGTTAATGAGCAATTTTGACTATCTTAGAGGCAGAATTGAGTTCTCTTTCCTTCAGAGAACTTGCAGCCTTGTGTCTTAGCTTTCTAATGAAACCAATCTCGCTTGAAACAGAGTTCTATAAATCTAGATAAAGTTAAAAATCTGAGCAGGGGTCGGACAATAACAGTTCAATCTCAAGTCAGTAATGGTTGAACAGTAACAATTTAATGTTCGTTGATGAGCAATGTTGACTGTCTTAGAGGCAGAATTGGGTTCTCTTTCCTTCAGATAACTTGTAGCCTTATGTCCTAACTTTCCAACAAGACCAATATGGCTTGAAACGGAATTTTATAACTTTAGATATAGTTAAATATTTAAGGAGAGGTCGGACAAGATCTGATTCGATATCAAGACAGATAGCTTAGACAAGATAACAATCCAATGTTCGTTGATGAGCAAATTTGACTGTCTTAGAGGTAGAACTGAGTTCTCTTTCTAGCAGAGAACTTGTAGCTTAGTGTCTTAGCTTTCCAACGAGATCAATCTCGTTTGAAATGAAGTTCTATAAATCTAGATATGGTTAAAAATCTGAGCAGGGGTCAGACAATAATAGTTCAATGTCAAGACAGTAACGGTTGGACAATAACAGTCCAATGTTTGTTGATAAGCAATTTTGATTATTTTAGAAGCAGAACTAGATTCTCTTTCCTTAGAGAACTTGTAGCCTCGTGTCCTAACTTTCCAATAAGACCAATACGGCTTGAAACAGAATTCTATAACTCTAGATATAGTTAAATATCTGAGGAGAGGTCGGACAGTAACAGTTCGATATCAAGACAGTAACAATCCAATGTTTGTTGATGAGCAATTTTGACTGTCTTAAAGGAAGAACTAGGTTCTCTTTCCTTTAGAGAACTTGTAGCCTCATGTCTTAGCTTTCCAATGAGATCAATCTTACTTGAAACGAAGTTCTATAACTTTAGATATAGTTAAACATTTGAGGAGAGGTCGGACAGTAAAGTCCAATGTCTAGACAGTAACAGTTAGATAGTAATAATCAAATGTCTAAACAGTAACAGTTCAAGATTTAAACAGCAACAGTTCAAATATAAAGAAAAGAATGATAACTATGGTTGGACAAATAATGACAATATTAATGGGTGTAATGAGAAAAACATAAAATATAAAAAAATGATTAAAAGAAAGACTTATTGGCTATTGATATGGTTATTATAAAACATGTCCTTGAATGCAAAAAATTTATGAGATAAACCTGTGATTTGCAGGAGGGGAGCACAAGTAGATCTTCTATTATAGGTAGGTGACTTTCACCTTCCTTTTAAATAACGTCGAATAATGAAATATGTTATCATGAATGTTACCGTATTGTGTGAGTTCAAATATTAGATTGCCAAATGCTTAAATGTTGACAAACAATTGATTAGCTTCGGTTAATGACATCTGAATGGGTGACCGGCTTCGGCTAATGGCATCCGAATGGGTGACCGGGAGAAATGAATGATTAGTTGCGACTAATGGCATCTAAATGGATGACTGGGACAAACAATTGATTAGCTCTGGCTAATGGCATCTGAATAAATGATCGGGACAAATGAATGATTAGTTTCAGCTAATGGCATCTGAATGGATGACCAGGAAAAACGGTTGATTAGCTCCGGCTAATGGCATCCGAATGGATGAACGGGACAAATGAATGACTAGCTTCGGCTAATGGCATCGGAATGGATGACCGGGACAAACGATTGATTAACTTTGGCTAATAACATCCGAAGTGGATGGCTGGGTGAGTGAACGATTAATCTCGGCAAATGTTGCCTTAAGAGGATAGCTGGATTTAAGATTATGGCTGATTGCAAGAATTGGTGCATCTATATGCACTACAAGTTGTTTATACCAAGTACATTAAGGAACTATAAATGTCACATTTCAAACATGAGATAATGTTAGTGCTTCATTAAACTGTCAGACCATTTATTATCATTATAAATATTAAGTAATTGCATTCTTATTATAAATGATTTGTACTGCAGCAGGGACATCACACCCACGAGGTGCCTAGGAAACCCAATACATGGGAACCTACTTTTGCAAGGAATCATGTAGTTGCATTTTACATCAGGATGTATTTTGTATGAATCAATGTACTAAATGTATAACTATTATTAGATCCTTTTTGTTTAAAATTCATGATGACTATTAATAGGATAAGAATGCAAACTCATGTCTATGTAGGTATATTTTTAATATGAACTTCTAATCTTGCAAACATAATATTATGTGTTTATGTAAGATTCACTTTTAAATGAAATGTTGATTGTTGTTGATGTGTTGTTGATGTATGGATTGTATCTTGATGATGTGAGGGAACAGGTTCACTGATTACCGACACGATGTGTGTCAGGTATAAAAAAAAAATTACAGTGATTTTGGGTTTGAAAAGCCGGGATGTTACACCTTTCTTGTAATCATTTGGTCATAAAGACTCTTAGTTTTTTCTTTGTAAATCCTTGTATTCTCGTAAGCATCATTTTTTTATCTCTTCTAACTCTTGCAATTGTAACTTCCTTACAATCCTAGTAACATCCTTATCCAAGTTGCATTGCTTTATGGCTCAAAAAGCTTTGTCTTCAAGCTCCACTGGTAAATGACATACTTTCCCATAAATCATCTTATAAGGTGACATTTTTATAGGTGATTTATAAGTAGTCTCATAAGCCCAAAGTGCATCACCAAGTTGCAGACTCCAATCTTATCGGTTAGGTTGCACTGTCTTCTCCAAAATTGACTTGATTTCTCAATTTAAAATTTTAGCTTGGTCATTTGTTTGAGGATGATAAGCTGTGAAAGTCCGATGAGTCATATGGTACTTACATAGTAATGCTTCCATTGAATGATTACAAAAATAAGTGCTATGATCACAAATGATAGCTTTGAGAATTCCAAACCTGTCAAATATGTGAGTCCTGATAAAATCTAAAACAACCTTAGCATCATTAGTTCATGTGGTTTTCACCTCAATTCATTTGGACACATAATCAACAGCAAGAAGAATATAAAGACTACCAAAAGAAGAAAGAAATGAACCCATAAAATCAATACCCCAAACATAAAAATTTCACCTATAAGAATATTAGTTAAAGACATTTGATCTTTATTAGTGATATTGCCAATTCATTGGCATTTTTCACATGATTTGTAAAAGTGATGTGCATTCTTAAGAATAAAAGGTCAATAGAGACCATTTTCAAGTACCTTGTGGGTTGTTTTGTCTTCTCTAAAATGCCCACCATAAGAATGAGAATTACAAAAAGTGAGAATGAAATGAAATTCATCATGTGATACACATCTTTTAACTAATTGATCCATATAAAATTTTCACATATAAGGAGAGTCCCAAAAATAATATTTAGCATCAGCTCATAACTTGTTTTTTTTGGATTTAGACAAACTTAAAGGGATTTCTGTGTTGACTAAATAGTTCTAACCAAATCAGCAACCATGGTCTTGTAGAGGAATGTAACATATACAATTGCTCGTTGAGATGTCTCTTTTACTTTTTCGGTTTGTATATCCTTGGTCCGCAGTCAACTTAAGTGATCAGCTACATGATTCTCAACACCTTTTTTTTTTTAATCTTTAATCTCAAGATTAAATTCTTAAAAGTAAGATCCACCTAATCAATCTTGGTTTGAATTCTTTTTTCTTCAAAAGATACCACAAAACTGCATGGTTAGTAAAATCAACAACTTTTGTACCAAGTAAATAAGACCTGAATTTTTCTAGAGTAAACACCACTACAAAAAATGTTTAATTACATTGTGCTTCATCTAATTACATCGTGCTTCATCCAACATGGGGGAAGCATATGCAATAACATGCAAATTCTTTTCTATTTTTTACCCAAGTACAACCCCTACCATATAATCACTCGCATTATATATTATTTTGAAAAGTTCATCCCAATTTGGTAATTGCATGATGGGGGCAAATGTGACACGCCTCTAAGCTCATTATGGACATCTGTACACGCTTGATCAACACATAAAATCCATTTTTTTGGCTAAAAATTTGCACAAGAGTTGTAATCTTCGAGAATCTTTGATAAAGCATCGATAAAAACCTACATGGCTAAGAATAGAACGAACCTCCCTCACGTACGAGGGGTAAGGCAATGATGAAATAACATCTATTTTAGCTTTATCAACCTCTAAACCACGTGAAGACATGACATGCCCAAGAACTATTCCTTGTTCTACCATAAAATAAAACTTGCCCAAGAACTATTCCTTGTTCTACCATAAAATAAAACTTTTCATAGTTCAATACAAGGTTAGTTTCAATACATCTTTTCAAGACTAAAAATAAATTTTATAAACACTTATCCAAAGAATCACCATACACCGTGAAATCATCCATGAAAATCTCAATTATTCTTTCTATATAAGGTTAGTTTCAATACATCTTTTCAAGACTAAAGATTAATTTTATAAACACTTATCCAAAGAATCACCATACACCGTGAAATCATCCATGAAAATCTCAATTATTCTTTCTATGTAGTCAGAAAAAAAGTACTCATCATACATCTTTAAAAAGTTGTAGGTGCATTACAAAGATCGAAAGGCATACTCCTATATGCATATTTAACAAATGGGCATGTAAAGGTAGGCTTTTCTTGATCTTCAGGAATAATAACAATCTGATTATATCCACTATATCCATTAAGAAAGAAATAAAAAGACTTACCTACTAGGCAAACAAGCATTTGGTCCATGAATGGTAATGGAAAGTGATCTTTGTATGTAGAAAGGTTAAGCTTTCTATAATTAACACATATTCTCCAACCACTCAAGATATGAGGAGGAATGAGTTCATCATCCTTGTTATTTACCAATGGTATTCTGTTATTTTAAGGCACCACATGAATTGGCGCCACCCACTTACTATCCGTGATGGGATAAATGACTCCCGCATCTAATAGTTTTAAAATTCCAGCTTTCACTACCTCCATCATCGGTGGATTCAACCTCCTTTATATTTCCCTTGTTGATCTCGCACACTTGTCAAACATTTTGCTGTGATAACATGGAGTGTATTATTGTCGCCAATGAATACATACTTCAAATTATCAAGAAAAGGTTTCAATTCTAACTCGGGTGACTATAAAATTGATGGTAAAAGTTTTTTATGTGAAAGTATTAAATCAACAAAAAAATTACCAGAGGGGGCGGTTTGCAAAGCTTGCAAAGCTAAGGCTAATTCTTGTATGTTTTGGGGAGTATATATGTTCCTCTCCATCTCCTCTATTTTTGTAAAATCAATGTCATGTTTAATCTGTTCTCGTAATCAAAATCAAGAACTTGCTGCACACACTCATCAATTTGGTTATAACATGTTATAAAATAAACATTGTTGTAAGGAAACTTCATTGGATTATGAAAATTAAATTCAATTATTTCATCTCCTACTTCCATAGACAAAGTACCCTCACCGCAATCAATTTTAGTGTTTGCGGTTTTCAAGAATGGTCTTCTAAACAAAATAGAAGTGTTGGTGTTTGAGGAATTATGTTTCATATTAATAATATAAAAGTTGAATGGAATAACCAAACTATCAATCTTGACTAGGACATCTTCTATCACACCAAGTGGCAAGTTGTATTACAACAATAGTTTTAATAAAGGCTCAAGACTAAGAGAATCATAAATATATTTAGGCATAACACTAATGGAAGCACTCAAATTATATAAAGCCCTTTTAAAGCTAGCATTACCAATATAACACATAGGATAGTAAAGCACCTGGGTCTTTTTTACTTTAAAGGCATATTCTTTTGAACAACAGCAGATACAACTTTACTCATACTTACTGTTTCATAGACTTTTAGCTTGAAAACTCTTTTGGTAGTATACAACTCCTTCAAGAATTTAGCATATTTGAGAATTTGCTTGATAACATCAATCAAAGGAATGTTGAGTTTCACTTTCTTAAAAACATCTAAAATCTCTTTTTATTTATCCTATTTCTTAGACCTGGAAGAACTTAAAGGAAATGGAGAGATTTTCCTGAAATTAGAATTCATTAAGTTAAGACTTACCTTCGGAGTATTAGTGGTTGTTTCAATTTGTGGAGGAGTAGATTATTTCCTTTTTATACTTAGTTTTGTTTCTATCTCCTCTTCTTCCTCCATCTCAATTTGTTTTGACCTTTGCTTTTCAAGTTCTTTCCCATTTCGCAGCTTGATTACACTTACATTCTTTTTTAGATTCAACGCTTGGAATGACAATTTTCTATTGATTTGTGTTGTCAATTTCTCTACACTTGAAACTATTTTCCCCATTTTCTTCTCCAAGTTGTGAATTGTAACGACCCAGCCTTTTCAAGGCCAAAGTCACTAGAATTTTTTTTTACATTACATCATATCAACATATTCATAGATTTCCATTCTTGTTCTAATCTCGTATCATCACAAGTTCATACAAGAGTGTCGAACAACAAGTTACACAACTAGTAATTTTGTTATCCTGACCGCATGTGATTCTTACAACATGACGTCCTCATTAGATGAATACCTCATATGAGTATTCATACACTTCATATCAACTTGTTCGTACATTCTCGTCCGTATTCCATTTCAGTAGTTTTTACAAAAGGGATCGGATGACTAATTGAGTGATTTACATGTCTGTTCATGCAGAACTCATATCACCCATAATATGCGAGTATATAATTCTTTTTGAAATGTGTGAGCCCCGAAATGAATTTCCTTACGCACCATATTGGTATGATGTCCCTGTTACAACACAAGGTAATTTTAAGCATTATAGGCCATTTAAAAAACATAATAAAACAAGATTAAAGTGACATTTCATTCATGGACCAAAAAGCATAATTCTTTAATTTCCCTTTGCTTATGTAAATACCACTGTTAATAATTCATTAATTACCGAGGCTAATCGCAGTACTCAAACTCGATCGTTGATCTTGAATGTCCTTAGCCGAATTAATGTTTTTCTCTGTTTAAAGCATAACCATTATAGTCCTTTCATATACTTAGTATATACGAAACGTAGTATATATGAACGCTACTTCTTAAAACTAACTCATACACTGAAATCCGACAATCCTCTCAGGAGACCATTAGCCGAAGCCAATCATTTATTCATTCTATCATCCACTAGGGTGCCATTAGTCGTAGCTATTCATATTTTTTTTTCCCATCTCGGTCATCCACTTAGGATGCGATTAGCTGAAGCTAGTCATTTCTTCATCCTGATTATCCATTTAGAATGCTATTAGCCGAAGCTAGTCATTTATTCATCCCGATTATCCATTTAGGATGTCATTAGTCGTAATTAACCATTTGTTCATCTCGGTTATCTACCTAGAATGTTATTAGCCGAAGCTAGTAATTTATGCATCTCGATTATCCATTTAGGATGCCATTAGTCGTAGTTAATCATTTGTTTATCTCGGTCATCCACCTAGGATGCTATTAGCCGAAGCTAGTAATTTATGCATCTCGATTATCCATTTAGGATGCCATTAGTCGTAGTTAATCATTTGTTTATCTCGGTTATCCACTTAGGATGCGATTAGCTGAAACTAGTCATTTCTTCATCCTGATTATCCATTTAGAATGCTATTAGCTGAAGCTAGTCATTTATTCATCCCGATTATCCATTTACGATGTCATTAGTTGTAATTAATCATTTGTTCATCTCGGTTATCCACCTAGGATGCTATTAGCCGAAGCTAGTAATTTATGTATCTCGATTATCCATTTAGGATGCCATTAGTCGTAGTTAATCATTTGTTCATCTCGGTCATCCACCTAGGATGTTATTAGCCGAAGCTAGTAATTTATGCATCTCGATTGTCCATTTAGGATGCCATTTTTCGAAGATAATCATTTATTCATTCTGGTAATTCATCTAGGGTGCCATTACCGTAGCTAATCCTTTATTCATCTCGAGTATCTATTTGGGATGCCATTTACCGAAGCTAAACATTTATTCATTCTGGTAATTCATCTATGGTGCCATTACCATAGCTAATCATTTATTAATCTCAATTATCCATTTAGGATGCCATTAGTCGGAGCTAATCAATCATTTATCCCGGTCATCCATTCGGATGCCATTAGTCGAAGCTAATCTTTGTAATACATTCATCACAATTACATTCAATATAATAAAACGGTAGATCCTTCATAATACTCATACAATCATTCATCACCACCATTACATTCAATAAGAATACAACAGTAGATCCTTGGTAATACATTCATCACAATTACATTCAATATAATAAAACAGTAGATCCTTCATAATACTCATACAATCATTCATCACCATTACATTCAATAAGAATAAAACAGTAGATCCTTCATAATACTCATACAATCATTCATCACCATTACATTCAAATAAGATGTTCATCTCAAATGGGTCATTTTAGAACTCTAACATTTTCACCATTGTTTCAACATTCATCAAAAACTTGTTCGACATTTCATAGTCGTTTTAACAATCATCAAGAATTTAATCCAACTCTTCTTCGTCGTTTCCTCTTACAACAAGGATTTAAATAAGAGATCATCACAAGTGAATCATTTCAAAACATAAACATCAAAATGGGAAAAAGGTGGAAACCACCTACCTGCTCCACTTGTGGTCTGTCCCTGTCCTGGCGATGGTCCGATCCCGGCCACAACACCTAAGACACTAATAGCCACAATCAATTCATTTGCATCTTCAATTCACATTCATCACCATACTTATTTCAAGAGTTCATATGTGCACATTCAAGTGTTCCACATTTTACACCATACCATGAAATTGTTTCTAGCATTTAAGTCATTTCTGCCTAGAAGGCCCATCGAGAAATCAGCGTGGCCGGTTCGTTCACAAGTCGCCTAATTCGGCAAGTGAAAATTTCTTGCGACGCCACAATTTAGGCAGTGAAAACTGGTTCGCTACAGCCAATAAATTTTACGGCAGCGAATGCTATTTCGCTGCAAACAACTCAATTTCGATAGCGAATCACAAATTCATTGCTGAACACGCAATTCGGCAGCGAATGCAACCCTGGCCGCAGCCAACTTCGGCCGCAAATAATCACAATTTCGCTACAGCCAACTCAACTTCGACAACGACTCCCAAATTCACTGTAAAGCACACATTTCGGCAGCGAATGCTAATTCGCTGCAGACAACTCAGTTTCGGCAGTGAATCGCAAATTCGCAGCAGCCAACTCAAGTTCGGCAGCGACTCCCAAATTCGCTGCAAAACACACATTTCGGCAGCGAATGCTAATGCGCAGCAGACAACTCAGTTTCGGCAGTGAATCACAATTTCGCTGCAGACAACTCAACTTCAACAATGAATCACAAATTCGTTACAGAACACACATTTCTATAGCGAATGCTAATTCGCTGCAGACATCTCAGTTTCGGCAGTGAATCACAATTTCGTTGCAGGACACACAATTCGGCAGTGAATGCTAATCTGCTGCAGATAACTCAATTTCGGCAGCGAATTGCAATTCCGCTGCAGACAACTCAACTTCGGCAGCGAATAACAAATTCGCTGCAGAACACACATTTCAGCAGCGAATGCTAATTCGCAGCAGACATCTCAGTTTCGGCAGCGAATCACAATTTCGCTGCAGACGACTCAAGTTCGGCAATGAATCACAAATTCGCTATAGAACACACATTTCAGCAACGAATGTTAATTCGCTGCAGACAACTCAACTTTGATAGCGAATCACAAATTCACTGCAGAACACACATTTCGGCAGTGAATGCTAATTCGCTGCGGACAACTCAGTTTCGGCAGCGAATCACAATTCGCTGCAGAACACCCCATTCGGCAGCAAAAACTAATTCATTTGCAAAAGACTTCGATTTCAAAGAAATAATCGCAAATTCGCTGCCTAACCCATATTTTGGCATGAACACACACCACACATGTTGTAACAATCCCAGCACATAAACTGTCACTAAGTTCCAGCAAAACACACATAATGAAACCATCAATTCCAGCATATAATCTTTCAATAAATTCCAGTAGAACACACACATTGAAACCATCAATTCCAGCAGATAATCTTTCAATGAATTCTAGCAGCATACACATATTGAACCCATCAATTTCAGCATATAATCTTTTGTTAAATATTCTGGAATTAAGTCCCCCATCCAGTCCCATTTTTGTCCCTCCTTTTAGCTTAGTTCTTTCTATAACAGTTGGAGTAAAGTTCCTAGGCCATGCATCTATAGTTTTCTTCTTCCTTTCGATTTCAAGACCTTAAGAACAGGTGGAGAAAGACATGGTTCATACCTCACGGATTTAGCATTTTTGGGAGGGGTTTGACAACATTTCTCCCCTTCTGCTCCCGGTTGCTTCTTCCTCTTCCTCTCTTTTGGTTTTTCTCCTCCTCTTGTTAGTTTCCCACCAATTTTAGGCCTCTACTCCCTTCATGTTTGCAGCTGTCCAGCCTCCTGTCAAGCTCTCCCTTCTTTCTCTCACGTCTAAGAAGGGCACTAGCAGCTGGGTTTTGGTCAATTTCTTTCCTTGGAAAGGGAAAGAGGGAAGGGGACAAGGATCTCATTTTTTTGGGAGAGGGAAGGGGACAAAAGCATGTAGCTCACTTTGGGGAGAGGGAAGGGGACAAGAGCATGCAACTCATTTTTTAGGAGGGTGTCCCCCCCTCTCTCTCCTTGCTGCATTTATACCCCTCCTAAAAGCAAAAAAGGGGGTGTTTGCATGTTGGACCAAGGCTGTCCTAATCCCCTTTTTGGGTTATCCTTGAGTTGATTTCCATTCCCCTTCTCCCCACTAGGATAGGTCGGTCCCATACTAAATCCTATTTTTTTATGTCGTTGCCGATTCAAGAATCGGTAGCCTCAAACTGTGTCGCTGCCGATTTAGAAATCGACAGCCAATGATTGCTTCGCTGTCAATTCAAAAATCGGCTGCCAAACTGCATCTCTGCCGATTTAGAAATCGACAGCCAGAAACTTCATCACTGCCGATTCAGAAATTGTCAGCCAAACTGCGTCGCTGCCGATTTAGAAATCGGCAACCCGAAACTTCATTGCTGTCGATTCAAAAATCAGCAGCTCGACACTGCATCGCTGTTGATTTAGAAATCGGCAGCCACACTACGTCATTGCTGATTCAAAAATTGGCAGCCCGACACTGCGGCTCTGCCAATTCAGAAATCGACAGCGATGGTGGAGTCATTTCGATTCCACTTCTTGTTTTTTTTTTTACATGAATACTTGACCTTGTTTTGATGTAAAGTCAATGTGTTAGAAGCTAAGGTTCTCATCATCTAACGAAGATCATCACTCAATGCCCCTATAAAATTAGAATTTGTAAATATAGGTGGTTATCTTGCTTGATAATTCTGCTGGGGCTGAAATCCATGGGGATGAAATTATCTGTCTTGATTGCCTTGTTGAGGTAGGTTCCCATAACATAAGTTCGGGTGATATCTCAATCCAGGATTATATGAGTTAGAAAAGGGATCATATTTACGCTGGGGCTGGCCATTGAATGCTTCATCAACTGGATTAGCTTGTTCAATGTAATCTTTTTACATTGTTAGGCACATATCCAAAGCATGGCCTTATAACGAGCATAAGCTACAAAATTTTACTTGTTGTATATTTTCATAAGCCAAAGAACACATAAGAGAAGTAATATCATTAACTTTATTCTTAAGGTTAGCAATACCTACCTCATGTACTTGTTTGCTTGGGAAGTCTCCATGTGTGCTAAATTGTTTTGAGTTGGCTGCTATAATTGAGATCAATTTGCATGCAGCCTTTGATGTTTTATCTACCAATGTCCCTCCACTTGTCGCATCAATGATACTGCGGTCAGTAGACATCAGTCCTTCGTAGAAGTATTGAATGAGTAGTTGATCGGGTATTTGATGATGAGAATATTGAATGCACAACTGCTCAAATATTTCCCAATACTTGGAGAGTGTTTCCCCAAGAGATTGCTGAATCCCACATATTTCTTTCCTTTTATTGGCAACTCAAGAGGCCGAGAAATACTTTTGCAGGAAAATCTTCTTCATGTCATTCTAAGTTGGTGTTATTGTTGATGTTTATGCATAATGGTTGATTCTCCATATTGGGAACAACAAGCTCTTTGAGTTTCCATTGTCGAGCAACAACCATGGTGTTGATACGGGCTTCCTTACATAACCTGCGTAGAGTATTTTCTATTTCGAGATCTACATGCACTTGTTCTTTAGTAGTAAATCAAGTTAAAGACATAAATAGTCAAGAAAACTTAGACAAACTAAAACAAATCAACCACGAGAGAGATTAAAGTAGTACTAGTAAATAAAAATCCAACGCTAAAACATAAAAACCCTAGAAAACAATGGAATTTTTCCTTGAGAGGGTGGGGCTAGTGGATATAAGCCACTAGTCCTGCTCAAAATGTCATTTTGCTTCTAGAAATGAAATGTTGAAGCCTAATTCCATTAAAAAAAAATCAATTTGAACAGTATCGCAACACTATTTTTGTTTCTATTTCTGTTTTTTGTTTTTTTCTATTTTCTTTTGAATAAAATAAATAACAATCATTGCACAAGAATTAACTAGAATCACTTCACCGGCAACGACGCTAAAATTTGTTGTGATGTCACGGTTACACAAATTAATTACCCAAACTTAAACAAACAAGATATAAAATAGAGCAAGTAAGGGGTCGATCCCACGAGAAAGATCTAGTTCAGGTCTTTATACTAGATGATTCAAAGTTGGGGGATTTTGAGATTATCAAAACTATGCTGTGGTAAACAAAATAAAACAATCAAGCTAAATTAAATAAATCCAAAACTTATCAAGAGAAAAACCTTGGTTTCAAGTAAATGTCCACCTACAAAAATCAAAATTGATCACTGAAACGATACATCATTTTATATTCTGAATATTCATCTTTCCTTAACATTAGTTAGTTAACCGATCCGCAATTTAACTAACCCTAACTATTAAACAAACATAGTGTCTGCACTAGTAATTTAATTTAATGGCAACCATAAGAACTAGATATGTTGATAAATCTTAGACAACATAATTGTTTGCAATATATTGTTGATTTAGTTTAATTTTTTCCCTAAAATAACAACATGGATCTACCATAATTATTAAATTTAGTCGTTTCACAAGTTCAAATATCACAACTTTGGTTTTGATAGTAAACTTAGTAGTAGATTGGTTTATAATAATAAATTAGAGTTCGCTCCATTAACAATAAACTAAACAATGATTGGAAATAAACATAAGAAAATATTCATACTCATCATATAAACTAAAAAGAAAAGATAAAATAGATCTCATAATTTTTTAAATCCGAAGGTTTCTGTATCCTTTCAACAAAAAAAAAAACTTAGCTTTGCATGTCTATTGAAAAACTAATGAATAGAACAAACGAGAGCATAATTTCGGGTATAGGAGAAAAGGGTGGAGTTTTCTTCTTTTTTCTGGTCGCCTCCCCTTTTTCTTTCTCTTTTTTTTTATTTGATAGGAAACCCTCATTCCCACATCTGTCCAATCCATTTGTATTCTCTTAAAAAATATAAAAATAGTCCTTTCCAAAGTAAACAATCTACATTTAAGTAAGTTGGATTTGTTTATTCACAAAACCTGTCTGCTAGTAGGATTTATAAGTTGTTTTAGAAAAATCATATTTATTTTATATGAGCTCTTTGTTTGCTGAAATTTGGTAGGTTGATAGGTCTTTGAGTTAGAAATCTAACAAAATTGAGTTTGCATCAAATGGACATCTCTAACCCAAGATATTCTAGTTAGAATGGACGATGATCAAAACTGGTAGAATGCGAGACTTGACTTTGAAGGCTACGATTTCAATCCTCTTTCTTTTTTATTTTTCTTGCCATATATGTATAGAAATATATGGATGTTAGCTTTTTAATGCTACTGGAATCACTTTATTTTGACCTTTGCAACTCAAGTTCTGCATAAAACATCGATCAGATATTATCAAGGCATATGATCTAAATTTTATCTCTAATTTATTTCTTTTCGAATCTCACGTCCAAAAATGTCTTCAAAGCATAAAATAAATATTATCAAGGTGTTTTATATATAAAACATGAACAGTATAATAAAATTATCGAATAATATAATTGCAAGTTTAGATACTATATAGTAAATACTTATTTTTCGGTAACTGACTATGTGTTTCTGTCGAACTTAAAGCAACCTAAGTTAGGGGGAAAGATTAAAGTCCCTGATACAAATCTCCCGATTCTAAAGTTATCTTCTCTATTTTTTTTTACTTCTGTTAATATGGATTTGTGAATCTCCAAATTTATATGATCTAAAATCTTGTTTCAGTTTTATAATGTGTGCTGAGTTCTCTGAACTACAAGTGGTTTGCTGGTCTATGGGTGCTTGAACTGCAAGGACAATTCAATTTCAATAAGAATATAACAGCCAATTGAAGTTATGGTGTTATTCAGTTTATCTACATATGATGATTAGTTTACCAAATATCCTCGCAGAATTCACTAAAAGCATTAAGTGGATCTGAATCTCATAAATTTAATGGTTGAAATCTTTTGAGATAATTTTTGGAATCATATTTGGTAAGATTAGCCATTTGCCCCCTAATAAGAGTAGCATTTGAGCGCAGTCGTACCTTTCCTTTAGAACACTTGAAGTGACTTGTATTGTTCATGATTACATTTGTTGGAGGTTAACTCTTACATGATAGATGATGGCCTCTATGTATTTCTTGTGAAAATGATCAGAATATTTATGCCAGCCATGACCTTGAAGGCCATGATCCTCTTTAGGCATTTTGCTAATTGTCTGTGCGGAAAACAACTGGTTAACCTGATGAGCCTTTATCCAAGGAGCTACTCATGTGAGGTGCTATTCCAAGAAACTGAATTGTCATATTTCATGATATGAAAAAAAATAGTCGAGGTACTAAAAACCATCTCATTCCATTACTGATGGTTGTTTCGTTCCGCTCGGAGCCATTATGGTTTGCAATTTTGAGCAGTTATGTGCTCAAATAGCCTCACCGTGGGAGTCCATCTAATCCAATATTTCTTGTAATATATATAGGCTGATACAGTTAGTGATCCATAATGGGCAGTAGAAGATTGTGGCAAACTGGAAGCTGCCTAAGCATGTGATCCATTGGTGGTTAAAGGTTCTCGACTTGTTTATCATTCAATTTAACCCAATGCCGGGTTGCTAATATTAGGGGGAATGGTGTTGCATGGATTGTGATGAACCTCATGTTTATCATATGGAAGTGGACACCAAGGAAAAAGGCCCTTTCTACCTCATCTAACAAACAATGGCCCTTCTATATCTTG
Source organism: Populus deltoides (assembly GCA_015852605.2). Taxonomy (NCBI): domain Eukaryota; kingdom Viridiplantae; phylum Streptophyta; class Magnoliopsida; order Malpighiales; family Salicaceae; genus Populus; species Populus deltoides. The sequence continues at coordinate 11,715,368 of CM027580.2, forward strand.
AAATACTAATATTTAATTAATACTGAAAAAAACAAGGGGTTTGGTCACACAACCTACTTTGATCAGGGATTTGTAAAAGCAAAAGACCAGCCTCAAGGCACAAAGCAAAGGAAATAACCCTCTCCAAACCACGTAGTTTAGTAATTTCCACCTCTCATAACACGAGAATTCATTTGTTTAGCGATGTAAGGAAAACATGAATGCCCCATCATGCTTCTCTTGACGGCAAAGATCAAAGCTGAATTGAACTATTAGATATACTACTTTTTGATCCTATATATATCTCAGCGTTCCTTTTAGGCACTACTTGTGCAGCTAAATAATGCAGGTAGGTAATGCTGTAATTGCTATCTTGCTCATATCCATAATATATAAGTTAACAAAAGGAAATTCAATACTTGAAGGAGTTCAGAACAATCTCACAACTGCCTCATCAATATCACCATGGCTGAAGAAAGCAATGAACCATGATCCTCGACCACGGCCCCAGGGTGCTGGAGCATGCCGTGGAGATGTAGAGAGGGACTACATCCACCTCCAGCTCGAATGCGGTGTTGTAGAAACCATTGAGTTGATGTCTCTTTGGATGTTAATAATTGCAGTTTCTGCGGAATTAGATGCCCTTTTACTTGGCAATGTTGCCGTGAATTCTGTGTCGATACAGATCATAGCCCGTTTGATTGTGGCAGATGCCGAAAAAGATGCCCCTGCAGGGTCCGCTGCGTTTATGGGATGTGTGGATATGCTGTACCATTTCCTCCACGGAAACTCCCTGATCCACCTATTCCTCATCCTCCTTTTCCATTTCCTCATAGACCACCAAAGCCATGGCCGCCTCACCATCCCGGGGAAGATCAGACTCCTTCTACAAGTGAAGATCTTAATTAACTTATCTTTGTCCAACATGTTTTCATATTAGGCATTGAAGATCTTAATTAACATATCTTTCTGTTGAACTTGCCTGTTCTTTGGGGGTATAATTCTGCATTCCCATATCATCCCATAGGTCCCGCGTGTTCATGCATGTTGTGTTTTCGTTTCAAATTTATAATGAAGGGTTAATCTCTTCTTGTTTTATATTTAAGGGCATAAATATGGGAGAGAATGTGGTAGGGTCTTGCTTTTCATAAAGTTTGGTGTCATTTAAATAGTCTTGTGATATCATGGAAGTTAATTCAATAACTTTTATTTTTTTAAGATTTATATAGGTGTTTGGGCCAGTTTATACTGTATCTTTACTAATCCCACGAGCTCTGAAGTTAACGATCATGTAAGCCTCAAGTGGCCCTGAAATTTGTGGAACTCAAACTGGTGACCTCTAGAGAGTAAATCTAGGACCTGACCAATTAAGTTACACCCTCAAGGTTGAAGTTAATTAAGTAATTGTCTTCGCAATATACAACAGTAATATATATTTACAAGGATTTTAATTTAATCTTATCATGTGGTTTTCTATTGCAAGAAATACTAGTTGGTTAACCATATTTATGCGGTTTGTGATTGCATTCGTATGTTCCGCTTCTAACCAAATCACCAAAGTTTCGAGCATGAAAGCACATTGGAGAAAATAAAAGAAAACAAAAAACGAGGAGGATGGATAGCATCTTTTCCAAGTTTAATTTGATTAATTAAAATGCAATTCTAAATTCACTGCTAATTTTCAAATGCTAGCAAGAAGAAGTTATTTATAATTCCCAATTAAACGGGGCTAGAGTCTTGACTCTATAATATAGAAAGTTCCTTATTAAGACTACAATTGATTTTTTTTTTTTCATTTAGGATGCTAAATGAGGCATCCAGATTACAAACGGATGATATTAGGGCCATGTGTCCCTAAATGAACCTGGATGATATTAGGAACATGTATTTCTGAGTGGACCTTAGATAAACACTCCAACAATAGTAAAATATATATATATATATATATATATATATATATATATATATATATATATGTTGAAGCTCAGATAAATAACTCAACCGAGCCTCACCTCAAGCTTGGTTGGGCCACGGTCCAACTAAGCTACTTTGGCTTGGTTGGGCTGAGCTACCCTTCCTTCTTTAACTCTTTATACACTTTCTTACTTATTTTTTATATCTCTTTCCTTTTTTTTTTCTTTTCTTGGTTAGGTCCAATTGAGCTCTACAAAACTTGTTACGTTGAGGCCCAACTGAGCTCGAGTTTTAGTCTAATTAAGCTAGCTCACCTCGAATTAGTATTCATCAATAGCAATATGCATGTTACTATTCATGAAAAAGTATTTTTTTCACCTATATTTCTTTAGATTTTTTTAAAGATATTTTATAAATATTTTACAATACTATATATTCTCAAGTTTTGAGAAATAAAAGGAGGATTCATCTGAAACAACACTACATAAAGAACACGCATCTCTTCTCTACATACAAAAAACACATATTTCATCCACTTGATTTTTTGCATGCTTGTTACTTGATCAAAAAAATCAAATATTATCTTAAGTATCGGAGTGTATCTTGTTCCATGAGAGACTTGTTTTGCAAGATCAACACAAGCCCAAAACTCATCAACCAGGAAAAGTTCATTTTTCTGTGAAGTTTTTCCACTATTTAATTAGTGGTGCTATTTGTAGGAACTTGAACAAAAAGCTTGTTCATTCCTTTTTAACCTCTAAAAAAAAATATTTCATGACTAATAAGACTCTAGTACATAAAAGATTAAACGATCTTTCTACAAGACTTCAATTCCCTTAAGTATCCAAAAATTATCCCAACAAGCGCAAGTACTCAACAACATTGTTCTAGCCATACAGGACAACTTCACTCTTTTCAGTATAGCCAATAATAAAGTCAACCCATAACTCTAGGTGTACAAAGACAACTTTAGTTTCAGGAAAAAACTACATAAAACACTTGTCAAAAAGACTTCATACTCCGACTCTCCAAATGAGCCAACACTCCCCAGCAAATCCAAGCCATAAACGAGTCTCAATTTTTTTGTTCGCATGCTCCCCATCATAAAAAACCTAGGTATGACGTGCACGAGACTACACCAACCCCAACTCCTACACACTATTCTCATTACGCGGAAGAGTCTCCACTTTGTCACATTGTTATACACTCACGTCAATAAGGATTGTGTCATTTTTAAAGCCAACTTAGAAAATTATGATGGCTTTATAAATCCCAAGGGGCACATACAAAATATTAGAAGCATCTTAGAGCTAGTGACAACAAAGAGTGATGACAGGTTGAAAATTTTCTCTACAACTTTTCATGAATTTACTAGGGTGTAGTATCATAGCTTTAAACCTAGGTCTTCATGAACTTTATATGACACTTGTCTTTCATTTTAGCACAAACTCTTTTTCTAAAAAGAGCACTACAAAACTCTGTAATTACACAACAAGATGATAAAAACATAAAAATATATCTTTTGAGATTAAACAAAGAAATACTTAGAATGGAGGATTTGCTAGAATCCATAACCATTGAACGACACTCGAAAAGTTTAGGTAAGTTGAATCATAAACATATCAAGTGGGTTGAATTTATTAATTTATTTTTATAAATCATCAAATACAAGATAACAAAAATATAGTTACAGAAGCATTATCATGGAAGTATATTCTTCTTAATAGTTTGAATATTAGACTTTTAAAATTTAAATATACAAAAAAATTAAATTTAAATATACAAAAAAAATTAATAAAATTTATTTTCAATATAAACTCGTGGCAACTAAAACAAGATATGATATGGTCAGCTTTATTATTAGTCATAATTAATCTATATTTTTTAATTAATATTTATTTTATTTAAAATAATTTTTTAATTTCATCACCCTCATCTATATATTTTTTTAATTAATATTTATTTTATTTAAAATAATTTTTTAATTTCATCACCCTCATCTATCAATTTATCCGTATTTTTTCAATAACCTTGAAAATATATTAAGAAATGAAAAGGTTATTCTTTATTTATCTTTTATTTTTTACCAGGTCAATGAACAGTGAAGGATGGTTTCCAATTTGTTTTCATAGCACCATCAAGAATTAAAGAATAATCCCCTTTAAAGAAATCCTAATTTGAACGAAGAGCATTTTCCATTAAAGAAATAAACGTACCGGAAAAGAAATCAGCTTCCACACAAAACGGAAACAAATTTCTATACAGACGGCTACCACTGGGCAATTAAGGCAGATTGCAATATGATAGAAGAAAAGGTGGTGGATTCATAAAAGCTTTTCTCATTTCTAATAGCAAAGGTCACTAACGACAAACACATGGATGGACTCTGGGTATTTTCGCTTACCAAAACACCCATGCCCAGACCTCTTAAGATTCTACACCTTACACATAATAAACATGCAATTGCCGCTCCTTCTCCCCAATCAAACCTCCCCCCGCGGCTTAATAAAGCAGAGCCAAAACAGACAACCACAGCCCAAGCCCTCCAAATCCAATCCTCCTTGCCCCTGAAAACCATACCCTAACATCGTCCACCACCGGCCCACACAACGAGCTCATATCATCACTCCTGGTATTGTAGTACACGCTATAAAATGCAATACGGGTCCTGTCGGCCTTGGCTGTGAAGTTGAGGTTAGCAACCTGGAAGGTGGAGTTGGAGTCGGGTGTGTAATGGATATTTTGGGCCTGATCACCGGCGAAGGCCATGACTGCAAGTGGCTGCTTGCATTTGTCCCCGGCATGGCCCAAGGCAAACGACATCGTGTAAGGCTTGCTGGGTGTTGTTTCAACCATCTGTGAGATTATGCCTTCCTTGCCTGAGAGCAATTCAATGGCACGTTTGCCTTGTGGAACGGAGTAATGATAAGAGTCTATGTAGCGGACAGCCCTGTATGATTCGATAATCCAACCGGGCAACGACGACGTTTCCTCATCCAGTTTGGTTGGGAGCAGGACTCCGAGTGAAACGTTATTAAACATCCAGGGGCCTTCCTCATAATCACCATTAATTACTGCATTGTCTGAGGAGAGAGAACAAACAACGATCCCTTAATTATCAATCAAGGCATCTAACATTATAATTGCCTAGGTTAACGTGCCTTGTAATAATCGCATGTAAATTCAATTTGACAAAAAGAGGGAGAACCCAAGCAAGAAAGAAAAAGGCGCAAGACCCCACACATCGGATGCTCATGATCTAAATCAAAACGTCAAAAAGCATCAGCTAAACGCTGCCCCCACGTACTACTAAATAGAGGTAGGTGCAGGAAAGGGCAGGTGTCTATGGAAATTCAAAGGAGCGGGCAAAAGCAAGATTGTACCTTTGGGTCGCTCAGGAGTGAAAAGCTTTTTGATCGCAATATCATCGATAATAGGCCCACAAGTAGGGTCATCTTCCATGCCGGGATTCGAGAAAACCAGCCTCACTTTATCCTCCTGTGCCTCAAAGGCCAACGCGTATGGGTCCCACCCTTGCACATTATACAATGTCTGCAGGTCTATGGTCTGTGATGCAGGTAGCACTGACACGTTTAGAGATTCCAGCTGAGCGCACGTGCGAGCCGCGCTGAACGTGACCGAGTATACAGATCCCTTCTCGACCGTCAATTCCTGGCTGATATCAGCGTCATTCCCCAATCTTACTGCGTGTGCACCTCGTGGTACAATGAGGATCATCGCACCTTGTTTTTGTCCAGAGGATACCAGCTCTACGGTGCCGTTTGTTTTCCACCCTGGAATTTCGGTGGGCCCTTCAACCAGGGCCTCGTCTTTGGGGAAGCCAGTGATCGGTGGCGTTTCAAAATCACCGTTTGTCACCAACCCTGAAATAATAACACAACATTTACACATCGAAACAGCATCAAATTAACTTCATTTTTCTACGAAATTATTAATTAATTTTGTGCTTTTTACTTCTACTACAAGGTACGAATAGCAACGGCGACAAAGCATGGGGAGTCTGATGTAAAAGCATGGGATCATTGGTCCACGAAATTATTGGTCTATAAATATAATAAACAGTGGTAGGACAAGGGGCAGATACATTTCAATGTCTGGTAAAGCGTTTTTCTATGGTCAAGATACAGTCAAGTCTTGGCCCACGATACACAAGGACGTGACAAATCACAGGGCCCAACAGTGAAGATGCCGCACCAACTGGCTTACCAAACAGCAAGCACAGTAGCTAGAAGGATATATAATATCAGGAGGAATTTTTTTTTTTTTTCTCTCTCTTTGAGCAAATAATGAAACAGCTCCTGTCAATATATGCCCAAATCTCTGCCCGGAAATTATCGAGAGAACAAAAAACATCCACATGCCTTTTTTTTTTTTTTTTTTTTGGGAACTGATGTCGAAGCAGCGAATAATGCTCCGAATTGAAGCAGTCAGACCCTGTGATATTATGTACGTAAAACCAGTGACGAAACAACGATTCTAGGAATATGAACACAATATGATATTATTTGAATACATTTTAAAAAATATTTATAGAATAACAAGAGACTTCGAGGGTACACAGTGCATGTTTTATATGAAATAAGCTATAGAATTTCAAGGGTAGCAGAATGAAAAACTTGCTAAAGTCCCGTAAAAACACTCCATTCTATCTCAAAAAAATTGTAGGTAACATTATTCTGGATAGAAATGAAGTGGAGAATAAGCAGCAAATCCATGATTGGGATAATCTTATCTTATCGGGAGGAGCCTCAGAAATGAAAAGCGGAAAACTCATGGCCTGATAAAACAAGGAGAAATTTATTAACGTTTTTCGGCCTTTTGTTTTTGGAATCTCAATACGCAGACAAAGTAATGATGGGATGTGAACACTTATAACACCCCATTGAATCAGATGCCGCGTGCAGCTCATGGACCCTACTACACCGTTTTGGGCCATCTTTGGTTTTGTTCTTCTACCCTTCCAGCTCCCCTAGACCCTCCTAGTCTCGGCTACCTAAGTTTCCCCACATGTTTACTCTCTCCCACTTTTTTCAAGGTTAGTGATTTTACCGGCGCTGGAAAGTCAAAAAGATTGTAAACAAAATAAAATAGCTATAGCCCCAGCGTGCTCTACGGAAAGAACCCTTGTCGCTTTGCTAACTCATGCCAGCATGAACTATTTTTTGGCGGTAGAATGTTCCACTCTGGTAATTTTACCCATCCATCCTATATGACGAAGAGAGAGCGGGCGGCATGTACACAAACAACAATAATATTACTATCTGGGAGCTTCCCATGTCTAGAAATTGGGTGATTTTACCCCCATTATTAACCCACCTTAAAGTTTTTAGGTCTAAATACTTGGGAGAAGACAATCACTGTATAGATCTTTGATAGGACAAATCTGCCAACATTTGAAATAGCGATGATCTCACAAGTTAATTGCAACATTGGTTGGAGAAAGAAAGGGAAAGAAAAAGGGTTAGTGCATCCATATTGGATTATACCATGGGGGGGAAATGCCAAGTGACCAAAACAAATTCAAGACCTTAATATATAAACTACTTTTCAACGGTCTATTAACCTCTATTTTCTTTTATAAAAAAAAATTGCAATTCATTCCCTTAAATATTCTTCTGTGTTCAAACTGAAGTTCAGAATCATTACTTGGCAAGATATGATCTATAAGTTTATTGGTCAATTTTCTGGTAATCTCTATTCCAATTATGTTTATATAATTGGCTCCATGAACTTCCTAGCATATCTCCAGGGTGCCACAAAAATGAGCCGGCAACCTTGTAACATCAAAACTTAAAATGTTTATTTCTTCAAAATGTCATGGAGACTCAAAATGTTTCCATGACTGTTATAGTTTCAACTGACGGGGCTATTATCCGCGAGCTTTAACTTTGAGTTTTTATTTTATTTGAAATTGAAAACAGATTTCTCAAGATGTTTTTTGAAAATATAATAAAATAATTTTTTTATTTTTTAAGATTTATTTCCCATGGAAAAAATCTAAAAATTTAAAAGTGCACCGCAAAGACAAATATTTCCTCAGATGATGAAATTAGTCAAGATTATAATAAGCAGTCGAATTAACTAAGAACTACAATTAAAAGAGGATTAAGCCAGAAGTTTCTTTCTTCCCCTGGAAAAAAAAATCTCACAGGACCCTTATAAACCTTTTCTGTAAGTAACTTGGTTTAGCAACTGTAACTCATCTACTCCATCGTCTTGCATAAAAAATGGTTTCAGCAATCGTCCATGAAAATGTATAACAAGCCCATGGAAGGAACAAGGTAACTGCTAGAAACTACTTCTTTGTATAGCATTGCACAAGCATGAACAAGAAAACTCAGAATCTTTCAAACATAAGGCGTAATTGCTGAAAATCCAACCATCCCACAACTAGAATTATGTTTTAAGTCGACAAGACACCCATTGAATTACAGGTAAGGAGGCAAGTCTAACTGTAGAAGTACGTAGGGTAAATGTAAATCAGATCTCAAAAATAGCAATAACCCATAAGGCATATATACATATCTACCAAACAAGAAGCATCTACTAAACTACTTGTAATGGAGTAAGAAAAAAGGTATGCACTTGTTATTTAGGTTTGAAAGAGAAAAGGAGGAGTAAGAAATGGAAAGGAAACAAGAAAGAAAACACTTACCATCTTCTCCAAGTATTGCAGAAGCAAAAAGAGCAAAGACGAGCATAAACAAAGTGAACCATTTGCTTCTTGTTGAGCTTTGAAACATCTTCTTGGCTAAGTATTCTCTCTCTCAATCCCACTTTCAGTGTGTATCAGTGTGTTTGCGCGTTTGCTCTGTTTTGCAGAAGGACAGAGGCAGAGAGGGTGTCTTTATATATATCCAAGATTCCAGCTTTATCGTCTTTACTCTTTGCTCTCTCTCTCTCTCTCTATAATTTATTTTTATTTTTATTGCCTTTAGCTCGAGTATCGATTATTTGACAAAAAGGGCCCTTTCATACTTGAAGACTGTTAATTTTAACAACAGTCCGTGTTTTAAGAATCGTGGTCCGCCGTAAGACTGTACTTGGACAGTGTTTAATGCCTCGTGACTTTATTTATTGGTAAGTAAAATAAAAAGAAATTCGATGTCCGTTTCCTATTGGACCCCCCCTTCCCTCTTCGAGGATTAGCAATTGTTTTATTTGCTCTTTGTTTTTGGAAAAATATTAGGAAGAAATTGTACAGATTAATATATTCTTAGCGACCACTAAGTAAAGTATGTGTGATCTTTTCTTTTACAATTTATTGGACTTGGACCGATACCTTTGAGAACTCATTAAATTATTTAGAATGCAACAATTTAATATAAATGATACTTTATTATAAAGAAATTAATGTGTAGAGGATGTTTTCTCACGACAACAATCTTATCATTAAATTTGATCGAGGCACATGCACACTCATATGCATTCCCTTAGTCTAGGGGCACTGCTTTTAAAAGTTGGTGCAAAATGCAAATTTATTGAAAGGCATCCCTAAAAATCTATTATTTGCAAATAGATATTAAATGCCATTACCTCAAAATATCCCACGCCCTTAAAAATTATTTATTTATTTATTTATTTATTATTATTATTATTTCTGTTGATCCCTAGCATTTGGCAGAGGATGATAACCCAAAGGAAAAAAAAAAAAAAAAACCGAGGGGAGATAGAAGACAATGCTTATATTTCTACTTCAATAGCAAATGTTCCTCCTTGCGACTTCCTCAAATCACAACAAATACATCAACCCACACTAATAATCCAGCATATGTCATGTGACTGCGGTAAGGTAATTTTTTAAAAAATAAATCATAATAATATTTTATTATTATTATTAACATTAACAAATCAAAACAATCAAAAACATTTAAAAAATAATTTAAATAAAAAAACAACTAAATTATAATCAATCTTCATTTGAACCGCACTTCAAAATAAGAATCAAGAATAAAAGAAAAATTGTCGATTTTATGCTGTCTAAATGGGTGAATATATTAGACACTGGACAAGTTATTATATCTATGCTACTACCAACAGACATGAAGGTGAGCAATATTTTGTTTCCAAACCTAATCCACAAAAAGTGATTTACTTATGTTTCTCTTGCTATTTCCATATAAAATTTTCAAAAACAAATTTTTGACTTTTTGGATCAAATTTTAATTTTATGTGTTTCGGATTTTTTTGTGTCTGTTTTAATTAAGAAGACTTTGAATTTCAAAATTAAATGTTAAATTTAATATTTACAATTTGAATTTCAGACACTATTCTTACAACTCCATACCTATAGTTCCAAACTTATAATTATGTATTAAAAATTTAATGATCTTTTAATATGCAAAAAGCAAAATAAAACTTGCAAAGTAATCAAATAATCTAAATGCAAAAAATAACTTAACATCTTAGGATTAAGGAACTTACATTCATTGGATGATTCTTCAATTGATTACAAACAAACACTGGAATTCATTGAAAAAAAAACATATATACATATATATATATATATATATATTAGTATCTCTAGTTTTTTGGTGATGGAGACTATAAGCCGACTATTACAAGCCTATTGATTATTGTTTACAAACTATCATCAACCTACAAGCTATTTACCTACAAGTTATATGCCTATTGATTGTTGCCTATGAGATTACAAGTCTACTAATAAACAAGTTTTGAAGATCATGAGAACTTGATTCAATTGCGTAGCAACTATTGTTGTTGATTTAGTAAGTTGTTGTTGTTGTTTCTTCCTTTAGCTTTGGTTTACATTGATAACTTCATGTTAACCACCCCCTTTCCCCATTACTCCTCACCTTCAGGATGCACAATTGAAACTGTCAATCTCTATTATCTCATGTGTTTTAGTTAGTTTATTTTACAAGTTTGGATCATATTTTTTCCATAGTCTATCTTTTCTTTTTTCTAATCCAAACTTCATAACTTTTATATATAATATTCACCTGGTTCAACCATCACCAAGTCTTGTATTTATTTAGGCCCAAACATATTTTAATATGGAAACACTTATTAAGTCTAGTCCACTATTTTATCTTTCTTTACCTTTTGACTTAAATTACTTCTTTTACTAATTTATTGTGTCACACTTATTCTCTCTTAAACAACTCATTAATGACTTATTTTTCTTCTCAAAATATAAATTAATGGGAAGTGGAATCAATTCATTATTGGTTAATCTTCCCAATATAATTTCAAAATTCAAGCTATACCCACTAGTTTTACATGATAATTTGAATTTTAAAAACCTTTCCTCTTTTACTCTACTAAAAGTCTCTTATTCCCCACTCCTTTTGTCTCCAGCTATTTACATAGTCTATGGGTGGAAGGAAGTACTTACATCTAATCTCATTCATAAAGCATGTTATATGCTTGGCTAGAGACAAGAGGTGAACCTAGGATCCCGATCTGAGACAATGAATGTTGGAATCCCATGAAGTCGTATAACCTCATTCACATAATTTTACTACTAGAAATAAAACAGATTTAGTTAAACAATCTACAATAACTCATATTACATCATTTCTTTTTTCCTCTCTAGGTAGGCCTGACACGAAATACATGGTGATCATCTCCCACTTCCATTCAGGAATTAGCAAGGGTTGCAATGGCCCTACTGACTTCTGGTGCTCCACTTTAACTTGTTGGAAAATACCACACTTCACCATATAATTAGCTACTTTCTTTTTATGTTGGGGGAATGTTGGTCCCCTAATAGTATTGTTTCTTATCCTAGTACATTTTAGTACTACCAAGATGTATTGTGAATTTAGACTCAGGTGCCTCTTGCAAGATCTTCTTGTTAATAATCTTATTATTAGGCACATATATACGTCATCTCAATATTAACAGTGCATCATTTGCAATCCGAAAAGGGGTTTCAATTTTGATATTTACTTTATTTCTCATCTTTGACACTTCATCATCTCTTTATTATGCTTATAATATTTATTCTCGATACATCGGTTGTACTTTTAATTATGCTACTAATATTTCTTCTAAACTCATACTCAATAGGTTCCCCAATCTTCACAACTCTGTTAGTCTTCGTTCATCCCATACTGGTGGTTTACTTAGAGCCACTTTGTTTTTGTGACTATGAACGTTGGCTACCATATTCACCTTTTCAGGATGGTATTTTATAGTATAATTATAGTCTTTGATAAGTTTTATCCATATTCTCTATCACATATTTAATTCTTTTTACGACATCAGGTATTTCAAACTTTTATGGTATGTGAAGATTTGGACTTGGAATCCATAAAGATAGTGTCTCCATGCTCACAAGGCAAATATCATAACTGCTAGTTCTAAATCATGTACTAGGTAACTGACCTCGTGAGTCTTTAATTGTCTCAATTCATAAGCAATTATCTTTTCGTGATGCATTAAAACACACTCAAGCCCCTTCCTTCAGACATCACTATAAACCATAAAGCCTTCGATTCCTGATGGAAGTGTTAGCATAGAAGCAGTGGTAAGTCTCCTTTTTAGTTCTTGGAAGCTTCCTTCACACTCCTTCGACCATTCTTATTTTATATCCTTTCTAGTTAAGTGTGTCAAAAGGGTTCAATGAAAACCTTTTAATGAATCTTTTATAATACCAAAAAAGTTTTAGGAAGCTATAAATTTTAGTTATTGTAGTTGGCCTTTCCCACTTTAGAACCGCTTCAACTTTCTAAGGATCCACAAAGATGCCTTTAAAAGGAATGACATGTCCCAGAAAGGTTAAGTTTTCCATCCAGAAATCATATTTTTTCAATTTAAGATATAGTTGGTGGCTCCTCAAAGTCTGCAGTACTTGTCTTAACTATCATTCATGCTCTTTAAAGGAATTATAATAAACTAAAATTTCATCTATAAATACCACGATAAATTTATCTAGGCAAAGCTGGAAAACTCGGTTCATCAAATCCATGAAAAGTGTTGGATTATTTTTCAACCCAAATGGTAACACTAAAAATTTATAGTGTCTATATCGAGTTTCAAAAGCAGTCTTTGGTACATCCTGCTTTTTAATCTTCATATGGTAATACTTTGATCTTAAATCGATCTTCAAAAACATCATGGCTCCTTTTAATTGGTCAAATAAGTCATCTATTTATGATAGCAGATACTTATTTTTCATTGTTACTTTATTTAACTGATGATAATCCATACAAAGCCTGTGGGTGCCATCCTTCTTTTTCACGAAAAATACAGGTGCTCCCCAAGACGATCCACTAGGTCGTATAAACCCCTTATCTAGTAATTCTTGCAGCTAAATTTTCAATTTATTCAATTTTACCAAAGCCATTATGTATAGTGGTTGTGTTATTAGGGGAACTTCTGGGAAGGTATTGATAGAAACTTTGACCTCCTGTTCGGGGATAGCTAAGGTAGTTTTTCTGGTAATACATCCGAAAATTCCTTTACAATCAAAATATCAACTAACTCTATTTTAGTTTTGTCAAAATTTAACATATAAGCAAGGTATCATGTACATCCCTTCCTCAACAACTTCCTAGTAGTCATAGCTGAAATCATACTGGTTAGAATAATAGTTCTTTTTCCTTTAAAAGTTATTCTTCTACCCTTTAACCCTTGAATAGTTATAATTTTTGCAAAGCAATCTATATGGGCTTTGTGTTTACTTAGTCAATCCATACATAGAATTACATCAACATTATTAAATTCTAAAGGTATCAAATCTACCTCTAACTCATACTTATTGAGGCTAAGTTTTACACCCACATTACACAATATTTGTTTCTACAACATCACCTAAAGGTGTTCCAATTGTAAACCCCTTTTCTACCTTTTTGTTTCTTTTCCCATATTGGCTACAACTCTACTAGCTATAAATAAGTGAGTGGCACCCGGATCAAATAAAGCATGTATCTTTAAATTATTCATTTATAGCATACATGTCACTCCATCAGATGTTACTCTGATGTCTTCCTATATCATATGTGTCCTCAGCTGTCGTCGATTAGGATTCGCCCCTGACTGTGTTGATTTTGTTGGCCTGTTCACTGTGATAAACTGTTGGTAACTCTAACTTGGTTACTTCACATTTTGTATTTGTCTAGAGACTTTATGAGGGCACTCTCTTTTGAAGTGTTTTTTTTCACCACTGTAATGACATCCTTACCCTAGATACTGACAAGTTCTCTATTTACGACCCTCTTTCTAGCATATAAACATCAATCATGTGAAATTGAATAATTATCGGGGTGTCTATGTTCACAACATGTACAAAAAAGATAAATAACATTTTTTTATCACTCAACCCCCTTGAAGGGTTAGCCCTCAAGCGTGTCTCTCCTCACATCATTCCTATATATTGGTACATAGGATTCCTTTGGTACAAGATAGTAAGCCAGTTAAAGAGAAAACCAGACTAATACGCCTAGATATGTTAAAGGAAAGGCAGAGATATAGAAATAGTAGGATACAAGATTTCTAAATGTGGTCCACTACCCTCAATAGGTGGCTAATATGGTTGTATTTCCCAAAAAGGATGGCAAGATTAGAGCGTGTGTAGATTATAGAGACTTGAACAAAGCAAGCTTGAAGGATGACTTTCCTCTACCTCATATATTGATAATGTTATGAATAATGCCACATATTCGTTTATGGATGGGTTCTCTTGTTATAATCAAATTAGAATGGCAAAAAAAGATAAAGAAAAAACCATCTTTGTCATGTCATGGGGAACCTTTTGTTATAAAATGATGCCATTCAGTTTAAGGAATGTCAGTGCCATGTATCAAAGAGCAATTGTCACTTTGTTCCACTATATGATTCACCAAGAAGTAGAAGTCTATGTAGATGATATACTTGCCAAATTAAAGAAAGAAGAAAATTACGAGCATGTATTGAGAAAATTGTTTAAGAGGCAGCAAAAATACAAATTAAGATAGAATTCTGCAAAATGCTTGTTCGGGGTAAGAGTTGGAAAGCTATTAGGTTTTACAATAAGCAGCCGAGGAATATAAGTTGATCTAGATAAAGCAAAAGCTATCTATGATATAACGACACTTAAAATAGAGAAAGAAGTAAGAAGTTTCCTTGGGTGTTTGATCTATATAGCTCGATTCATATTTGAACTGACGGTAACATACAAACCAATTTTCTATTTACTCAGAAAGAAATATCTGGGGGTATGGAACAATGATTGATAGAAAGCCTTTGACAAGATAAAAAGGTATTTTGCAAAAGTCATCATTAATAGTGCCTCCTACATTAGAAAGACCCTTGATCATATATTTGATAGTGATAGAAATGAATATGGGATGCATGTTGGGTTAGTGCGATGAGTAAGAGAAGAAAGAACAAGTTATCTACTTCTTAAGTAAAAAGTTCAATGACTGTAAATCCTGGTATACAACAATCAAAAGGCTATGTTATGTCTTGGTGTGAAGAGCAAAAAGGCTTAAGCAATATATGTTATACTACATGACCTAGTTGATCTAAAATTGGATCCACTCAAGTACATTTGTGAAAAGCCTTACTTGTGAAGTAGGATAGCAAAGTAGCAAGTGTTGACATAATATGACATTGTTTTTATGACAAGAAAGGTTGTAAAAGGAGTGCAATTACTGACCATTTGGCAGATCATGCTGTGGAAGATTATGAGCCATTGAATTTTGACCTTCCTGATGATGATGTACTAATAGTTGAGGATAACAATAAGATGAATGATAAGTGGACCTTGTACTTTGATAGAGTAGTGAATGTATCAAGAAATAGGGTTGGAGTAGTGATAATTTCCCCATAAAAGAAGTAATATCCTATTTCGGTAAGGTTGGAGTTTGAATGTACTAATAATATGACCAAGTATGAAGCTTGTATCATTAGTCTGGAAGCTTCTTTATAGCTTAAAGTTAGGAAGCTTAAGGTCTGTAGGATACCCTGCTAATCATCTTCCAAGTAAAAGGGAAGTGGCAAACCAAGGATGAGAAATTGAAGCCATATAAGAATTATCTCTTGAGATTAGCTAATAAATTTGAAGAAATAAAATTCACTCATATGAGCAAAGATAAGAATCAGTTTGCTGATGCCTTGACCACCCTAACTTCGATGACAAATCGTTATTGGAGGTAGGATCTAACCAACAAACATCAAAGTCAGAAATCTCCAAGTTCATTGTTGCATAATTAAAGAATCACAAGACATGAAACTATAGTACAATAACATCAAGAGGTTTATCCAACATCGAAAATACCCTCAGGAGGCTTCCGAGACGGATGAAAAGACATTGAGAAGAATGGCCATTGATTCTTATTTGGATGGCGAAATCCTATATAAAAGGTCATTTAACGAGACTCTACTAAGGTGTCTGAAAGAGAAAGAGGTTGAGCAAGCATTAAAAAAAATCCACGAGGGAATTTGTGCCACTCATGCCAATAGATATACATTGACAAGGAAAATACAAAGATCTGGATACTTATGGTTGACCATCAAAAGGGATCGTGTAGACTATGTAAAATAATACCATAAATGTTAGATATATGGTGACAAGATAAATCCACCTCTGACACTGCTATTCAATATGACCTCACCTTGGCCTTTTGATATGTGGGGGTTAGATGTCACAAAGCCAATCAATCTAAAGGCTAGCAATGGGTATAAGTTCATTTTGATGGCCATCGACCACTTCACTAAATGGATAGAGGCCAACTCTTATATATATGACACGAAAAGTAGTCAAGAGGTTCATTGAGAAAAGTCTGATTTGTCTTTATTTACTAGCAATATTGGTAACCGATAACACTCAGATTTTCAATAGGAAGCTGATTACTAAGCTCTAAACTAAGTGGAAGATTAAACACCTCAATTCTTCTCCTTACAAACCGAAAATCAATAGAGCTGTTGAGGCAGCTAACAAGAATATAAAAAAGATAATTCAAAAGACGGTGGTCACCTACAAGGATTAGAATAAGATGTTTCTGTATGCACTTCACGCATACCGCATCACAATTAGAACTTCTACAGGTGCAACCTCTTATTCATTGGTATACAGGATGAAATCAGAGATTCCATCATTAAAGGTCTTAAAGGGTGCAGAATTGGATGAATCGGAACGGGAAAAGTCAAGATTTGAGTAGTTAAATTTGATCAATGAAAAGAGACTGGCAACTATTTGTCACCACTAGTTATACCAAAGTAGAATGACTAAGGTATACAACAAGAAGGTCAAGCCAAGAGTGTTTAAAGAAGAAGACCTAATATTGAAAAAGATCTCGCTAGTATCAGGAGAAGATTAGAGTAATTAAGCACCGTACTACGAAGGACCATACGTGGTGAAGAAGATTTTTTTTAGGAGCTTTAATTTTAACCAATATAGATGTGGATGATCTGTCTAGACTTGTAAACTCTGACATTGTAAAGAAATATTATGCCTGATGTACTTTTTTTATCAATCAATAAAAAATGAAGTTTGGCAAAAAATTATTTGATGTATCTTTCTTTTCTTCAAAAACTCTGCATGATCTCATATTTTCACGAAAGTTTTTGGAAAAATCAAAGTTTTAGTACAAAAACAAAAATCAAATTAGTTTTTGTTTTAATACACGAGTTCTAGGAATTTAAGTCACCTCTTAAAAAGTAACCCAATAATTAAGAACCTGAAAAATAAATCAAATACTATAAGATAATTTTTAAAATAATGAAAACGAGAAACCTTTCTCATGTTCAAAATGATATTTGTTACTTGTTAAATAGTTATTAAGCTCACGTATATGGCAACAAAAGCTTTCGAATTTGATACTGGTTTATTTTCCAAAGTTACAAATATGAGTCTTCTATTATTCCTGGCTAGGACGATTTCCGTGAATTCTGTTGGCTGCCCCACTCAGCTTTTTTTCCCCACTCCTTTGATCGGCAAGTGTTGAAGTGTTCACCAACATTTTCTGCTCTATGTCTTCTCTCCAATTCCCTGTCAGATGCTGTCATCATGACATTCTCCCACTTCATGTTTAGATATCTCCTTCAACCAAGATTTTTCTCTCTCAGCAATTGATGCAGTTTCCAAGTTTGCAAAACCTTCTGCATCTAGTTAAGTGTCTGGTCAAACATCGTACTCCAAAAGCTTTTTTGGCTAATTTCGTGGTTCATCTCTATGTTGTTGATTGCCTGGTTCAATTTGTCCTTTGGTTGCTCTTCCAGGATGTCTATTTCTGTCATTTAATGGTTGGATTTCTTGCTTTCTGCAACAAATTATCCAGCTTGATGCGTGGCTCTTTTGGGACTTTACTTGTGCTGTTCTGTGCTGTCTCCAACTGGTTCTCTTAGAATTCTTTACAGTATTGTTTGGATACCTCCTTGCTGGTTTCTTTTCAACCCCTTCCTTTCTAGTCATAATGCTATCTTGAGGTATTGTTGTATTTGTAATAGAGGGCTGCCATGCTTTTCAATATCATCTTGGTGTGTTCTGATTTTCTAGCTAGAGCGTTTGGAGTGTTGCTTTTGGGTTTCTCCTGGCACCTACTATCTAGTTGCCAGGAGTGCTGATTGATGCTGCTGTTTGTTCTATTTCTAATTAGCTTTAATATTTGTCTTAGTATATATAATTCTTATTGCCATCTTTGCTGAGTTGTGAGCCTATAGTTCTTTGTGCCTTTATAACTGTTATTGCGATGTCGCGGTCGCATAAATTAATTACTCTAACTTCAAACACAACACACAAGATAGTATAGAGCAAACAAGGGGTCGATTCCACGAGGAAGATTCAAGTCAGATTTTTATACTAGATGATATGCAATTTGGGGGGGTTTGGACGTTATTTAGGCTAAAGCAAAAAAAACCAGAAAACTATCAAACAAAATTTAATAAAATCAGAAAATTATCAAGAGAACAAACATTGGTTGCAAGCATACATCCATCTACAGAAATCAGAACTGATCATGGAAACGAAACATCAATTTATATTCTTAATATTTATTTCTTCTTAACATTGGTTAGTTAACGGATCTGCCGTATAACTAACCCTAACATCAGACAACCACAGTGTCCACACTAGTAATTTAATTCAATGGCAGCCTTAAGAACTAAATAAGTTGATTAATCAAAAAAACATAATTGTCTGCAGTCTATGTTTGATTTGATTGAATGTTCTCCCTAAGATTAATAACGTAGATCCACCACAATTATTAAACTCAGTTGCTTCACAAGTTCATAGACCACAACTCCGGTTTTGATATCAAACTTAGCAATAAATTGTCTATAATAATAACTTAGAGTCCGCTCTAGCAATTAAAATAAACAATCATAGGAAAAATAAGCATAGGAGAACAAACATATTCATCATATAAACTGAAAAGAAAATATAAAATAAATCTCACAGTTCTTGAAATTCGAAAATTTCCGTATCCTTGCAACTAAGAAAAAGTGTTTAGCCTTTCTTGTTTGTTGAACAACTAATCAAAAAAAAGGATGAATGCATAATTTTGAGTTTCTTAGAGGACAGGGGGTGTTATTCTCCTTTTGGTTGGCTGCCCTCCTTCTCTTCTCTCATTCTTTTTATATCCTAGGAAATCTTAATCTCTATTTTACAAAATAGTCCTCCCTTAAATAAATTGTTTACATTTAAGTACTTTAATAACTATTTTCCTAAAAAAAAAAAAGAAATAGCCTTGCATGAAATCTTCAAGCTTTGACTTAGAGGAGCTAAATTGCTGAAATAAAAACTTGGATATCGGTTTAAATGCTTTGGAACGTAATTTGGACTCGTTTCTTCATGAAACCTATTTGCAGGCAGAATTCAGTTGCCATCTTTGAAAAATCATATCTCCCTCATATGACATCTTGTTTGGCTGAAATTTGGAGCGTTTATAGGCTGTTGAGTCAGGAATCCAAAAACATTGAGTTTGCATCAATTGAACTTTTGTAGCTCCAGATATTCAAGTTGAAATGGTTGAAGGTCAACACTGGCTGATTGCGAGATTTGATTTTAAAAGCTGCGATTTTCATGCTTTTTCTTATTTTATTTTCTTGCCTTAGATGTCCAAAAAGGTATGGATGTTAGCTTTTTAATGCCACTAGAATCACTTCATTTCAACATCTAGAGCTCACGCTCTGCACAAAACAAAAGTCAAATCTGCCAATTATCTTCAATTTATTTATTTTTGCATTTTTCATCCAAAAATGCCTTCAAAACATAAAATAAAAAATATCAAAGTATTTTATATATAAAATATAGACAAAACACTAATATAGATGAAACTATTAAATAATATAGTTGCATCAATTATTTTTTTATGTGCTACTAATTTTCTTCAACTTCCACCTTTTTGTTTCGTACCCTCGTCTATTTTGGGTCCTCTATTTCTGCAGGAATTCTTCTGGGTTCTTTTCCCCCACTTTGTGTCTTCTCTCCTCCAAGTGCTTTCTGGGTGTTTTAACACTGCGATCTCTTTCTTTTTAAAAAATGCGTGTTATTCTTCTTCATATGTTTTGTCTCTTTTTCTTTCCTTTCATTCTCTCAGCCACCATTAACGACCATATGTATTAATTTTTGGCGAATTGAAACCATGGTCCAAATTCATCTCAGCATGCCTGCATTTTATTCTCTGTGTCCCTGATTGTGGCTTGGGGGATTGTTGCTGGGTGGTAATAGCCAGTCGATTAGCTTGCATGCATACATTTTCTTTAAAGAAATTAAATAATTACGTAGGACGTTAAGATTCATGGTTCGAGAGTATATAGTGG
Source organism: Populus deltoides (assembly GCA_015852605.2). Classification (NCBI taxonomy): domain Eukaryota; kingdom Viridiplantae; phylum Streptophyta; class Magnoliopsida; order Malpighiales; family Salicaceae; genus Populus; species Populus deltoides. The sequence goes on from CM027580.2 coordinate 11,735,993, forward strand.
TGGAGAGTGAAAGATAACATCTGGTCCTGGTTTATAAACTTCCTTTGCACTGTCATGTAGACTTCATGATTGTATACTGCACCATGGTTTATTGTTTCGAGATGAGAGCATTATCTATTGTAGATCATATGTTTCAAATCTCAATGACCACTTATGGCTTTGGATTATTTCGGTGTCTTGCAGATCTTCAAGTTACAACAGAGGATTCAGGCTGGCAAAGCCAAGGCATAAACATGTCATCTTAGTTGTGTTCACTTTGTCGATTCTTTTAGAGGATTTACTGCTAGATATCTTTTACACTCTTGTACTATTCTCTCTAGTCTTTATCATATATTGAAGCTTTGTGCTAGAAATATTGGTCTTTTTAAAACAACGTTCATGATTTATTGAAAGCAACGTCACTTTAAGTTAATACCAGGAACAGTAATGCTACTGATACCATAGGTTTTTCCTTTTACTTTACTGGCGCATAAGTGGGCATGCCAAGAGCATGATGATGAGTAAAAATGTAAGTTTCTATAGCATTGTTCTTGAATGAATTCTTGAGTCTTATTTACGTGGCTATTTTGCTGTCAGATAAGGATATCGATGTGACCACCATTTCAATTGTAAAAATAGTTGATAAGTTGTCACCTTGACCTTCGGATATCTGACAGCTGAGTGTTGCAGGTTGTTCTGACCATTTAGTCATGGATTTGCTACAATTAGGTTACATAGATAGTTTTATGGGGATATTTATGAATTGATGAGACATAGAGGTTTAGACTTTAGAGTGATCGGCTTGACAAAAAAAAAAAAAAAAAAAAACCTCATTAACTTTTAAGATTATAATTTGTCAGGAGATTTGGAGATTTTGTACGTTTATTTTTGTACGGGTTAGCTTGTTGTAACCGGTCAAGATCTAAAATACCTTTAAACTAGGCACATAAAATATTATATGGGTTAATTTTTTTTTATTTTTTTTATTTTTGGATTTCCTAATTTATTTAAGTTTTTATTATATATTTTTTAAAATTTTTTAGTTGGTTTAGGTTTATTTAGGTAGCGTTTAAATACTATTTCGGGACAGAAAAAATAAAGGTATTAAAAATAGAGGAGATGAGGAAAGAATTGTGTTTGATAATAATATACATGAAGAATAAGTGTCTCTATATATTTTTTGGTTGATGGGGGAAAAGTCAAGATACAATATGAAAAGTCTATTTTCCCTTTAATGTACATATTAAAAATAATAATTAGATAATATTTATTTTATATTGAGTATTGAAATTAATAATAATATAATAACTCTAGTTGTAAGAACCAAATCAGCCTGCAAAGTTGACCTGAGACCGAGCCGATCTAGTGCCTGGATTGGTCTGGGTTTAGGAGAAAATAGAGAAAAAATTAACCCAACTTGCTAAGTTAAAAACCCAGGTCATTGACCCGTGATCCAATCAATCCATAGTAAACCACAAGAAAAAAATCATTGATTTTTTTAAAAAAATTTAAAATAATGTCATTTTGATCCTTTAATTTTTTTTTCCTGTTAATCTAGGTCAAAGATTGACTAGAGTTGACCTTTTCACTCTATGACCCGGACCTTACCCTGGATGGTTTTAAAACTATGATAATAACCACTTTTATTCTTATATGTTTTAGTTGGGTAATTTTAAAATTAAGAGTTTTTTACAAGGATATTTTAAATATAAAAAATGATAAATTTTATCTTGGAGATATGTCCCTTGTGTACCTCCTGTTTTGGAAGTACAAAAATTCACTCCAAATTTGTCCAATGGACAAATTTTTTATATATGTTTGTCTGTCTCTTCAACTAAATATGCTTTTTTTATTGTCTTCGTCTCTTCTATCCTAAGAAAGTAATCAAATACTACCTTAAATAATTATAAACATCTTAGAAAGACAGATTACTTGAAAAGAAAATATTTGGTAATAAAATTTCAAATTAAGGATTTTCTATGGTAACCTGATTTGGAAGAATTATATATTATTTGTGCTTGTTGCCTTTCTTGTATTGTTTCTGATTATGTTAGCTGGTATTAAAGCCCAATAATTAAAGGTGGTTAGTTATTGTGTGATGTTAAATAATTATGGCTAGAAGATGACGCAAAACATGACTTGCTCATATAAGAGGGGAAATAAACATTCCCCCTCGAGAAAAAAAGTTAGAAACTAGTAATAGAAGACATGCAGAGGCGATTCACATAATTGACTCATTAATTGGCGGACATGAGGAACTTAGGAGATAATGAGGAGAGTGATCACAAATCCATGGTCAGCTCTGAAAACCTATTTCAAAGGCGAGAGCATAGAAGGCAACCTCATAATTAGGAGGAGTATCGTGAATATTTAGGTTTATGGATAAATCTCTCCAAGTTTATAAAAACATTGTACAAGTAGAGGAGTTTGACAATTGGTTGAATAAAATAGATAGGGTTATCGAGTATAGGAGGTCCTAGAGCAAATGAGGGTGAAGCTAATACTATTAGATGAACGTGATGAACTTCTGCTTAGTATAAGCAATTGAAGAGTTCTTAAGAAAGATAGGGCAAACAAAAGATTGGTGATTGAGATAAGATGATGAAGAAGCAATTTCTTTCTTTTGGGTGCACACAAACATTGTTCCATGACTTCATAAACTAAGACTAGGTGGAAGAACTACTCACGAATATATTGACAATTTCTACCAACTAATAGCTACCACACTTTTCTAGCATTTTTATATATTTTCTTTCTTTTCAAGGAGGCAACAAGGAAAGGAAAACAAAAACTAAGCGCGTGTGTGTGTGTGAGAGAGAGAGAGAGAGAGAGATAGATAGATAGAGAGAGAGAGAGAGAGAGAGAACGAAAAAAGAAAAGGAAGAAAATGAGTTAGAGTGAAAAAATTAGGATGAAAAAAATCAAGATAAAGAACTACTTCTAAAAATAAAAGTGAAAAAATGAAAAACAAATAAAACGTGAGAATAAAATATCCACCTTTTCTTTTCCATAACCTATCTTCGCATTACTTCATCCTAACCACGTATTAGAATTACATCATATTCCAACCCAAAACCTTAAAAAATAAGGGTGTCACAACCTAATTTTAGGTTTCCTTAAAATTATCTTTTCTTTTATACAAAAATAAAATAAAATATAGAAAAACAAGCAACTTGATTGGTAAGAACAAGTTAAAGATGGATCTACATGCATAAATGAGAGATGAAATGACCGAACTGAATCGTTGACAATATTGAAAACTCAATTGCACTGTTTAAAGATCTAAATTTGAAAGACAACATAAATTCAAGGTTAATTTAAGTGAATATTGGATGAATTTATATAAAAATTAAGTCTGAGGACTTAATTAGATTTTTATTATCCTGATTTAATTTATCATGAAAGGCTTTCAATTTTGTGCTTGGGTTAGATGGGGAGGCCATTCGACCAAGATTGTGTTTTTTCTTAGAATTTAGCTTATGTTTCATTTGGCCATGATGAGTTTTTGGTGTGGGATGGTTTTAGCCAACTTTGTTGTGAGCATAATGATGAGTTTGATCCAATCTCTTTGATGGTTCATTCGACCAAATCACGTCAGCCCATGTATGAGTCTGATTTTGGCAGCAAAGTAAATTGTTAGGAGCTTGTATTAGGTCTGATTTGGGTTATATTAATGAATATGAGTTTGGGCCACATGAAGTGCAAAGTTAGCTTGGACTAATTAAGATGTTGAGATCTTTTTTTTTTATAAGGATCAGCAAAATATTCTCCTAAAATTAAAAAGGAAATCCATTCATTGTTGTCCTATTATTTAGGAGAATATTTAGCAACAAAGGAGAAAGTTTCTTAGTCATGCCAGGAAACTAAAAGGGCTATCATATTTGAATCCTAGACTTAGAAGGATTATTTAATGTTAAAGATTCGATTCTCCTAATTAAAGAAGAAAAGTGATGAGCGACTACAGGGAGAGTTAATTTCTAAGATTATTTTTCATGTTCTAAAGGGGAATTTTAGTCCTACAAGCACATAAGACTTCAATAATTATATTCCTATTCAAATCAAATTTTCTAGCATCTAAAGGACTTTAAAAGTTGGTTAAGCAATCCTAGAGTATCTAGGAATGTGGACCTCGGACAAAGGTTATTTAAACTAGGAAATTAAGATATTTTATCTTGTTTTTCTTTCTATTATATGTGGTATCAACAAGCTACTATCCAAACTTGTTTTCATTATTACTTCTATGTTTGAACTTAATGCAGACTTTGAATTTCAGTTAAGATCTCAGGTTTGTTTGGATCGAGGTTTGGGCTAAGTAAAGGTTTTGAGTCAGTTTTTGTAAGTGGGTCAATTCATCCCACAAAGGTAAATCTACTAGGGTTAATTTCTTAGAACTATTTAAACACATGTAAAGCTTAAATTTCAGTGCCTTTGATGAATACTTCTGAACTTTTTAGTTTTAACATGCAAGAGAGATCCTTGCATTCTTTGGTTCTTTAATAAACTGAATCTAACATATCAAGGATTAACTGGCTTTGTGGCGTCTTTCGACTTCATTCCAATAGTATTGATGCCTTGGGAGAAGTTTCCATTATGTCACACTCCTATTATAATTTTTTTGGCTTTTCGAGATCAGATATCAATCTTGATTATGAGTTTCCAAAACATGTTATATATTTCTAAAATTTTCATTTTCCAAGTGCCTATTAAGTTATTTTAGTGTTTGCGTCGATCTTTTTTTCTTCATTGTGTTTGCAGCATATTGGTAAAAAAATAAAATTAATATTTTGTTTTGTTACTTTCTCTAAACATATAGTAGCATAAAAGTAAAAAAAAAAAAAACATTATTCAAAGCTTGTTGCAATTTTGCCGCAGAAACACAACTCATAGAAGCAGACCACCTCAGAATTAATTGAAATTTCATATACTACTTATTGGGTTTGAAATCAATATCTATATTAAAGTTGGGTAGATATTGTTTTCTTGAGGATTCAATTCAGGGTTTAATTTTACTGAAAATTGATCATACACGGTTTTTGAAATCTAGGCATAAGAAAATGACCTATAAACTGAGATCTATAGTTTTTGGGTATCACAATACTACATATTCAATTTTAGGTCATTCCAATTTTGGTGATTTAAAATTACATAATAGGTCAAATTTGCGTCAAATGCCAAAGCATGTTTGTCTATTATTTGTTTTAGCCAAATTAGTTTTTTTATTATTATTATTAAAAGGCTATTTTTAAATCCAAATTGTAGCAACAACGAAGAAGTCTGAATCGTCTGGCCAGGATTAATCGTTTAATGTTCAGCCCATATTTCGAGTTCTAAAAGTCTAAATGACCTCAATCTTTTTTTTCTAGAAAGCTGAGACAATTTCCTAGAACTTTCATGTTTAAGTCTGTTTAAATTATGACGTTATCAATTACGTGTTTGGCAAACAAGAAGATAAGGATTGTCACCAAGTCAAGATGTGGCCACCCACTCAACAATTAGTCAACAAATCAATAGTTCCGAATTTTGGCCTATAAAATGAGGCATTTGTCATGTATTTAGGCATCTTGGTTTTCAGATCAAGATCATGCTCTTGCTCTCTCTTTATATTTTTTAATGCTTAAGTTTTGCTTATATTAATCTCTTGTTGCTTTTCATTTCCTTTCCTTGTTTATTTATGTTTCTCTCTTTCATTATGCTACACTAATGGTGTAAGAATAAGTATAATATAAACTCAACATGGACCTTAATGTTTGATACTAACATGTTTTATATTTGTTATCTTGTTTACTTTTAATACTTTGCTTGTTAAATGGTTAATTTAGATTTATGTTGTATAACCCTTGATACAACAAATACTTGGCACTTTCATAGCCCAACCATATGGTATAACCGACACCTGTGCTATGAAAGGAACTTGATTTGTTGTTAACATAAGTTATATTCATGAATGCCTGACAACATTTACAAGTATTAGCATTATTCGAATAAGATAACTAATATAATCATGTTAACAATTTATAATCTGATTGGAACCTCCTTTGTGTGTGGTTTCCAGTTGAGTAATAAAAAGAGTTTATACTATACTTGTTTGAAATACCATTAGTGGATCCTCTAACTTTGACAATTATTTTATCCTTGTTTAATCCTTACATCAATATCACATCTCAAAGCTCTCTTTAACTTGTTATTGTTGTTGTTGTTGTTCTTTATAATTTATATAGTTAATCTCCCTGTGGTTCGACCCCGGTCTTGGCGGGTTATTTATTACTTCGACACTCCTGCACTTGGGAGAAGACATCAATCTTTTGGTCGTGTCAAAGAACAAGAAGGTATAGCCATTTGGATTAGGGGCCTTATCATCTAGGATGGAAAATAAGGCTTCATTGATCTCATCAGTTGTGATACATGATTCCAAAAAGGAGGTAATGTAAGGTGGAATCCTGTTAGAGAAAAAACAGGAAACGTTCTCTAAAGTGATAGTCGAGCATATGGAAAATAACCCTTAGAAGTAACAAATTGCCAATTGACCCAGACCCTCTTGATCCTGAACCTGATATCCTATCTCATCGATCAACCAATAGATTCTATTTCTAACTTGTCTATGAATGAGTGATCTATGAAAGAACTTGGTGTTTCTGTCTTTCAAGTATACTGAATTTGAGATCTCTGCTTATAAAAAGCTTTTTCATCCTTACTTAACTAAAAGAACTCCTTAGTAAGCTCTCTCTGTACCTGCTGATACTCGTTAGACTGAGGAGAATAATCAAAAAGAGTTTATGTTGCAGCCCATTTATTCTTTGCCCTAATTACAAGACTAGAGATGTGACTGGTGTGTAGGTGATCCAAAGCCTTTAACTTAGGCTTCAACAATCCAAGTCTCTTAGTAAGCCTGTATATAGGGTTACCATCCATAAGAATCTACCAACCATCTACCACTAAACCTAAGAAATCATCCTTGTCAGCTCATAGATTTAAGAACTTAAAAGATGCTTTTAGCCTGGAAAGAACACCATTGGAGTAAACAACCATAACACTGTGATCTTAAAAGTCTCTAGGTAATAATTCAGAACAAGTAATTAGTCAAGTAGAGAACCATTATGAGCTACCAAAGATCCAATCTAGCTTCTCAAGAATATTACTCATGTTATGCTGACCATTGGGCCAAGTGTATCTCAGGTTTGAATAAGGAACTCTAACCAGTTTCGCTGCTTATACACAACTGCCAAAAATCATCCATATGACCATGCTAAGTAGGATCGCCCCCACACTTATCAATAAAACTTAACATAACACTAAATTCTCATAAAGTAAGCCACAATATAGACTAAGATATAGTAGCTCGGCACCTCAAGTAATCCCAAAGGTCTTGACACTTTAGAGGTGTCTTGAGGTCATACACAAAAGTGACAACAAAGAAGTATCCATCAATAAAGCTAGATACCTCACAAGTTATCGACCGTTGAGAAGAATGCAAATAACATTATCACTTGGTTAATAAGGTGTCGAGGTATAATCTGAAAAACCCTTGGTTGATGCTAAAGTGTTAACGTCACTATTGCTATTAAATATAACATGTTTGTTCTCTAAACATATTTTGATATTAGTGAATATGTGTAAATCCCAAGAAAATCAAGGCTGGATTAAATTAAAAAAAATAAACTAAACTAAAAAGAAGTGGGGGCAAAATAAATACACTTAAAGAAAATGGGGCCTGAATGCAAATAAGAATAATTATAGAGCATAAATACTACTCTTCTTACCAAAAACAAATCTACAACTATCGTGAAGAAAGAAGAGAGGAAGTTTTGGTATCTATTTTTACAGATCAAGAGAGAAACATCAAATTTCAAGAACCCATCCAAGATTAAGGGTTATAGGTAAAATAAACACTGGTGGGCAAGAGATTAACAAGAAGAATTGGATAAGAAGGGAAGAGGGAAGGGCCGACTATCATTAAAAAGTAAAGGAGGGATCAAGACCTTGATTTGTACCGGGTAAGATATTCTAAACATGGTCTTATAAGTTGTTTTAAAGTCGATTATGAATTGATGCCTGGATGTTAAATTATAGATTTGAGTTCTATAACTCCAGATATAGTTAAAAATATGAGGAGAAGTCAGACAGTAACAGTTCAAAAACGAGATAGTAACCGTTGGATAGTAATAGTCTAAATGTTTGTTGATGAGCAATTTTGACTATCTTAGAGGCAGAACTAGGTTCTCTTTAATCATAGAACGTGTAGCCTCATGTCTTAGCTTTCCAACGAGACTAATCTCGCTTGAATCGGAGTTCTATAACTCCCAGTATAGTTAAAAATCTAAGGAGAGGTTAGACAATAACAGTTCAAAAACGAGACAGTAATAGTTTGACAATAACAATACAAGTATTTGTTGATAAGCAATTTTGACTATCTTAGAGGCGGAACTAGGTTCTCTTTAATCATAGGACTTGTAGCCTCATGTATTAGCTTTCCAACAAGACTAATCTCGCTTGAATCAGAGTTCTATAACTCCAAATATAGTTAAAAATCTAAAGAGATGTCAAACAGTAATGGTTCAAAAACAAGACAGTAACAGTCCAAGTGTTTGTTGATAAGAAATTTTGATTGTCTTAGAGGCAGAACTAGGTTCTTCTTAATTCATAGGACTTGTAGCCTCATGTCTTAGCTTTCCAACGAGACTAATCTCGCTTGAATCGAAGTTCTATAACTCCAGATATAGTTATAACTCCAGATATAGTTAAAAATATGAGAAGAGGTCAGACAGTAACAGTTCAAAAACAAGACAAGATATGATTGGACAAGAATAGATCCAAATATAAAGAAAGGAATGATAACTGGGGTTGGACAAAGAACGATAATATTAATGGGTGAAATGAGAAAAACATAAAATATTAAGAAATGACTGAAAGAAAGACTTATTGGTTGTTGATATGGTTATTATAAAACATATCCTTGAGTGAGGAAAATTTATGAGATAAACATGTGATTTGCAAGAGAGACTACAGGCGTGGTGCAACAGCAGCAGCGGAGGAGCACAAGTAGAGCTTCTATTGCAGGTAGGTGAATCGTACCTATACCTTCTAGTTAAATTCTATGATTTAATATATATTACCAATGTGAAATGTGAATTACTGAATGTATGTGTATTCAAGGGGAAAGGTTATTGTGTGAATTGTTAAGTGATGAAACTATCACTAACAAAGGAAATATGAAAAGTGTGATTTGAGGCGTAAACTAGCATACATTTAGTGTATGTTAGGATCCCGGGTAAGGAGATCGCCTCGTTTGGACTAACATACATTTAGTGTATGGTAGGATCCCGAGTAAGGGGATCACCATGTTTTGGCTAGTATACATTTAATGTATGTTAGGATCCCAAGTAAAGGGATCACTACGTATTGGCTAGTATACATTTAGTGCATGTTAGGATCCCGAGTAAGGGGATCACCTTGCATCGACTCCTACGAGGTGATGCTGATGATACCAGTGAAATTGGTATCGGTAATGTGTTAAACAAAAATAATCATGTTTGATCTTATAAAGTCTGGAATGGAGGTTAATAGTGGTAGATGGCACAATTACGAATAGTTGAATAAGGAAGAGATTCAAATGAAAACCAGAAGATAGAAATGAACAAAATATGAATGCATGTTACCCTGTTAATATTGTTAGATATTCGTGTTGTTATATTTATGTGATATTCACCTTTCAATAATATGTATCTCGTTTCAGGATCATCGCATGCATGACAGAAGTAGATCCTAGCTGATGTTTCCTTTTTATAATTTAGATTCTAGGGGGTATACCTTTTTATTTTGTAAACATGAAAATGTTTGTCTAACTTAATTTGAATAATTAATGTTTAAATTTGATTTAATGAACTTAACTTTGTAGTTCATATAACCATATTTCATGTCTATGTATTTATATATATATATTTTTTATCCATCCATAATGATATTTTGTTATATAATGTATATCATAAATATTGTGGTTGATAGGTGCGAGAATATTTGTGGAAATTGAAACCCGGTGATGATTGGGTCGGGATTTAAGTTATGAGATGTGAGTTATTAGAAGTGTAAACAGGTTACATGTCGATAACTTGGGACCTTCCGGTATAGGGGGACTCCGTCGAAATTTCGGTAGATTTTAATACGAAAACCATGAATATATATATATATATATATATATATATATATATATATATATATATATATATATATATATTTACTCTGTTTTTCGGGGGACATGAGATTATTGTTTTTATCCCGGAATGGGGGATGTTACAATAAGTGTTGGTCCTTCATTAGAGGTAACATGTCATGATTCAAATCAGCTTTTGACCGCTCATATTCATTCAACCTATCCCTCTCATCATTAATAGGTTCAGCTGCTTCAGTAATGATCTGCAGTTTTAATCGGTCAATTGGTTCCTCTAATATCTCAACCTACTGACCGGTTCCAATGACAGGAGCTCCCCAAGCCTTTGTTATGTTCAACTGGTCGTTTGGTTCCTGGCAAGTCTCAACCGATCGATCGATTCCACCTGATATGTATGTTTGGCTTAACAATTTTACTGCAGCATCAACAATTAAAAAGGTTGTAACCCTTTCAACAATAATAATTGGTGAGCTACAAGCTTGTAGAGCATCCCTCATATTGTTTTTTTATCTTGAGCATGTCTTTCGCTGATAAGTTTGGGGCCTTAACTGATGCCTTGCATGAATGACTAAAAACTTTACAAATCTTATAAGCTCCTGGCTTCCATTAATAATCAATCGTAATTATGCTAAGCTTTGTAGATAACGTACATCGTAGCTGAAAAACATGGACTATGGATAATAAAGCATCAAATTCAACATATACTTTAGCATAGTCAAGTCGGGTGCCACTAAGTGTTTGTTCATCACAAGCCAATGATCTCCCCACCATATTCACAGGCACACCTATGCTTGTCTCATTCCAAAGTGGAAAAGGTGAACCCTAGAGGTGAACCCATACAGCACCTTCAAAATTTTGTTCATGTTAGGAACAAAATATGGGTGCCACAGTTGGAGGATAAAGAATCTTCTTATGAACATCTATGATCCCTTCTCCATAGTTAAGTTAGCATTATCCTCACTCTTGAAATGAAAAATTAAGAAACCTTATTATGTTGTCATTACACTCTCAAGGCTATAATTTTTCCATACTAAAATATCAATAGGATTGGTGGTATGGTAGGGCATCTTATAACCCGAGAAAAAACCCACTAGATATCAGTTCCATTTTGACGCACTTTCATCAATGACATTATATATAATGTCCAAGATTGTGTCAATCTCTTACTGTGGAAAAAAGGTTATCTTGGCACGGGTTGCAAAGTTGAAGATCTTCATTTTATCAGCTTATGAAATGTTAAGGGCATGGTTGTGGGTGGTGGTGCTCTTGTGAGCCAAGGTGGCAACATGCGTGGGGGTAATTTGGGTTTTTTGAGTGATTGTTTAAAGAGAGTCTTGGTGTTTGGAGGTTGGGGGTGGTTTTGGGGCTGGTGGTGGTGGTGTTTGATGTGTTGAGGGTGGTATTAGAGGGGTTTTTTTTTCATTAGATCGTTTTTTGAATTTTTTGAATCGATCGACCGGTTCATGGGTTATTGGTAGTCTTGTCTAGGCAGTAAGTTCAAAAAGGAAATACTTTCAATACAATCAAAACTAGAAAAAATCCAATGGTCTAATTCAAGGTAGTCAGTATAGCATAACAATTAGATTAGTTGTAATCTATAAAGGAACAATCTAACCTGAAAAGTGAAAACTATCAGCAGCCAGTTCGAGAAGAAAACCAATTTTCAAACTTGTTCGAATTTGATCTCCATCACTTAGAACCAAAAGGACATCCATGAAAACCTTAATTTTCTCAGAAATATTGTGAGGGCAAAACAAGCTGGCAACTATAACTACCCTAAACTCTGTTTTTTCAGAAATATTGAGATGACAATATCTTTCAAACTATAGCTAATAAACGATATCCATCTAGTCAGTTTTTGGTGTAGGGTGTGGTGATCAACGTATCTAACAATGAGTGAAATCTAATGGTTGCTGGAGGAGTTATTGTTCAAGCAAGTCCATCTCTCTCTAATATCCTTCTCATACCTTCTCTCTCTAGAAAACACAAAACAATATTCAAATGAATTTATCAATTAATCAAATTTATTATTCATGTTATACCCTAATCTTCTCCCCATTATTGTATATATTATATCAAAATAAATATCTCAAAAAAACTCATAAAATCCAAAAAAAAATTCAAAAATTAATAGGACCAAGCTTTTCAAAATTTTATTGGGCAAAAAGAGTTTTTCAAGGGCATAGTTGAAACAAAATTGGATGTAATTGAAGGAATTAAAGAACCAAAGACCAAAATTATCAAATTAGCAAGATTTGGGAGGTCTATTCAATTAATTAATTTTAAAAACCTAGAGACCATTCTAAGGAAAAAAACAAATTAAAGGCTCATTTTAAGCCTTACCAATGACCCAATTATGATGATTTAATTGTTTAATCATGATCAAAGGCTTGTTGAAAAAACCAAAAGTTGTAAGGGAATTAACTTTAAAAAAAGGCTAACCTTCAAAGACCATTATGGAAATCTGACAAATCCAGGTGACATCATTTTGATGTCAAGTATATATTTATCACTTTCTTTGTCTTTCTCTTCTTCTTCTAAGCTAGAATCTATAAAGACCAAAGACCTTTTTTTTTTATCATTGTTAAACCATAGCCCTTTTCTACCTCTAATCAAATTAAGCTCTAACCACTTAACCCTTCAAATCTTCTCAACTATTACTCTTACTTGTCATTTCATCCAATTTGGACATTGTTTCTAGTGATTTCATTATTGCCCCTTCACAACTTTGGCATTGATCATGCCTTAGCTCTCTCTATGTGAACATGTAATCACACTCATTTCATTTACTTTCTCACTTTTTGTTTAGTTATCGTTCAATGATTTTTTTCGTTAAACATGATAAGAATGCATTTTTTTTTTTGCTCTCTCCCACCACAACCTGATTGTATTATTTTATTGTTATCCTCAATGGTTAATTCTATGCTTGAGAATTGGATGGCTTCAATGATTTTTGTAAGTTGATTATGCAACTCTATAAATACGTTTAGAGAAAAAAATAAAAAAAAAGGTCGAGAGAAAAATAGAGAGTCTGGACAGGGATATTGAGAGAGATAAAGAAAAAGATAGAAAACATTATGCTTCAGGTGATTGTTATCTCTATGACGGTAGGGTAGACAATGAGGAATAAAAGAATGTGTAGGTTTTAGTGTGTTGGTTTCTGCCCTTAGTCCTAGAGTAGAGAAAGAGAATACTTATTTATTAAAGGGTTAGTAGTTATTTGTTGATAGTGTGTTCATTTCTTGCTCTCCTAACTTAGGCAACCCTTACTCTTTTTTTTAATTCTAATATCATTATTCATGTCATTGTATGTATGCTTTCTTCTGAACCTTGATAAATATTGTTGTTTGTTACTTGTAATGTCCCATGACATCATTTTGGTATCACTGTATGGAATGAGTGATTTAAAGCCACAATCTTTATATATTTGTTTTAATCTAGTGTCATCAGTAATCATGTTTTTCTGTGTAGTTAACTTTTTTTTTTTTATCTTAATGTAATGATATGATAATTTGTAACCTAAAAGGAATATTTGAAGGTTGAGATAGAACAACATATGCTTCATTTCTATAATATTGATTGATTAATAGATGAGGTTGTTGACTTTTATTTCATGGAGAATTTATAATTTGAACATAAATCATGTGATGTTGTATTCTTGATAACTTTTATATTTGTTGTGTTTTATTATTGTGGATGTATTTGTGCTATGACGAGTGGGTTTAACTTGTTTCTTTCAAGATAACCTTAAGTTATCCAAGTAACGTCTTTTTAAACTTGTTTCCTTTCAAGATAACCTTAAGTCATCCAAGTTAGGTCTTTTAAAAGACCTATGTGTTCCAAAGGAGTTTAATGTTGCTCTAAATCTTCTACCATAAATACATTATGTTAAAAGGTTTTAAATTTTCAATTTTAGTTGAAATCGTAGTATAGTTTCATCTTGCACTTTAATGCTCTTAATCATCTTTGTGCTACTTCAAGGTCTGACCTTTGTTTTTAAACCAAGCATTTTTAAAATAAAATCTTTCCAGTATTATTTGCTCTTAATTTTTTTCAATAAAAAATCAAAACACTTGTTTACGCATAATATGCCTTGAAACAAGTTTATAAGACCCATTAAGTTTCGACCCATATTAAAAAAAAAAACTCATTTCTATTTTACTCAAAATATCACTTCAAATGATTAGGCTATTCACCCTAAGTGTCCAAGGTAAATGGACTCCATGTAGGCCATTACTTTGGATATTAAAGAGGAGTAGTCTCTCTTTGTTTTTTTTTAAAGAAAAAAAAAATTTGCTTAAATTGTTTTGTTATTCATTTCTAGAGTTTAAGGTACATGAACTCTACACGAGCCAAGATCTTAAACATTAGGAGGGGTAACATTTTCCATTTTCATAGAAATAAATATCTATGCTCACCAAAATGAGAGTACTGGTCTTTAAAAGACTTATATATTTAAACAAAACAAAAAGAATGAAATAAGGATGATGTGGTACACTCATTAAGATAAGGGTGACCAAAATAAAAGGTTTTTTTTTAAAAAAAAATGGTAAGTGTTAAAATGACACACCTAAATGGCAAATGAATCCAAAAAAAGGTTATTGTCAAAATTAAAATCTAATAAGGAACTTTCATGTCACTAGATCCTCTTGAAAGAACCAGAGCATAACACTTTCATTCAATAAAAAAAAATATGAGTGAATATGGGTACTATAAGATAGATGAACTTTTTCAAGGTATTTATCCATAAGTTTAGGATTTGAGTTGGGTTTAATGAGCCAAAAATAAATCCATTGGTTATTCATTAGCATGGCTTGATACTATTAGTCACAAGTCGTGATTAAAAGTCACTAGTTATAGACATGTTAATCCATCAATTTATATCAAAAGTTAATAACTAAGAGTGCAAAAGATGAACCAAGCCTTAAATGGTTAAGCTTGAGCCCACATATTCATCCAGAGTTTAATTTATAGTAATAGACCCAATATCACCTATATAGATAGACCACTAGTAGATTAGGCATAATAAACTGTTAGGAATGTAAGATAAGATCAACGATACAGTTTACTTTAGGTAAAATGATTAAGGTAATAATAAATTTCTTTTAGCTTAATCAGTCTTTTACCTTATAACTCGACAGACTATTAAGGGTTTTTTAGTGACTATAATAGTAGTTGATGACTTCTTTTAGATAAGTTTAGACTTTATCCCTCCTTTCAAGTGTAACTTAACACCCTCGATTGACACCAACGTGTAACGATTAGTGAGCAATCATTAATGGACATTGACATAATCAAATTATGTAACTTAATGTCCTTAATTGGTCCAAAAAAAGCAATCATCGATGAAAGTTCATTTACACCAGGAAACCATTAATGGACACTAAAGGCTTTATGTATTTAAAAGCTTTTTTTTTTTTTTATCTTTAGAAACTGAAATACAAAAGAAATGTGTTACTCCTTATCAACATTCAAAATAACAACTTGATTAAGTTTGTTTATCTTGAGCATTGTAGGTGAACATCTAAAAAATAAAATTTTCTTTGCAAGTTAAACAAATATGATTTAAGAAGGAAATGTTTATGAAAAGTTTAGGATGTAGAAAAAATCTATAAAAGTTAAGCAAACAAGATTTTAAAAGGAAGTGTTTGTGAAAAGCTTGGAATGTCGACCCCTTTAAAGACCTTTTTAATATGGCCCAAACCAAGGTTGTCAAAAATGCTTTTTTAAAATACATGGAAAATACAATGTTAACTCAGATCATAAAATCATAAGGAACTTAAAATTAATAGCAAAAACTCAAAAATCAATGAATAATATAAAACTATCAACACAAATTGTTGGGTTAAGAATAAAAAGAGGTTTGCTAATCTATTTTCTGAACATAAAAATATGCTTAATTGATTGGTTTTCTTGGTTCTAACTCCTAGGAAATAATAAGATGTTCTAATATGAACATAGAATGACTAGAAACAAATATTCAATTCTTATCTAACCAAACAATGTAAGAAGAAGTTTAAAATAAAAATTTAAAGGAAACGATTTAGTTCCTATCTAACCAATCATGATTCTATAACAAAATTAGCAATACAAACTTATTATCTAAATGCATTTAGTATCATAGAAATACAAAATCAAAGGAAAAAAGAGAGGCAATAGATGATATATACTTGACTTCGTGTTTCCTAGCAAGATGGGTGTACATATTAGCATTCATTTTGGTTATGACTATAGGTTTCTTCATTTCAGAAAGAGTGAAAGTCGCTACATCTAACCGTAACAAAAAAATACTAATTAAATAATACAATAAGCACCATTGCCATTTAAAAGAACAATGAAACACTAAATTTCTTCAATTTAAGTAATAAAAATTATGATTCAAAAAAATTTAATATATAAAAAATGAGATCAAATCAAAATAATATCTGATAAGTCTTTGTGGATAAAGAAGAAGAAGAAGAAGAAGAATAGAGAGAGAAAATCCTTTGCAGCCATTTTTCTATGGGACTGAAAAAGAAAAGCAAAAGGAATTATAAGAAAATGAGATATTAGAGATCGATTAGAACGATATGTACCTTTAGAGAAAACTAGGGTTTGACCATTAAGTTGTTCCAGGTTTCCAGCATCTTGGCGACACGAGTGAGACTGCGAGACAATATCCTGATGTCCACTTTCAAGTTTACTAGGGTTTTGTTTGGTTTAATTGGGGAAGAAAGAGAGTTAATTAGGGTAGCATTTATATTTCACAGAAAATCATGATTTTACTTATTTTACTAGTTTTACATGATTTCAGTCCATTTTTATTACTTTTAAATTTTTTATATGATTTTGTATGATAAGTATATGCTGACTCTTAAAATTATATGATTTTACAAGTCAACTCGTGATTTTGACAACCTTGGTCCTAACCTTTAATAGGCTTTGTAAACAAGTTGGAAAGCCCAATATAAATGCATGTATAAATGAGCCTTGATTTTTTTCTTAGAAAACAAGAGGTAGAGCCAAAACATATAATACAATTTGAACAAATTCAAATTCGTTGACAAGCAAAACAACAAATTATAGTTGACAATGATTGTGTTAAAATGGCAAAAAATATATCAAAAGTAAGATGCAAGATTGTAAGGGTTTCAACCACAACGTAAGATAACAATATAAATTGGATAAATTGAAAATAGACTTGGGGAGTAGAGTGGTCATTTCAGAAGATCTATATTGATTGGGCTTTGGACTTAATTGACTCTAGAAAAAACTAACCTATAAGCTATAATGCAGCTTCCATATAGATACAGAACACAACAGATATAAACACATATCAAAAGACCTTTATAATCTTATCACAAGTCCAAACAATATGAAAAAGAAAGTACTATGGATATTATAAGATAACAACAAGAAAGGTGAAATCACCAGGGATTGCATGCTCAAACTAGATATTTAGCAATTCCTAGTAGTCAGAGGTTTAAAATTTCTAAAGTTTAATTTTTTAACTAATAAAATGTCCCAACATGGTTCATGAATGTGAACAGCAATACAAAGTTACTTAAACACAAACATCTTTGTTAAAAAAATTTCACAATATTTTTAGCATTACAAACATTCACATACCAAAATCAATCACATTAAAAGATATCCCCTGCATGAACATAAACAAGCATAAGACAAAACCTTTACACTTAAGCAAAATCATTTATCACATATACCATAACAAATTAAAATCACATTAAAAAATGGAATAAAAACACCGCTTTCATGAACATAAATGAAAAAGACGGAAAATAACAAAACTAAAAATGATTAAAAAAAAAGTATAGAAATATGGATACACTTCACATTTTATAGAGAAGGAAAAGAGTTTAGACCTTAGACACTTTGTAACACACAAGCCCTAGTACTACTCTAAGATAATCCTTACCATGAAAGAGGTAAAGACAAATTGATAGCTAGATGAGGTAGCACAAAGTATAGGCATGATTGTAGGTGCAAAATGAATAAATCGCTAAAAAAATAGGTAGATTACAAGCTATAAGGTTTATCTTGCCTAAGTAAACATAAATGACCCTAAAATCAATAGGATTAACACCTAAATTAGGTTCAATGGTGCCAAAATTAACAAAAGTGATGAGAGTTTTATTGGTCTTATAGAGAGAGGATGATCAACTAAAGTGGGTTAGGGTTTTGTAATGTGAACCTCATGATCACATAATTACGCAACCCACAATCAAGATTTGTTATCTAATCTCGGAAAGTAAAAAAAATAGATATGATGTAATATAATGGAACATATCCCAAGGCATCAACATTATTGGAATGAAGTTGAATGACACTATAAAACCAATTAATCTTCGATAAGTCAGATTCAGTTCGTTCAAAAATCAAAGAATGCAAGAATCGCTCTCACATGCTAAACTAAAAAGTTTAGAAGTATTATTCATTATAAGTTACCGAAATTTAGGCTTACAAGAGTTCAAGTACTTCTGAAAAATTAATCCTAATAAATCTACCTATGTGGTTTAAATTGACTCACTTACAAAATTGATCTAAAACCTATATTAGTAAGCTCAAACCCTGATCTAAACAAGCCTTAGGATATAATTATAACTAAAATAATAAAAATAAAACCATTAAGTTAATTCCCTATATTGTTACGAGAAAAGAAGAAGAAAAGAAAACAATACAAGTCTAATATAAGACTTATTTATAGCCTACAATGCTACCAAATGATCTTAGAAACCAAATGTCATTAAATAGTACTAGCCCTTCTTTCCTTGTACAACTAGGATGAATAAGGAATCCTTATAAGAAAAGGATTTTAGAACATTCATGAATTATTGCCATACATGAAAATTATATTGAAGACCATTTAAAGATCCTTCTATAACTAGGAAATTCTCAAAACAAATCACCACATCCTTGTAGGAAAAGGATTCTTTTTAAATAAGAAGTCCACAAGTTAAAAGGAAGTAAATAACAAAATTTGTATAGCTTGTTCTAACTTATAACGCAAGTCCTTCCCAATCTCCAATTCACCTAAACTCTTACCCCAATATAGAAAAATACATATGGAAACTTCTGGATATATTTCAGCTCGATCTAACAGTTTGATTTGAAGTTATGCTCAATAGCGTAAAACTAGACAGTATGAAATTTTACTCTAAAATCATAATCTGACCTTATTTGGATCATGTCATTCCCTCTCTTCAAGATGATTCATCCTTGAATCACTAACAAGTTTAATATGCAATTTTTTAGTCTCTTGTTGAAGCCTTTAGAGTTCTTTTCTTGCATGTATTTGCCTCCAACAACATTGTATGAAAGTAGTAGCCGATAATAATTTCAAAAAAGCATGCCTTGTTATCCATTCGCGTATATATTCTTGAACGATAATCATTGTTGCCCTCTTCTATTTTTCATCATTTTAGCGTTGAACTGAAGCTCTCTATTCTTCACATTCTTTATTAATTTCATTATAAATCTTTGCAAGTCGTTCACTCTCGCGCTCTTTATCTAACCTCATAAAATCATTATGATCATAAATATTTGAAACTTGTAACCTTTGTTTTTTTTCCTTTCTCATATTAAATCTCCTCCAATCAACCCCATTAATTTGTTGCTTCATTGAATTCATATAATCTTTCAGCTCCTTCATCACCCTAAGCAGCAACTCAAGTTGTTTGGTGAAAGCTTGTATCTGAAAGGTGTTATCAGCTTTCAATGTCGTGGAGTTATTATTTTCAAACATCTTTGAATCTACAAAAATCTATTGGTAGCAAGAAAAATATATCCTCACACCTCTCGTGTTTCACACAATCAAGGCTTTTCACTCTAATAAACTT
This sequence comes from Populus deltoides, assembly GCA_015852605.2. Classification (NCBI taxonomy): domain Eukaryota; kingdom Viridiplantae; phylum Streptophyta; class Magnoliopsida; order Malpighiales; family Salicaceae; genus Populus; species Populus deltoides. The sequence continues at coordinate 11,755,970 of CM027580.2, forward strand.
ACAACGCCTTTTACCTCACAAATTGCTTTCTTTCGGTTCTTTCAAAACTAAAACTCCAACCAATCCAAGAAAGAGGTTTCACATTGCAATCCAATTATGAATATAGACTTAAGAATCAATAAATATACTAAAAACAAGGAAAGCAAAACAAAACTATGATTACAATTTTGCATGTAGTAATGCAAATTCATACGAATTGTGGACGAAATGAAGACATGAAATGAAATAGAAGCAAAAATTAATGAAGACACTTATTTGACTCCTAAATAACCCAAATATAATATAAACAAATTGATTTGGTCAAAACACAGAGTAGAAAAACACGTTTTAAAACTTGACACAAATCTAACTTGTTACATAATTTTAATGCATCAGAATTAAAACTAACACCTAACGATATCAAAATGACCTGAAATTCAATATGTAGTATCCTGATATATAACAAAATACAGATCTTAATTTATAGGTCATTCTCTTATTCCTAGGTATCGAAAACCATGTATGATCAATTTACCGTAGAATTAAACCTCGAATTGAAACCTTAAGAAAATGATATCAAAATAAGACCAAATTTATTATGTAAATAGTATATAAAATTTCAATAATTCTAGGTGGATTGCTTAGGGTTTTCTATGAGTTATGTTTGTACGGCAGAATTGCAACAAGATTATATATATATATATATATATATATATATATATATATATATATATAAAATCTTATGTTACTGATATGTTTAGGGATAGTAATATAATGAAATATTAGTTTTTTAATTTTTTTGTACTAGGATACTGCAGACACAATGAAGAAGAAGAAGAATATTAGCGCAAACATTGAAAACATAACAAACACTAGGAAAACAAAAAATTCAGAAAGCTATGACCTGTTCTTAGAGCCTAGCTTTGATACCAACTAATGTGAATCTCATGATAACATGGTCACGCAATTCACAATCAATATTGAGATATGATCCTAGAAAGCCGAAAGAGGTGTGATAGGAGTCTCACACAATGAAAACTTATCCCAAGACACCAACACTATTGGAATGAAATCGAATGATGCCACGAAGCTAGTTAATCATTGATAAGTCAAATTCAATTCATTTAAAAACCAAAAAATGTAAGAATCTCTCACACACGTTAAACTGAAAAGTTCAGAAGTATTATTCATCAAAAGTGACATGGAGGCCATTATGAGAAAATGATTTGTTCCTAACTTTTGTTATAGAGAGCTCTTTCAGAAATTACAGAGGTTATATCAAGGTTCAAAATGTGTGGAAGATTACCATAAGGAAATAGAGATTGCAATGATTAAGGCTAATATGGCTGAAGATAGGAAAGCTACTATGATTAGGTTTCTTAATGAGCTAAATAGAGAGATAGCTAATGTTGTTAAGTTACAACACTATGTGGAAGTAGAGGACATGGTTTATATGGCTACAAAAGTACAGAGACAACTTAGAAAGAAAAAACATGTTTGGTCAACATTCAATTTGGGTTCTCATCATCATGGAGGTCGAATTTGAGGGGGTTGCCCAGCCAAAACCTTTTGTCCCTACTAAAGTTGAACTACCTAAGGCTAAGGTTGAAGCCTTTATGAGTTTCAAAGGTAAATCTGACACTCAACCTAAACATACTCATAATGTTAAATGCTTTAGGTGTTAGGGGCTTGGACATTACACTTCAGAGTATTCAAACAAGAGGATAATGGTGATGTGGAATTCGAGAGTGAAAAATCAAATTATGAAGACATTCCACCATTGAAGGATTGTACTAGGGATGAATTGACATTGCCTGTTGAGGTGTTCTTCGTTATAAGGCGTACATTTTAGGTTCAAATCAAGAAAGATAAAAGTGATTAGTAAAGGGAAAACATCTTTCATATGATATGTTATGTACAAAATAAGGTGTGTAGTTTAATTATAGATAGTGGAAGTTATGCTAATATGGCTAGCATTATCCTTGTTAGTAAACTAGATTTGTGTATTGTTAAGCACTAGACCTTATGGATTGTAATGGCTGAATGATAGTGATGAAATGAAAGTGACTAAACAAGTTATGGTTCTGTTTTCAATTGGAAAGTATATTGATGAAGTTCTGTGTGATGTTGTACTAATAAAACGAGTCATATCTTATTGGAGAGACCATAGAAATATGATAGGAAGGCAATTCATGATGGGGTTAAAAATAGGTATACCATTGTAAAAAATGGTAAAATCAGCACTATTGTACCTTTTACACCCAAACAAGTGTATCATGATTAAATAAAGTTAAAAAGGTGAGCATGAGGCTATGGAGAGAGAAAATTAAAGTGAGGAACAAGGGGGCAAAGGACCATCAGATTCAGTTAGAACCCAAAACATTACTGCAAGCCATTTAGCCACCAATCCAAACACAAACAAACATTTAACCAACACTCTAAACAAATTAGACCATTCGACCACTACCCAAAAACACCCAAATTTGATCGTGAGTGGAGGTAAGACAAGAGGAGTGAAGAAAGTCAGTAAGTGTGATAAGAATTATGTGGAAAAAAGAACAACCTAATTTTTATGCTAGGAAGGGTGAGGTCAAATCTATATTTTTCAGTAATAAGCCATTGATTTTACTTATGTACAAGGAGACTTATTTTAATATTAATGATCTTGATCATTTTGTGCCTAATGTTGTTATTTCTTTGTTGCGGGAGTTTGAAGATGTGTTTCCTGAAGATATACCTAGCGGATTACCACCCTTGAGGGAAATAAAACATTAGATTGATCTTGTACCTGGAAATATGATTCCTAATTGACCAGCCTCTAGAAGCAATCTCGAGGAGACAAAAATGCTTCAAAGGAAAATTGATAAGCCGATGGAGAAGGGGTACATTCGTGAAAGTATTAGTTTGTGCTGTGCTAGTGTTACTTGTGCCTTAAAAGGATGGAACATGAAGGATGAGTGTTGATTGTCGAGCCATCAACAATATAATGGTAAATTATAGACGTCCCATTTCTAGGCTTGATGACATGCTATATGAGTTGCATGAATTATGTGTTTTCTCTAAAATTGGTCTGAAATGTGGGTAACATTAGAGTAGGGTGAAAGAAGGTGTGGGTGGAAATTTGCATATAAGACTAACCATGGTTTGTATGAATGGTTAGTGATGTTGTTTGGACTTACAAATGCACCCAGTACATTTATACATTTAATAAATCATGTATTATGAGCATTTATAGGTATATTTATGGTTGTGTATTTCATTGACATTTTAATCTATAGCAAGAACTTAAAGAAGCATCTTGATCATTTGTGTAATGTACTTAGTGTGTTGTATAGTGAGAAATTGTATGTTAATCTTAAGAAGTGTACTTTTTATATGGAGAAAATTGTGTTTATTGGCTATGTTATAACTACACTGGGTATTGAGATGGATTAGGAGAAAGTTAAGGCCATCTGGGATTGGCCTACACCAAAATCGGTAAGTGAGGTAAGGAGTTTTCATGGGTTTAGCTAGTATTTATAGGCGTTTTGTGAAAGATTTCAATATATTAGCCGCACCCTCAAATGAAGTTGTTAAAAACTTAGTTGGATTTAAATGAGAGGAGGAACAAGAATCGAGTTTTACTCTTTTGAAAGAAAAATTATGTTTTGCACCCATTTTAGTTTTACTTGACTTTACAAAAGCATTTGAAATTGAATGTAATGCATCTGAAATAGGAATAAGAGCTGTGTTAATGCAGGATCAAAGACCTATTACTTATTTTAATGAGATGTTAAGTGGAGCGACTTTGAATGATCTCATTTATGACAAAGAACTATACGCTTTGGTAAGAACATTTAAGACATGACAACATTACATGTGGCCAAAAGAGTTCATGATCTATTCAGATCATGAGTCCTTGAAACATCTAAAAGAACAAGGTAAGTTGAATAAGAGACATGCAAAATAAGTTGAATTCATTGAGACATTTCCTTACATCATCAAATATAAGAAAGGTAAAGAGAACATAGTGGTTGATGCACTTTCGCGTAGGTATGTTCTTCTAAACACTATGAGTACTAGATTGCTAAGCTTTGAATATGTGAAGGCATTATATGCTAATGATTATGACTTTGCCTAAATATATAATGCATGTGGACATTCAGCTTTTTGTAAGATTTATTTGATGGATTGTTACTTTTAAAAAAGAATCGATTGTGTGTTCCTACTAGTTCTTTGCATGAATTGCTTGTTCGTGAAGCACACATGAGTGGTTTAATGGGTCATTTTGGGGTTGAAAAAACTTTAGATGTATTGTATGAACATTTATATTGGCCAAAAAATGAAAAGATATGTGCAACAAATCTTTGAACAATGGCTTTACTTGTAGAAAGACAAAATCTAAAGTATAATAACATGGATTGTCTACACCATTGCCTGTACTATAGAACCTTGAGTAGATATCTCTATGGACTTTTTTTTAGGTTTACCTAGGTTAAACTATTTTTGTTGTGGTTGATAAGTTTTCTAAAATGACACATTTCATTACATGTTATAAGATTGATGATGTATTTCATATCATAGACTTGTTCTTTAGAAAAATTGTACATTTGCATGACATTCCTAGAAGTATAGTTTTAGATCATAATGTTAAGTTCCTTAACTACTTTTGGAAGACTTTATGGGGAAAGTTGGGTTCTAAACTTTTATTTTCAACAACTTGTCATCCTCAAACATATAGGCAAATTGAGGGAGTGAATAGAACTTTATCAAAAATTTTGCATGTTATTCAAAAGAATCTAAAAAGTTGAGAAGAATGTTTGTCTTTTGTTGAATTTGCTTATAATAGAACTGTTCATTCAACCATCAACTTCTCTCGTTTTAAAATTGTTTGAGTTTAATTCATTAACTCTTATAAACTTAATTCTTTTACCTTTGGAAGAAAGAGTAAGTTTAGATGGTAAAAATAAAGCAAAGATGATGGGACAACTCCATGAGGGAGTTCAACTGCAAATAGAGAAAAGAAACAAGTTGTACGCTTATAAAACAAATAAAGGGCGTAAACATGTTATTTTCCAACTCAATGATTGGGTTTGGGTGCATATGCATGAGGAACAATTTCCTAACCATGGAAAATCAAAGTTATAAGCTCGTGGTGATGGTATATTCTAAGTTTTAGAGAGGATCAATGACAATGCTTACATAATTAATCTTTTAGGTGAGTATGGTGTTAGTGTTACCTTTAAATGTTGCCGATCTTACTTTGTTTGACACCGGTTTTAATTCAAAGCCAAATACTTTCAAGGAGAGAGAAGATGATATGGATCATCCTATGAACACCAAGGACCCATTATGTGTTCGAAATGGGCCAATCACAAGGTCTAGTGTGAAGACATTGGAAGAAGCATTGAATGGGCTGGTTGTGGATGTTTCGGCTAAGGCTAAACTTTGGGATCATTTGGAGCATAAAGAGAAGGTCTTAGTACATTTAATTCATGTGAAATAGGGGCCCAATCCACCCTTATTTGGGCCATAAAGTTTTGACAACAAGGCTGCCAATTTTGCATTAGTTTCGGCCAACCTTGTTTTATGATGTTTCCATGTGTTTTATGGATTCCTAACTAGTTTTGGATTTCCTATTATGTGTGGAAATATTAATTATTTCTTTCAAATATCAGGATTTATTATTTTATTTCCTTGTCACATAAGGAGAAAACACAACAAATAAAACAAAGGAATCCAAATTGACTTAGAAAACACATGTGGTGGCAAAGATTTCTTATTATGCAAGGAGAATAATTCAGTAACTTAATTATTTTTCCTAGTATTGGAAGGATACCAAGAGATAGCATTCAAGACAACATCATTTTCCTTCCACAAGAAGGATAAATATAAGGCTAAGATTAGAATCCTATTCTAACTTGGAAACCAAAGGGGCGACCACTTCTCTTTTAGTTCCTAGGATTATTGGGCAGTATTATAAGCTATAAATAATTCTTGTATCAAACTTGCAATGTTTTCTTTTCTTCTTCTCTTCTCACTACAGAACAAGACTTTATACTTATGAGCTTTATTTTTATTTTGTTAGCTACAACCTAAGGCTTGTTTGTGGTTAATTAATACTTGATTTTTAGCTAGAATCCATGACTTACTTGGATCAGGATTTGTGCTCACTAGTAAAGATTTTGGGTAAGTTTTTGAAAGTGAATAAATTCGGTCCATAAGGGTAAATCCATTAGGGTTAATTTCTCAGAACTATTTAAACACATATAAACCTAAATTTCAGGACTTTTGATCAATAATACTTCTGAAATTTTTAGTTTAATATGTGAGAGGTTCTTGAATGAACTGAATCTAGCATATCAAATATTAAGTAGCTTCGTGGTGTTATTCGATTTCATTCCAATAGTATTGGTGTCTTGGGACAGGTTCTTATTGTGTCACACTCCTATCAAACCTTTTTAGCTTTCCAAGATTAGATCTCAATTTTGATTGTGGATTGCACGATCATGAGGTTCATGTCAGCGACAACCAAATAAGGCATTACAAAGGTATATGTAGGCTCTCGTAGGTGCAAAATGAATAAATCGCTAAAAAAGAGTTGGTATAGTACAAGCTCTAAGATTTGTCTTGGTTAAGAAAACATAAACGACCCCAAAATAAAGAGGACCAATACCTAAATTAGGTTCAACGACACTAAAATTGACAGAAATGATGGGAGTTATAGGTTTTGTAGAGAGAGAGATCAATTGTATAGTGTTAAGGTTTTAGTCTTGATGGGAAAAGACAAAAAATGTATAAAAGTTTTATATACCTCATTCCATATGGGGTGATCAAAGATAGGATCAATTCCTAACTTTCAATGCTTTTTACATTTTAATCTTATGAGACTTTTAATTTATGCAATTGAGGACAAATTGATTTGTACAAAAAAAAATCTCAATTGGGTCCTTGACCAAAATCAATAGACCCCCTCCAAGTTCTTTTTTTTTTTTACATTATGGTTCATGGTTCTATAATTCTCTTCCATTAAAGTGAAAATTGACTATTAAGTCAGAAATTTCTTTAATTTAGCCTATGTTTGAGTTAATGAAACCTCTCAAGTCATGCTGCCCTTGACCCCTTAATTCTTTTAATTATAACTAATGTTTTTCAATTGTACCCTTCAAAAGGCACCTGTTAATAAATCTGAAAATTTAATTTAAGGAAGCTTAAATAAAAAAAACTTTGAAAAGTTTGATCTGAAAAATATACTTGAAATTTTTTGTTTTTAAAAATATTTTGACTATTTTTTAAAAAATTATTAAGAAAATAAAAAATAAATTATAATAAAATTAATATATTTATTCGTGATGTTTCTTTAATGTGGCTATTTACCTTTATTAGAACTAAACAAACACCTAAATGCAGTCCCTCCATCTATAACACATCTATAACATGATTAATAACAAAATGGACTAAATAACCTTCATTTTATAAATATAATAGAAAATAAAAAAAATAAATTTATAATTATAATAAAAAACTTTAAAATAAAGAAAAACAAAATAATCATATTTTTTATTTTTAATAAGTGAAATTTTAAAAAATTTATATTAAATAGAAAAACTAAAATCACCAAACAAGTACCGAAAAAGTTTTTGGACATATTTTTGTTATATGTATTTGATTTTATATAAAATAAGAAGGTTTTTAATCAATTCATTTAACCTATTGATTTTGTATAAAATTAATTGTGAGATGAAACATGGTATCAATTATGTTTTTTGAGGTTTTTATATCAAATATTAGAATTAAATAGAACAAAGGTTCGTTTTATCAATATCTTAAATAAATAAATATAAAAGGAAACCTAAATGGATATTGGAAGCTCATGCCAATAAATAAATAAATAAATAAATAAATTTCTCATTCTATAGAGGTAAGAATTGAAGGAATGATGATATGAAGATTTGAATTGAGATATTTGGAAGATCAAATATATATTATAATTACGAGTGACTAATGAAAGTGTAAATTAATGAGATGGAGGATAACCAACGGTAAGAAATATGGAAACATGAAACCAATAGTTCCTTCCAGATCCAATGTATTAAACAAGTCAACTACTCGGTCTCGCTCTCTCTCTCTCAATCCTCAAAACCTTTCTTCCTTCGCCAACACTTGTCAGTTGTCACCGTAACTACAGCTGCATACTTCTCTCCTGACCAGAAAACACACAAGCACTCTCTTTAAATTACCGAACCACCCCTCCCCCCTTTCCTTTTTAGAACCTTCCCTCCCCATGGACTACATTAACTCTCGCTCTGAGGTTCCCGACGGCGGCGGCGCTAGGTACAAGCTGATGTCGCCGGCCAAGCTTCCGATCTCGAGGTCGGCTTGCACCATGATCTCTCCTGGACTCAGCCCGACCTCGTTTCTTGAGTCTCCAGTTCTTCTCTCGAATGTTAAGGTTAGTGGTTTTAGAATATATACTTTTTTGGATCGGAGTTGATGGTTTTTTCTGTTTGGTTGGAGTTGTTTAAGGATGTGGGTGGTTGGGAGGTGAGATAAGTAGAGCCAACTGAACTGGAGGACTTGATAATTGAAGTGACCAAACAGACCATTATTAAAATAAAAATCTTTGTTTTGTCGCATTCACCAAGGCAAGGTAATAATCAAAGTAGTTTTGTTGCTGTTATATATATATGATAATAATGATAAAACAGTGTTTTCTACTATTTCATCTCACCAGCTATCAAAAGAACGGTGCTGTTTACAGCTTCGTGTCGTTGAGTTCAAGAAGTGGAGAATTGACTTTAAAAAACAAGATGCTCTTACTTTCATTTTTTATTTTCAAAAAAAGAAAAAAAATATGAAATGCCAGTTACTATATTTGTCTCGTTTCGTGTTAATTTAATTTATGTGATTCGGGAGTGCTTATGTCGTAGCCTGAAGTTGTAGATTCTGATGCTTTATGAATTTGGTACCATGTCTCGTGTGGAATTTGTCTGGAGAATATTACTTTTTCATTTTTAATTACTATTAGCCTAAGCTTCCCCTTTTCATGTTCTCTTTTCTTTAGAAAAAAAAAAAAATCTTTTTTTGTTCTTTTAGATGCCTGTGTTGTGTTCTCACATAAGGAGTCTTTGCCATGCTTCTTCTTGTCTATGTTCTATTGGTCTTGTTGGGTGTACAGATATGACTGCAAAGAAGCTTGAAGGTATATGTGAATCAAACAAGTGAGAATAACTTGATTATCCATAGAGAGAACAAACTTGGTTGCCCATCATGAGTCCATGACCATATATAGAGCTGAAGCTTAAATGTGATAGACAGCATATGTTGAGTTCAAGCATGAGAAATTGGGTTTGCGGCTTTGTTCAGTTGGGTATGTAGTTTTCTACATTTGAAGTACTGGTCCAAATGGAAACATTTGAAAATTGATGTCTCTCTTACTGGGTTCAATATATATTTATTTCCCTCTTTTTATATTTTCTGAATTTCCTTACGCTTGTGTAACCTGGCAATGATCGGTTAGCTCACGTCACTTGTTTAGATGCACTGATCTTTCTATGTATTGATGCTGATAAGAAAGATCTAAGAGCTTCACAGATTTGGTGCCAGACTCCAGACAGTGGCATAATAGTTATCAGTTGCGCCATTGATGAGGGCCTTAGGACATTCATGGATTATGAAACTTGCCTTTATCTTGATTTTGTACTCTTTCAAGTCTTGTTTACTTGATCTGCTTGTACTTTGCCTTAGAAATATCTTTAGGCTGATTCCTATCTTCTTGACTTCACAGGCAGAGCCTTCCCCCACTACTGGCACATTTACTAATCCTCAAACTGTGCTTGGTTCTCTAAGCTCCACTTCATATTCAGCTACTACTGTTTCCTCCACCACCTTTGGAGAAAGAAAATCAAACTGCTTTGAGTTTAGACCACATGCTAGGTCAGACATGGTAAGATCCCAATGAAATTTCAGGCTCTCATAAAATGCGTGGCGATTTTAGGTACTTAGTGTTATGTAATTTTTTTTTGGACTTAAATTGCTTGATAATTACTCCAATAAATTATATGGTGCTTCTATCCCCACATTCATGTTTAAATAACAGCTCCAATAATTCCTCACATCACTCAGTGTCTTCTACTTTTTAACGTGTTTAATTTTACAAGAGCTTCTAAACTTAAAACCTGACCTATATTAACTAGTCTGTGGTTTCTCAACAAAACTGAAATATTCACTGCCAATGAGCCATTGGTTTTATTCATTCTCATTCTGAACAATATTTGCAGAAGGATAAAATGAAGACTTAGATGATGAGGCATGTTTTTTTACTCGACCTTCCTGTTTTCCCTTCTCTGGAATTGCTAAATGTTTATAAACTCATTTCAATTCCTGATATCTACAAGTAGCCTTGCTGGTTTAGGGTCATTGTTTGCCTAACATGTTTCATTTATTTCAAGGTTTCTGCAGATATGAACCATCAGAGAAGTGCACAATGTGTTAAAGTCCAAAGCCAATGCCAGTCTCAATCATTTCCATCATCACCCTCAGTAAAAGGTGAGATGGCAGTCTGTACAAATGAGTTGACTCTATCAACACCACTTCACATGGTTACTTCAGGTTCTAGTGTTCCTGCTGAAGTTGATTCAGATGAACTAAACCAAATGGGGCTCTCTAGCAGTGGGCTTCGTGCATCACAGTCAGGAAGTGCACCTACAGTGTCATCTGATGATGGATATAAGTGGAGAAAATATGGACAGAAAAACGTTAAAGGAAGTGAGTTCCCACGCAGCTATTACAAATGCACACATCCTAACTGTGAAGTGAAAAAGTTATTTGAGTGCTCTCATGATGGACAAATAACAGAGATTATTTACAAGGGTACACACGATCATCCTAAACCTCAACCAAGCCGGCGATATGCCTCTGGCTCTGGTTTGTTCATGCAGGAAGAAAGATTTGACAAGTTTTCTTCTCTACCTAGTCAAGATGGTATGGATGGAAACTTCTTAGGGAATTCAGTTTGCTATCTACTTTCCATATGTACTAACCAATGTTCCTTCATTCCTTTCATTTTCTCTTTCAATCACTTACATTGCAGACAAGTCACCTGGTGCATATGGACAGTTGTCTCATGCTATCGAACCAGATGGTGCCCCTGAACTATCTCCTGGCACAACAAATGATGATACTGGAGAGGGTGCTGAGGATGACAAAGATCCCTTCTCGAAAAGAAGGTATCAGTTCAGAACACCGTTTTACTCATAAAATACATATATTAACCATAATATGGTCTCATAAAACACCATTTGAGCAGGAGGTTGGATGCTGGTGGTTTTGATGTTACTCCAGTGATCAAACCTATCCGAGAACCACGTGTTGTTGTGCAAACTCAGAGTGAGGTTGATATACTGGATGATGGGTATAGGTGGCGCAAATATGGCCAGAAAGTGGTGAGAGGAAATCCTAATCCAAGGTTTGTTTTCTGTGTTGATGATGAGTTAAATAGTTTCTGCTTTTTCACTGTTATGGTCCATTCTATCATGTTGTAACTCTTTTCTTCAGTAATTTATTGAATTTCTCGGGAATGTCCTGTGCATTAGTACCTTTGTAGCAGTCATATTTTCCTTCGCATGATGTGGATAATGGATAAAGTGATGGAGTGGGCAGATATCATCTCTTGAATTGATTAATGCCCTGTTTTTCTGACTATGGGTTTGACATGAAATCATTGTGATTCATAATTTAACTACTCTCATAAATATGAGCTTTAGCGTGAAACCGTCTTACAATATGCACATTGTCGTGGGACAATGGGTTGGATTATATTTCAACAATAGGAGATAATTCCTACTTGGATTGTTTCTTTAGCGTTGCTATTGTAGCATGATAAATTTTTTATAAATTTGAAGTTGGAACAAGATAGCTGAGGTTTGGGTTCATAAGAAACATCTATAATCTGAATGAATTGATAAAATATAAAAGATTGATAGAAGTAACAAAGAACGACCATAAAATAACCTTAGCAACCTATTTATATTAGTCTAAGCCCTAGATCCCTATGGAAGAAGGGTTCGTAATCTTAATCCATCAGTAAAACTAAAACTTTTAAGGAAATACTTCAAAAACTCATTAATCATATGATCCTATATAATTAACCCTAGTATCATAAATAAAATAAAATAAATTGTAAAGAAAGCTCTTGCATCACTGTCCTTGGGTTGGAAGAAACCCGTTCTTGAGTTAAAACAATTCTTGCCACAATCTTAAGGATGTCCAATTAAGAGTCTATATCCCCCTTTTCTTTCTTTGCTTCAACTGTATAACACGAATAGATATTAGAATTAGTTCCTCCATGATAATGCTTGCAGAACAAACATCTAGATGCAAGTTATATTTATAACCTTAGCAACCTATTTATATTAGTCTAAGCCCTAGATCCCTATGGAAGAAGGATTCGTAATCTTAATCCATCAGTAAAACTAAAACTTTTAAGGAAATACTTCAAAAACTCATTAATCATATGATCCTATATAATTAACCCTAGTATCATAAATAAAATAAAATAAATTGTAAAGAAAGCTCTTGCATCACTGTCCTTGGGTTGGAAGAAACCCGTTCTTGAGTTAAAACAATTCTTGCCACAATCTTAAGGATGTCCAATTAAGAGTCTATATCCCCATTTTCTTTCTTTGCTTCAACTGTATAACACGAATAGATATTAGAATTAGTTCCTCCATGATAATGCTTGCAGAACAAACATCTAGATGCAAGTTATATTTATAACCTTAAATAGGTTTCTTACATTGATTTCTAGAGTAATGAATTGCAAACCTTAAAACTTGCTTCAACATGTGTTTTTGTACAGGTAACCTTTGCACAATTCTTTTGCCTTTGGGATAATATCATGCATGTAATCGAAAGGATCTGCATGGCCTCACTAGATAAATTTCTTTTGTTGAGCAACCAACTATCATTACTGTTTTTGTACAACTCTCCTATTCTCTTTGCACTCAACTACTAGCTTTTCAATGAGGGCATCATTTTTAACATCATCTCTATCAATAATGTTTTTGTTGCTGCCATAATTATTCTCATAATCATTGTTGTAATAAACACCATGGATTGGTGGAGAATCCCAATCCACATATACTCCTTTCCAATGAACGTTTCATCCATTTGTACTTGCTGCCCTTCCACTTTTTTCGTGCAGAGTTTTTCCACCCTTCCAATCCACCTTGCACCAAAGATTTATGGCTCCAGCGTCATAGTCTTCATCCTTATGATTACCTTCTGGTATGTCTAAGGAGTTGTGATTGCCTTCTGGAATCTCCACTTGGGCTTCCACTAGTTCCTGTTGCTTCAAAACATCAATAGTGCACATCAAATGTTCAATTATACCCACTTATCTCAGCCAAAATTGTTTGCCAATCTTGATTTCTCCATTTACAACCTCCAACACGCCCTGACATGGTTATAAGGTTTGAACCCAACACAATTGCGAGGATCTTTTCACTCTGCCATTTGACTAAGTGTGGGAAGGGGAAAACATTAGAAAACAGAAATTACAGCAGAATAATGACTAGAATGAAGATGTAATTGAAATTGGAACAAGATAATTGAGTTTAGGGTTCATAAGAAACCTATAGAATTTGAATAGAGTGATAAAATAAGGAGCAACTATAAAATAACCCTAGCAGCCTATTTATATTTGTTTAAGCCCTACATTCTTGTAGGAAAAGGATTCCTAGTCTTAGTTCCCAAATAAACTACCTAGCTTCTAAATAAAGACTTTAAAAAGTCACATGCTGATCACATTACCCTAGATTAATTATGTAGCTCTAATATCAGAAATAAAATAACATAAATTGAAAGAAAGCTCCTGGATCAGATCATTCTTTAAACTTAAGTAAAAGGTTGGGAAAATGAAGATCTTTTAATATGTTTTTGCAAGTGAATCTCTGTGTCTAGAAATTGCAGACATTCAGCGAAATGCAGAAGAAGGTTGTGAAGACTTTTTAAGAAGTCCTCCTTCCCTCTCTCAATATCTTAAAGAAAAAAAGAGTCCCCCTTCTCCATAGAATGAAAGTATGTGAGGATGATGCGGGGAAAATATATGCTATGAAAGCCAAAACCTACTGGGAAAATGCTTAATATCTTAAAATCTGATTGGACTGGAATATTTAATCGTTAGTAATTATAACATGAAATACCCACCCCGATTCTTGGAAAACTTTGTCGGTATAGGGATTTAATGCTTATTTTTCATTTCTTATTATTCCTTGCCAGAATCCCTTGCTTTTGATCAAAATCTTTTGTCAAGGTTGCCATTAGAGGACCTTTTCCTTGTTCCAAAAGTACTACAGGCTTTTGAATTCCTTTTATGAAGATGAAAGTAAGCTAATTTGAACCAGATATGCTGATTTCAAGTCTCTGTCAACACTGAGGGTCCTTGAAAGATCAATAGGAATTCTTATGGATGTGAAACACTATGCTTGATATTGTGTTAATCAATATTCTGGAGAAACTTGGGAGTTTGCAGTGGAGGCCTGAAGATTGCAATTATAATAACCATAAAGAACAATCTCTAGGGACTTCTACCATAATACTAACAGAACAATAGTGATGATCAGAACACACACACATGCAGTGATAGCTGATTTTTTGAATTTTATTTGTAATTCTTTGCTTTAACTTACCTTTGTTTTCTACCTAATTTGTTAATTTTCATTCTTAAAACAAAATTTCTACTATTTCCCCATTTCGTTATTTCTTATGAGATATATGATGTTTTCTTGTCATATTTTACCGATCCTTCAGGAGTTACTACAAATGCACAAATGCTGGATGCCCAGTTAGAAAGCATGTGGAGAGGGCGTCACATGATCCAAAAGCAGTTATAACCACATATGAGGGGAAACACAACCATGATGTACCTACAGCTAGGACAAACAGTCATGACACAGCAGGACCATCAGCTGTGAATGGAACCTCAAGGACTAGACCAGATAAAAATGAGACAATTAGCCTTGATCTTGGGGTCGGGATCAGTTCTACATCTGAAAACTTGTCCAGCGATCAGCAACAAGCTTTGCATGCTGAACTTTTCAGATTCGAAAACCAAGCAAGTAGCGGTTCCAGTTTCAGAATGGTTCATGCGAGCCCAATTGCGGCTTACTATGGTGTTTTAAATGGTGGCATGAATCAGTATGGATCTAGACAAATTCCGAGTGAAGGCCGTAGCATTGAAATTCCACCTTTAAACCATTCTTCGTATCCATATCCGCAGAACGTGGGAAGTTTATTAACGGGTCCATAAGCTTGTCTAATTTGTTTAAATTTGTCTCTTGCCTTATAGCTGGTAAATAACAGAAAGGTTAGAAACTGAATTTAAAAATTATGTATTGCTCTCTATATATTCTTGCTGATGGTCTTCGAGCTCATATCTGGTGTTGGGATCTTCCCTTACGTGTACTCTCCTCCCTCCTGTTTCCATTTCATCAACTTCGATGACCACTAGGAGTGTGTATTTGCTTATAAAAAATGTTGAATTTTTTGTTTTAATTTTTTTTTATGATTTTGAATTGTTTTGATATGGTGATATTAAAAATAAATTTTTAAAAATGAAATGAAAATATTATTTTTATATATTTTTAAATAAAAAATATTTTGAAAAGCAAATTTTAAAAAATAATATTTTATTTTTTAAAAGTAGTAATGTAAATAGTGGTTTCAATTAGTGATGTAGAAATTAAAATAAATTTCCTTTTTGTTTTTCTTTTCTTTAGATTTTCCTCTAATATCATACTGGTTTTTTATATTGAGTTGTATTATGATAATGCTCATAGAGCGAGGATAAAAGTACATAAAAGATGACCTTACAATTTACATGTGATAATTTCAGAAGCCAATCCTTTGAAAGCATATTTTAAAGGAATATATCACGTTATTTTTTGTTACGAACACCATTTGAAAATAAAATTAACACAATTATCAAAAGTTTTGAAGAAATAAAATAGTTTAGCACCGTGATTAAAAAAAATGTGACATCTTAAGATATTGCTACATGAAAATGCTGTATTTCAAAAAAATTGTTACATAGACTTACATGAGCTAAAATGAAGATAAGGGGGAGAGAGAAAAAAATAAAGAGATCTTAAAAGTACATTGAAGCTTTATTATAACATTACTGGTATTATAAGAAAAATCTTGACAAAATAAATTCAATGACACTAAGAAAGGTCATCAATTTTGACAAAAGTGGATCACACTCTTCGTCCAAAAGCAAGTGAGGCACGTTGAAGCTCCAATTACGACACTAACAGTATCATCGTAAAGATCTCGATGAAATGAATCCAATGACATCAAGAAAGATCACTAATGGTGACCGGAATGGGCCACATGTAATGATGACTCATTTTCCTTTCGACGGAGAGTGTACCAAACTGTATTATTTCGCCAATCGCAACATGTATTAAACTATGTTATTGATGATAATGCAAAATATCATATTTTTCTCTCTTAGTGTTTAGTCTTTATACTAATCTAATGTCTAAATGTAATCATTAAAGATAAGAATCCATTTTTCTAATTTTGTTATGAATTGTGTATAAGGAAATATAATGTAAGAGAAGTGGGTACATGTACTATTTTAGATCAAAGGACTGTTGAATCCAACAGTATTACTTGGGAGACCATTAATAGAAAATCTATCCAGCCTCTTTCTTCCATAAGTGAGTTCAATGGGCATAAGGAGGAGATTGATATTAAAGTTAGGGAAGGTGATATAGATATGGAGTGTACTGATCAAGAGTCTATGTTTTTAATTTTGGTAAGTCCTTAATCTTATTTGAATTCTGTCAGCAAGTGAAATGTTAATCAACTTGCAAATAAGGATAAAGACTTTCTTGAGAAAAAGAAGAAGGTTTTGGTAGGTTCTTCCAAGAAGAAAAAGAAATTAGGCTCCTTTCAAGGGTAAATTGAGGAAATCTTTGTGTTGTTGATTGTCTTCCTCTCTACAATTTCTATGTTTATCAAATGTTGTAATGTTAGAGGTTTGAATGATTCTATAAAGCATTTATAATTGCGTCGTCTTGTCCAGCATGAAAAGGTGGATTTTTTAGGTTAGTTGAAACTCAAGTTAGATAAGGAAATAAAGATAGTGTTTTTAGATTTCTTCTTCTTCAAAATTGATCTTTCTTGTATTATTATGATTTTTCATGTTGCATTCGAATTTGAATTTGATGGGATGCTGATGTTGTGAAGGTGGATGTTTTAGGTAGTTCGAATTAGTTTATTTATGTTTGTGTTAATATGTTAGGTACCAATACTTGCTTCAACGCTTCTATCATTTATAGAGATTATAGTTTGTTTAAACGTGAGGCTTTATGGTTTGATATTGTGAGTCATAGTGATGGTTGAGAGTCCATTTCATTGATTCTTATAGGTGATTTTTATGTTATTTATTCTCTAGATAAGAAGAGAGGTGGTGCTATATGATGGCCGCCATGGAAAAATAACCTTAATAATTGTCTTATTCAATTAGGTTTAGAGGACCTTAGATTCTTTGGTTCTATGTTTACTTGGATTAATCAGCAATGTAATAATGTGCTTATTAATATGAAATGAAAGTGTGATTTTTCAGTTTTTAAAGCTATTTTTGCATGCTTTTGGTATCTCAAATCATTTTTTGATGTTAGTTAAGCTTGTGTAAATACCTAAAAGGAAGGTTCCTTTCAAGTATTTTGATTTTTAGGTTGATTATCCTTAGTTTGTACAGATTATTGTCAAGGCCTAGGAGGAGGAAGTCACTAGTACTCTGATGTTCATTTTGTGTAAAAAGTTAAAGTATGTTAAGGTTGTTTTGAAAGAATTTAATAAGAAGGTTTTTTGCTAAGATACCGAAGAGGGTTTTGATGGCTAAGAAAGCCATAAAAGATGCTTAATGTCTGGTGTAGCAAAACCCTCTTGATTTGGATATTCATAGAACTGAGTCTATATTGGTAAAGGAGTATGTGAGACTTGCGCAAGCCGATGAGAGGTTTATTAGGAAAAAATATCGGGTTTAATGGCTGAATTTAAGGGATAAGAATTCAAAGTTTTCTTTTAACTCGGTCAAGTATCATCACTGTCACAAAAAAATTCTTTCCATTCATAATGATATTGACACTTTTATTATTGATGAAAAGGGGTATATGACACCATTATTAACTACTTTGAGAATCTTTTGGGGGGTCTCGGTCAAATTCTAGTATTAGGAAAAAATATCGAGTTCAATGGCTGAATTTAAAGGACAAGAATTCAAAGTTTTCCTTTAACTCGGTCAAGTATCATTACTGTCGCAAAAAAATTCTTTCCATTCATAATGATATTGACACTTTTATTACTGATGCAAAGGAGGTAAATGACACCATTGTTAACTACTTTGAGAATCTTTTGGGGGGTCTCGTTCAAATTCTAGTATTGACTATTCTTTTATTTGTGAGGCTTTTTCTTGGTGGTTGTCTTCTTCTTAAACCATGAGTTTTGAAACTAATATTAGTGATGATGAAATTCAGAAGGTCCTCTTCTCTTTTAAAGATAATAAGAATCCCGATCCATATAGGTTTAATATGGGTTTCTTTAAGAAAGCTTGAAGTATTGTTAGTCGAGACACTATTAATGTTGTTTGGTCTTTCTTCAATTCTGGCCAGTTACTCAAACAGGTGAATGCTATTACTATGGCTTTAAATCCTAAGGTTCCTAATCCTTCAAGGGTTAAGGATTTTATGACTTTCTTGTTGTAATCCATTTACAAATGCATTGCAAAGATTATTGCTAATAGAGTTAAGAGTATGCTTCCAGATTTGGTTGGCCCATTTCATTCTGCTTTTGTTGAGAGGTGAAATATTAGTGATAACATCTTATCATTTCAAGAGCTTCTTCATAATTATTATCAGAGAGAGGGTCATTTTAGGTGTTCTTTGAAGGTGGAATTGATGAAAACTTATGATTTAGTTAGGTGAGACCTCTTATTGGTTGTTCTTCATATGTTTGGTTTTCCATCCCTTATGGTTAACTGGATTGCTGAATGTATCTCTATTATTATATTTTCAGTCTCTGTCAATTGTGAGGTTCATAGTTTCTTTCCTAGTGGTAAAGGGTCAAGGCAAGGAGATCATGCATTGCCTTACTTGTTTATTCTTGCTATGGAAGTTTTCTCAGGTTTGATAGGTTAGATGGTTAGAGAAAATGACTTTAGATTTCACTAGCATTGTGAGAGGGAGCATCTTACTCACTTGTGTTTTGCTAATGATTTGATGATTTTTTGTTGAGCTAAGGTGGTTATGGTTTCCTTAATTAACCATAGCCTTGATCAATTTTGGTTTTTGTCTAGTTTGTCTCCTAATAATAACAAGAGTAATATGTTCCTATATGGTATTAAGCCTGATACTAAAATGCAGCTTCTTGATGTTCTCGATTACAAGAAAGGGAAGTTGCTCGTTAGGTACCTTGGTGTTCCTCTTATTAGTACAAAACTCACATCTCCTAATTGTTTGATCTTTGTGGACCATATTATGGCTAAGGCTAAGAGTGAATGAATTGCACTCTTTTATATCCAGCTAGACTTCAGCTTATCAAATCCTTTCTTTTCTCTATTCACGTATACTGGTCTTCTCTATTCATTCTTTCTGAAGGCTGTTATTGTGAAAATCATTTCTTTGTTGAGATCTTTTTTGTGGAATGATAGTAATCTTGCTTTAAGTGATGCTAAAATTTCTTGGGATAAGATTTGCTTACCAAGGGAGGAAGAGGGCTTATGTGATATAAATCTGAAGGTTTAAAATCAAGCCGTCATGGTTAAACACTTATGGACTATATGCATTAGACTGGTTTATTCAATTTAATCATCTTGGATACATTCATACTTGTTGCGAAGTAGGAGTATTTGGGAGGTGATTTGTCCTAGGAACTATGCTTGAAGTTGGAGGAAGATTCTTGGTCTTCGCAGTCTTATTCGAACGTTTATATGCTACCGCGTCGGTGATGGTTGTTCCTCTTCTGTATGGTTTGATAATTGGCATCCTGGGGGTCACTTGGTGAAGGTTTTTGGGGACAAAATTATTATTGACTCTGGCTTGGGTAGAGACGCAAGGTTGAGTTGTATTATTGCTGGTCAAGAGTGAATTTGGACTCCTACTAGATGTACCCTTGTTTTTTTTTTTGCACTTAGATGATATGATGTATGATATTGTGCGTTGGAAGGATGATCTTAAAGGTATTTTCTCCATTCATAGTGTTTGGAATTCTATCCGTCCATTATAGAACAAAGTGGAATGGTGAGAGCTTGTATGGCATAAACATGTTATCCTGCGATTCTCTTTCATCTTATGGCTTGCTATTCACGAGACACTTTCGACTTGGGATAAGTTCATGTCCTACGGTTCCATTCAGGTTAACCGGTGCTTTTTATATGGGGGTGGTAGGGAAGATTTTGATGACTTATTTTTTAACTGCATGTTCTTTCAATCAAGGAAAATCACACTGCCACCTCATGTAAGCTATTATTGTAGGATTTATGACAACATCAAGGAAGATTACACTGCCAACTCACGTGAATTATTATTGCATGATCAACTCATGCAACGGCAGAATTCAACAACTTTATTATTGCATGATCAACTCATGCAACGACAGGACTCATGACAGTATAGATCAATAATCACTGCAAGCTACAATCAAGGATTAGTTGATGTAAAGCTAGGATCGATTTCTTATATTCTTACTATTACTATAGCTAGAATTAAGGATCAGCTAGAATTAGGGATTCGGTTTCTATTCTTTCCTTTATAAGCCTTCCATACTTAGCACACTGTATCTTGTATATATATTACGTTCTGCAGTTTGAATGAATTAAGTAAAATTCAAAACTTTTATCTTCCTTGTTATGGTATCAGAGCATTTCAATCTCTAAAGAGTATCATTCCTAAACCTTTACCATGTCTTCTTCCGCATCCATCAATTCTGCCCCTAACCAAATCATCACTATCAATTCTGCTACTGCCATCAATGAAAAACTTATAGCCTCCACCTTTCCACAATGGAGAGCACAGTTTGAAGCCTTACTTATTGGCTATGATCTCATGAATTTTGTTACTGGTGATCTCTAGTGTCCTGCAATTGATACTGAAAACTCTGCTGTCTCCAAAGCTGCAAACTCTTACTGGATTCGGCAAGATAAATTGATTCTTCATGCACTGCTAGCCTCAACATCCACCACCATCACACCTTTGCTTGCTTCATGCAAAACCTCCTATAAAGCTTGGAACAAACTAACACGTTTGTATGCAGGAAAATCACGCACCCGTGCGATGTAGTTGAAGGAGGATCTCACCCTCAATCATCGTGGCAGTAGGACTGTCACTGAATTTCTCCAGGCGATTAAACTTACAGCTGATGAACTTGCCAGGATTGATCATCCTGTTACTGATGATGATTTGACTCTTTATGTTTTAAATGGAGTGGGTCCAATTTTTAGGGAAATTGCTGCACCAATACGAGCCAGAGAACATCCCATTTGGTTTGAGGAGCTACATGATTTGTTAATTGGCCATGAAAGTTATATTCATCAGTTGGAACAACAAACCATGCAGCCGCTAGTTTCAACAACAAATTTTACTTAACGAAGGCATTTCCCTGCTGGAAATAATGGACAATGCTTTTACTCCAAAAGCCGTGACAACACCAAATGAAGCACATACAATTCAGGTTTTTGCAAATATAAACCTAAGTGTCAGCTATGTGATCAGTTGGGTCACACAGCTAAAACATGTTTCAAAAGCAATTCATCTGATTTTTCTGCAAATTGTTCTGCATCTTCTAAAAGCAAGGATTCGAAATGGTTAGTGGATTCGGCAGCCTCTCATAATATGACGACCAATCTTTCAAATCTATCTATTCATTCTGAATATAATGGTATAGATGAAGTAGTGCTTGGTGATGGATCAGGTTTGCAAGTATCTCATACTAGGTCATTATCTTCATCCCCCCCACCCATATTTTTCATTTGAAAGACACTCTATGTGTTCCTGAAATTAAAAAAAATTAATTTCTGTTCATCACTTTACTAAACAAAATAATGTATATCTTGAGTTTCATCCCTCTTATTTTCTTGTGAAGGATCGGATCACGGGGGCGACACTACTAAAAGGTGCATGTGAGGATGGTGTGTACCCTTTGTCGGAAATAATGACTATGGCTTCCAAACCTACTATTGCTTATGTTTATGAACGCACAACAACAGATGGATGACACAAACGACTTGGTCATCCATCTTCCAAAATTGCTCAACATCTTATCTGTACTTTTTCCTTACCTGTCAGAAAAACAAAAGAAAATTCATCTCTTTGTGTCTCATGATCTAGCAATAAAGCCCACCGACAAACATTTCAATCTCATGGTTTTGTTAGTATAGCACCCCTCGAATACATTTATACTGATGTTTGGGGTCCGACTCATGACATTGGTATTGATGGTTCAAAATACTATATTATTTTTGTTGACCACTATACTAAATATATATGGCTTTATCATATGTCCCATAAATCATATGTTCACAGTATCTTTCCTCAATTTTAAAATCTTGTGGAAAACAGGTTCAACACCAAAATCAAAAGTCTATATTCTGACAATGAAGGTGAATACATTGCTCTTAAAAATTATTTATTTGTTCATGACATTGGTCATTATACCACTGCTCCCCACACTCCACAACAAAATGGAATATCTGAAAGACGACATCGTCACCTTGTTGAAACAGGTCTCACTCTTCTCACCGATGCCCAAATGCCTCCTTCCTATTGGCCTTATGCATTTCAAGCTGCAACATAATTGATCAATCATATGCCAACCTCCACTCTGAATAACAAAACACCCTTCGAATTGCTTTTCCATCAAAATCCCAACTACATGAAACTAAAGCAATTTGGGTGTCTCTGTTATCCCTTAACCAAACCCTACAATACACATAAACTTCAAACCAAAGTCGTGTCATTTGTTTTCGTGGGTTACTCTTTAACCTAAAATGTTTATTTATGTCTAGATCTTCTCAGCAGAAAAGTATATCACTCCAGACATGTGCTCCTTGATGAGACTGTCTTTCCCATAGCTCAAACTGATACTTGTTCTTCTGTAAAATCCTAACCTGCAACCAGTGCTCTCGGTTCTTCTCACCCGGTTGCCATAAGTCTGCCATTGTTATATCCTGCACGACCACCAAAATCAATTGCTTTTGCACTGGGTACCGCTGCTCCTTCATCACCTTTGGTAGCTTCACCTCCAATGTCAGTTCCCTCACAGGTATGTCCTCCTGCTCAAACTGAACCTTCCTCTGAAAATTTAATTGTTAGTCATGCTCCTGTGGTGCTTCCTACTGATGAATCGCGTCCCCATCGTATGATTACTCAATCTATGAACAACATCTATAAGCCTAAAAGCTTTTTCATGGTTACCAAACATCCATTACCTTCATCTGTGGAACCTACATCGGTGACTCAGGCCTTAACTGATCCTCAGTGGCTTGCTGCAATGTCCTCAGAGCTTACAATTCTTATGCGCCATGATACATGGCATCTGGTATCACTTCTCAAGGGCTGCAACATTATTGGATGCAAGTGGGTGTTTCGGGTTAAAAGGCTTGCTGACGGCTCAATAGACAGATTTAAAGCCAGATTAGTGGCCAAAGGTTTCAATCAAAGACCCGGTTTGGATTATACCTAGACTTTTAGTCCTGTAGTAAAACCAGTGACTATTCACACTATTTTATCAGTTGCTGTGATGCATGGATGGCCTCTCCATCAGTTAGACATAAACAATGCATTTCTCCATGGCCATCTTACAGAAGAAGTATACATGTCGCAACCTCCTGGATTTCGGGACCAATCTTCACCAGATTTTGTTTATTGTCTTAAAAAGGCAATCTATAGCCTTAAACAAGCACCACGTGCTTGGTTTACTACTGCACTTAAACAAGCTATTCTGGAATTTGGTTTTATCAATACTAAGTCTGACTCTTCATTGTTTGTCTATAATGTTGCGTCCAGTACTGCTTACTTTCTGGTGTATGTTGACAATTTAATTATCACTAGCAACAACTCTCATTTTGCTGCAAGTGTTATACAACAGCTCGACAGGAAGTTCTCTCTTAAAGACTTGGGACCCTTGCATTTCTTCCTTGGTATTGAAGTTATTCCCACATAGAATGGGCTATTCCTCACTCAGCATAAATACATCAGGGATCTTCTTGCCAGAACCGGCATGGATGGAGCAAAAGATGTCACCACTCCACTGTCAACTTCGGTCTCTCTGAAATTAAATGATGGCTCAGCTGCTGTCAATCCTACTGAATATCGCAAGGTAATTGGAGCATCGCAATATCTTTCACTCTCTCGACCCGACATCAGCTTTGCAGTAAACAAATTGTCACAGTTCATGCACTGCCCTTCTACAATTCACTGGACTGCTACCAAGCAGTTGTTGCGTTATCTGAAGAATACAATTTTTCATGGCATCTCAATTTAGAAAAATGTTAAACCTCTGCTTACATGTTACTCAAATGCGGATTGGGCTGGCAATTTGGATAATCACAGCTCTACTTCAGCTTATCTCATTATGCTCGATTCAAATCTTTTCTCTTGGAGTTCCAAAAAACAGCGTGCAATTGCATGATCATCTACAGAGGCTGAATACGTGCGCTTGCCACCGCTGCTTCTGAGTCTATGTGGATTCTGTCACTCTTTACTAAAATCAAGTTTTCTCTTCCTCAGTCTCCACTGCTCTTGTGTGACAATCTTGGTGCAACCAATCTCAGCTTCAATCCTGTTCAGCACTCACGCATGAAGCACATCCAAATTGACTTACATTTTGTTCGGGACCTTGTTTAGAAAAACTTTCTTACTATTCGCCATGTTCACACAAATGATCAACTTGCAGACCTGCTTACCAAACCACTCTCCAAGCAGCGCACAGATTTTCTCAAGCACAAGATCAGTCTCATCAATGCAAGCCCGTTCTTGCGGGGGCGTATCAAGGAAAATCACACTGCCACCTCATGTAAGCTATTATTGCAGGATTCATGACAGCACCAAGGAAGATTACACTGCCAACTCACGTGAATTATTATTGCATGATCAACTCATGCAACGGCAGAATTTAGCAACTTTATTATTGCATGATCAACTCATGCAACGGCAGGATTTATGACAGTATAAATCAATAATCACTGCAAGCTACAATCAAGGATTAGTTGATGTAAAGCTAGGATCGGTTTCTTATATTCTTACTATTACTATAGCTAGAATCAGGGATCAGCTAGAATCAGGGATTCAGTTTCTATTCTTTCCTTTATAAGCCTTCCATACTTAGCACTCTGTATCTTGTATATATATTACGTTCTGCAGTTTGAATGAATTAAGTAAAATTCAAAACTTTCATCTTCCTTGTTACTTTCATCACATTTGGTATGATCTTTGTTCTAAATGCCTCATTCTTTTTGGCGCAGATCCTGGATTAGTTCCATTTATGGCTCTTTCTTTTGGGTGGAGGTAGCTCTCCTAAATCGTTGATAACCATATTGATATTAGATGTTGTAGTTTACTACATTTGGAGGGAGATGAATGCTCGGCTCCATGGTGAAGCTCCTCGCAACAATTCAATTGTTTATAGTGATATTGTTCATTGTATTGTTTCTAAAGTTAATCTTCTTCATAATATGGTATCTTTGAATACTAACAAACTACTTCATATTTTATGAGGATTTTCTGATGATATTTTCATTTCTTGTTGATTTGTTTCTTGTTTAGGTTTTGAGAGCATGCCCTTTTAGCCTCTGTCTCCATGGAACGTCCCAGTTTTCTTGTTTGTTGCTTTAGGTTAGGTGGGGTTTTGTCTGCGTTTTTGAGTTGTGTGAGTTTTGCTCTATTGCTGTTATCTAATAATCTATTCTCAACATTTTAGCCTAATGATCGATCAGCTTTGGAAGAAATATCATCCTTGTGAGGTTCAGTGAACCTTATCGCAAATGAAACTGATATACATACAAACGACAGCTAATAATTATGGACTGAACGGCACGGCACTACTACATTTCCACCCTTCTCCCCTGGCACCAGTTTGTTATTTATAGAAGTCCTATGCAAGCAAATCAAAGCCGTTACTAGCGAAGGGCAATAATACTCCTTGAGTTCTCATTATTATTATTAGCCAAATATAAAGTAATTTCACTTTTGTTTCCTTCTTTAGCCAAATATAAACATTTGATGAAGTGGTGATGAAATGTTATGAATAATCCTAACATGATGAACAGATGCAAAAACATCCAAATGCTTTTCCAACCCAGAAGGTTAGTTTTTGTCGGTCTCCAGCACTGACAGCTTCTGATATCCCTACGATGAGCTACAGTGCTTCAAATGTATACATGATTCTTGGAGTAAAATATTGAAAAATTCCATTGTAATTGAAGTTGAAGAAATTCCCACTAATCTGTCGTCTTGTGTGTGCAACTTCCCTCAACTACTTTATGTTTTTCACATATGTCCATTCCCACTTGGTTTTATCAAACACGAGCTTCTTTTTTCCCTTTTTCTTTTTTAATCGATGAATTAAATGATGGCAGCTTTGAAAATGCATGTTCTTTGAGCACAGATGTTCCAGAGGACATGCATTGCTTTCTACAAAATATCCTTTGATTCTGATGTTCGTGACATGTTATTCTAATGGCCTAAGTTACTCAAAGTTATCATGAATTTTGGGTTTATTAGTTATTAAATTTCAACTTTTTAATTAAATACAATGAACTATTTTTTAATAAAAAAACAATCCTCGTTCAGGTTTCCATCACTTTGTTATTTTTTTTTAAATAATATGTTTTCACATCAAAATTAATAAAAAAAAATCTATTTTTATAAAAAATAGTTTGAGGTATTCAAACGATTAAAATTTAAAATCCAAAAACTAAATTCAATTTCATCCAAACTTCAGGGTAATTTTTTATAATTTGGTCGACGGTAACCCGAGGTTTTACAAACATTCATTAATGTGATAATTTCAGAAAAACAATCATGCAAGGCCAACTTTAAACTGTTATCAGTAAGCAAAGACTGAGCCTGGATTCGCAGCCTTCTCTGGTTGTGGGTCAATCTCAACTTTGATTATATCTATAGTGAAGAATCTCTAATATGCTTTTTGGTATCCCATAGAAGACAACGAAGTATTGAACAATATTTGAAACTTTGGCCATATCTACATAATCTTTGGAAATGATGAAAGAAATGTCTTCGTCTGAGGAACAAAAACAATGGAGGAGTGATGTTTGTAGTATCAGTCCATTTCTCTGATTTGACATACCTTAAGAAAGTGAAAAAACTGCTGATTAAAACTTTCCACCTTGATCACATTTTCATCCTGTTTTCGAGTGTTCAAACAAATAAGTAGATGTTAGTAAAATGTGGAGGAGGAGGAATTGCTATCTGCTATTGAAGGCCCTGGCACACATCACCGTGTTTTTCTTCATCATAGCATGTTCAGGAGGTGAGTTGTCCGAAACTGAGTCTTTCTTCACTTTCATGAGAGCCATTGATCCCCAAAATGTGCTGAGAATCAGCTGGAATGGGATAGTGCCACATCCTTGCTCGTATAGGTGGCGGGGAGTCAAGTGCAATTTTCAGCCTCCTGCTATAACACAAATCAGGCTTGACAGGCAGAACTTTACTGGGACAATTGATGCAGACTCCCTTTGTGGGCTCCAACACCTGCAAGTCCTGAGCTTAGCAAAGAATCACATCCAAGGAAATATTCCTCACTCCATATTGAATTGCAGAAGCCTGACCTATTTAAATCTAAGCAGTAATTTTCTGACTGGGAGGGTGCCTGTGCCTCTATTCAAGTTGAAATATCTCCGGACCTTGGATATCTCTAACAATTATTTAACTGTAATTATTCCTCGTCCCGAACTGGAATTCAAGCATCTAAATAATTATTCTATGAAACATAGTGCAGTGAAGATGTACAATCTTCAAAAATTGGCAATAGTGGCAGACTCCGTGGCCCTAAATAGCACTGACGCTGGTTCCGTCGAACATCCTGCAGACCCATCTAATGGAAGCAAGCCTGGTTCTGACAAAAGGAAATGGTACGACAAAGCCATATACGTCGTACCATTAGCTTTTGGCATTGTATTTCTCTCTGTATTATCTTATTTTGTGAATAAGAGGTTCTCTGATTCGGCCAAAGAGAGGGAGATTCTGAAATCTCTGGCACATTCTCCTCAGAAAACTCCTCCACCTGTGCCTCAAGAAGACTTGAAGCCTAAAGAAAGATGCTCAGAGCTCGTTTTCTTTGTTCAAGAGAAAGAAAGATTCGGATTGGATGACCTCTTTGAAGCTACTGCTGACTTACAAAGCCAGACCCCTAGCAGCAGTCTGTACAAGGTGAAGCTTGGTAATATCGTATACGCCGTCAAAAGATTGAAGAAATTGCAGGTATCATTTGAGGAGTTTGGCCAAACAATGAGGCAGATTGGGAATTTGAAGCACCCAAACATTCTACCCCTTGTTGGTTACAATTCCACTGATGAGGAAAAACTTCTAATATACAAGTATCAAAGCAGTGGAAGCCTGCTAAACCTGCTAGAGGGTAAGTTTTGCTATTCTTGATTTAAAATTGTCCCAAACATGCTTGATGCACACACAAAAGCACTCAGACTCAGAGAAGCAAGCATGCATGCACACACGTGGGTGTTCAAATGCAAAAGGATCTGTGCAAGCCATTTCAGGCCTGATAAGTGTAAAAGGCGGCATGCTTGGCCACTCTTGAACTTCTCTCCCATGTCTGAAATTGTTCCACATTCATCAAATTAAAGAGAATAAAAGAATGTCTGAACTTGTTGCTCCTCGAATATAGTTTATGCATGTCTTTCCATTCAGAATATATTCTTAAGAGAATTAATGTTCGGTTTTCGTTGTAACTAATGAGGTTAAGATATAAAGAACAACACAGTATCACGTGACCCATAGTCTTATGACCAGCACGTTCAGATCTTGAAATGTGTTACTTTTTCTACATGCAAACATATATCTCAGCAGATTGTTGTTGGTAACCTGCAGACTACATTGAAGGCAAGAGGGAGTTCCCATGGAAACATCGGCTGTCAATAGCAATTGGCATTGCAAGGGGTTTGGACTTCATATATAGGAATCCTATTGAGCATGAGATCAAACCTCATGGGAACATTAAACTTTCAAATATCCTGTTGGATGAAAATCAAGAACCACTAATTAGTGAGTACGGATTTTCAACATTTTTGGACCCCAAGAGAGTTTGGTCCTTTTCCTCCAATGGTTATACAGCCCCTGAGAAAATCTTGTCGGAACAAGGCGATGTTTTCAGTTTTGGAATAATTATGCTTGAGTTACTAACAGGAAAAACTGTGGAGAAGAGTGGGATAGACCTTCCTAAATGGGTCAGATCCATAGTAAGGGAGGAATGGACAGGAGAAGTTTTCGACAAGGAGTTCAATCACGCTGCGAGGCAATATGCCTTCCCTTTGCTCAATATCTCTCTCAAATGTGTATCAAAATCACCGGAAGAGCGGCCACCTATGGGAGAAGTGATGGAGAAGATAGAGGAAGTAGTAAATGCAAATGAGGAATTCACTATTTCTTCCATGGGCTCAATACTATCCAGTCCACCAGAGTGGTGCATACTTCACTCTGTCATACCTGAGACTTGGGATACTCCTGGCTCAAATTATTGACCACGGTCGGCATTTCTTTGATCCAGTACTAGGAGCTTTTTCCCTCCTTTTTTTCTCTTCTCTTTTCTCCCCCTTCTTTCTGATTTGGTCATCTGGCTTTTACGTACGAAGACATCTCAATCGCATGATTTAATATTCTATGTAATAAACAGCTTGTCCAAGCCTGTAACTGCGAATGAAGGCAGAAGCCGACTACATCAATGAAGAGTGAGAGTTGACCTTTGATGTGTTTACTTTGCCAACCAATGTTTTGCATAATCTTTTCTTCTTCCTGCTTATAGAATAAATGTACGCATCTAATGATTTGGCTATCAGCCTTTTCGAAAAGAATGAATAAGATCAGTAAACATTATTATCGAGGATTGATCGAGAGATATTCCAATACCCAAAAAAGAATGAATTCTTTCTTTTAGTTATTTTATTCAGAATTATTAACCAGTACATTTTGATTTATTTCCTTTCATTATGTTTGTAGATAACATTATTTATAATATTCGACACCTTCCTTTTAATATTTATTAGCACAATTGATCCATCATAATATTTGAATTGTGAACTCAAAATCTTTGTCTCTATATTATTTGATCTCATGTTAACAACTCTTTTTTAACTTTAATTAAAAAAAAACATTCTAATAATTTTGATCCAAATCTAATGAGAAATCATAAAAACAATCCAATGTTCTGAGTTATTGTAGAGAACTCTTCGATAATGTTACTAAACTAGGCTTAACAGGTCAACTTGAAGACCTTCAACCTAGCTTCTTGCCTCTTCTGAGTTTAAGATTTAACCTTAATGAGGTTGGATAGACTTAAAAAATAATTCTAGACACAATTTATTTTTAATATTGAGACAACAATGTCTTGGAACGATCTGAATTAACTCGAGTTAATTCATTAAATTAACACCCTATATCATGTACATAACTGAGTTTAATAATTTATTAAAAAAACTATTTTTTATTTAATTATATGATAATAAAAATAGATATTTTTAGAAAAATTATTAAATAGATTTAGAAAAATAAATTATTATGGGTTATGCAAAAAAGAATGATTGTTAATGTTGTAAAATGATACCTATAATATTATTTGAAAGCAAAGTAAAATTTGAATGATATTTAATAAAATAATACCTAAAATATATTCTAAATTAATTTAAGAATTCAATAAATTAATATATCTAACATATTTTTAATTATTTATTTTTTAAAGAAACTAAATTTGAATTAGAAAACAATATTAAAAAAAGTAAAGGACTACAACAAGCCAAGCGTGCAGGGTTGAATGATCTATCACACATGGCCCATTAAAAATCAAGCTAGGCCTAGGGGTATGAGACTTTTGTTTTTCTTTTTAAAATGCATTGTCCAGCAATTTTGTTTGTTTAAAAATAAAAAAATAGATAATGCTTTGCTTGCTTGCCTGGTTTTCAACCATCTAAATGGTTGTAAAAAATGAGTCTAATTTTTGTTTAGAGGTGAAAAATGGGGCTGATAGAATTTTGTTTTTAATTTCAAAAACCATTTTTCAACCTATTTTCACTTAAAAACAACTAATAAACACTCTTGAAACCCCAATAAATTATTTTTTCAACAAAAAACAATCTGAAATACATCTAAAAACACAAATTTAACTGGTACAAAAAAATTCTTTCTTAACCTTGGGCCAAAAATAATGTTGTTACATCTCCAACATTCTCACCAAGGTATAAAGCTCATTGTCATATGTGAGGTAGCTCAATGCTAGCCTATTGAGCAATTTACTGAAATAGACAATGTGCTTTTTATCTTGTATTAACATAGCTTCAATATCTATACTTGAAGCACCATATTTAATCTCGAAAGCCTTTTTAAAGTATGACAAAGCTAAAACATGAGCAATATATAATTTATCTATCTATAAGTTAAAAACCATATCTTGTTAATCACCCCATTTAAAACTAATAGAATTTTTCACTATCTTAATTAATGGTGTTGCTGTGGTACTAAAGTCCTTCATACAACATCTTTAAAAACTAGTTAGACCATGGAAGCTCCTTAACTCAGTTATAGATTTAGGTGTAGGCCATTTTTGGATGGCTTTAACATTGTCTTCATCTATCTTGATACCCTATGCAGTTACAACATTTCTAAGAAACATCATTTTTTCCACGCAAAAGGTACACTTCTTACGATTAGCATATAATTACTCACTATGCAATAAATTAAGTACACTACACAAATGATTAAGATTCTTGTTCATGTTCTTGTTATAGATCAGGATGCATCAAAATATACAACCATAAATTTATTTATAAATGCATGCAACATATGATTCATTAACTTCATAAACATACTAGGTGTATTTATAAGTCCAAATGACATAACTAACCATTCATACAAACCATGCTTAGTCTTAAATGCAGTTTTTCATTTATCCCCTTCTTTTATCCTAATATGATGGTGCCCACTTTTCAAATCAATTTTAAAGAAAATACACGATACGTATAACTCATTTAGCATGTCATCAAGCCTAAGAATATGATGTCTATACTTTATCATTATGTTGTTGATAGTTCGACAATTAACACACATCCTCCATATTTTATTCTTCTTAAACACAAGTAACACTAGCACAACACAAGGCTCATACTCTTATAAATATACCCCTTTATCATTAGCTCCTTACCAGTATTCAATAATAACTCAGGATACTTCCTTCTCATTTCAGACTCCCTTTCCCACGTTACTTCTTTGATTTGTGAACTTCTCCATAACACCTTAATTATTGGAATTTTTTTATTCTTTATTTCTTTCTCAATATAATCCAACACCTTAACTTGTTTTGCTTCTAGATTCAAGTCTTCTACAACCTCTAAAGGAACTTGTGGTAGTACTCGAGATGGATCCATTTAAGCTTTTCTTGACATCAAAACATGAAATACATCATGGATCTTATTCAGATGTGGGGGCAAAGCTAATCTGTAAGCCACCGGTCTAATCCTTTCGATGACTTGTGGACCAATATACCTTGGGGCCAATTTCCCCTTCATACCAAATCTTAACATGTGTCTTCAAGGAGCAACCTTCAAGTATACTCGATCACCCACAATAAACTTAAGAGGTCTATTTCGAATATCTACATAGCTCTTCTATCTATCTTGAGCTGCTTTCATTATGTCTCTTATGATTTTCACTTTTTTTGTGGTAATTTGAACCATCTCTAGTCTATTTAACTTCTTGTCCCCTACCTCTTCCCAACATATTAGTGTTCAACATTTTCTTCCATACAAGTCTTCATACGGAGCCATCCCCACAGTTGCTTGGTAGCTATTATTATACGTAAACTCTACCAATGGTAAGTGATCCTCTTAGTTACCCCTAAATTCTAATATGCAAGTCCTTAATAAATATTCCCATGAAAGGTTATACTTAAATTCAATCTTGTCCCTAAAGCCCGTTGTATGCTTGGTCACAATCGAGAGGTGAATCTAGGATCCCAATCGGATACTATAAACACTGGCACTTCATGCAATCTTATTACTTCGTTTACATGCAATTTAGCCAGCTTATAAATCGAATATGTCGTTCTTATAGGCAAGAAGATAGTAGACTTGGTCAATCGATCCACTATAACCCAAATAAAATGTTTGCCTCTTTTCCCTTTAGGCAGGCCTGATACAAAGTCCATAGAGATGTCTTCCCATTTCCATTGAGAAATCAATAATGGTTGTAAAGACCCTATTGGCTTCTGGTGCTTCACCTTTACTTGCTGACATACACCATACATGACCATATATTCAACTACTTCTTTCTTCATATTTGACCTCTAGTAGTATTCCTTTAAATCCTGATTCATTTTAGTACTCCCGGGATGAGTCGCAAATCTAGACTCACGTGCTTCTTGCAACACTTCTCTCTTTAGTGTTTTATCATCAGCTAAATACATTCGTTTTCCAAACGCTATCATTCCATCCTCCAGGATTTGGAAGGAAGTCCCAACTCCTGACTTCACTCTGTTCCTTATTTTGCCAGCTCTGTCATCATTTTGTTGTGCTTCTAATACTTTATCTCGGAGTGTTTACCTTACTCGCAATTGAGCTAATAAAGAACCTTCGGGTTCAACTTTTACCTTAGCATTTATCTTCCTCAACTCAAACAATTCTCTTTCATCATTGTCATCTAACTCAACATCTATCATCTTATTTTTACGACTAAGGACATCTGCAACCACATTTGCTTTCCCCGGATGATATTTTATTACACAATCATAATCCTCAATTAACTCCACCCAATGTCTTTGTCACATATTCAATTCATTTTGCGTCAACAGATACCTCAAACTCTTATGATTGTAAATATTTGAACTCGAGATCTATACAAAAAATGCCTCCATACTCTGAGAGTAAATACAACAGCTGCCAATTCTAAATCATGCACTGAATAATTAACTTATGAGTTTTCAATTGTCTTGAGGTATATGTAATTGCCTTACTGTGCTGTATCAAAACACAACCCAATCCTTTTCTTGAAGCATCACTATAAACTACAAATCCTTCAGTCCCAGATGGAAGGGCTAACACAAGTGTTGTTGTTAGTCTCTTTTTCAGCTCCTGGAAACTTTGGTCACACTCATTGGTCCATTCCTATTTTTTTCTTTTTCCGCGTCAGTCGACTCATTGGGATAGCTATAGTGGAGAACCCTTCAATAAATCTCCTGTAATATTCTGTCAATCAAGAAAACTATGAATCTTAGTCATATTTATAGGTCTCTCCCATTTCAATATTGCTTCGACCTTCCTAGGATCTACTAGTATTCCTTTAGCCGATATAACATGTCCTAGAAAAACTACGTTCAACCATAACTCACACTTACTTAATTTGGCATACAATTGATACTCCCTTAAGGTTTGATAACATTTGTCTCAAATGTTGTTCATGTTTCAAATACGAATTAGAATAGACTAAGATGTCATATATGAACACTACCACAAACTTGGTCAAAAAACTCGATTCATTAAGTCCATAAACACTGCTGGTGTATTTGTTAACCCAAATGGCATTACTAGAAACTCATAATGTCCATACCGAGTCATAAATGCAGTCTTTGCCACATCTTGTTCCTTTATTCTTAATTGATAATACCCGAATATGAGATCTATCTTTGAAAATACCCTGGCTCCCTTAAGTTGATCAAACAAATCATTTATCCGCGGGAGTGGATATTTATTTTTTTATTGTTACTCTCTTTAATTGTCTATAATCAATACAGAGTCTAAGAGTCCCATCTTTCTTCTTTACAAATAATACTGGAGCTCCCCAAAACGAATTACTTGGATGGATAAATCCTCTATCCAGTAATTCTTGTAGCTGAATCTTCAACTTAGCTAATTCGACAGGCGCCATTCTATATGGTGGTTGAGCAGTAGGTGTTGTTCTAAGTAGTACATCAATGGAAACTTCCACTTCCCTATTTGGTGGTAACCTCGGTAATTCATCTAGGAACACGTCTGGAAATTCTTTCACTATAAGGATGTTTGTCAACTCTCAAGTTCTCTCCTTCGAATCCAACACATAGGCAATGTAAGCTTCACATCCTTTTTTAACCATCTTCCTTGCAGTCATAACTGAGATGATGCAATTTAGTATAACATTTCTTTTCCCTCTAAATATCACTCTCCTCTTATTCAGTCCTTGGAGAGTTATCATTTTTACAAAGCAGTCCATTTGAGCCTTATATAAACTTAATCAATCCATACCTAGTATCACTTCAAAATCCTGTAATTCTAGGGGAATTAAATCTACTCCCAACTTCAGCCCTTCTATACTAATCCCAATTCCCTTATAGACTACGTTAATAACTACAACTTCACCTAGATGAGTACTTATCGTAAATCCTTTTTCTACCCTGCTAGGTCTTTTTTCTATTTTTTCCACAATTTTATTAGCCACAAATGAATGGGTAGCCCTGAGATCAATCAATGCATGTACAGGCAATGAATTTAACTATAAAGTACCTGCTACTATATTTGGGGCAACTCTGACCTCCTCTTGTGTCATATGAAATACTTTGCCCTAGGTCCTCTCACCCTGCATCCTAGGCCGCCCTCTATTTCCACTTGCCCCCGACTGTGTTAATCTACCCAGTTTATCCACAGTGACAGACTGCTGCTGGTTTTGGGTTTGTTACCTCTGTCCTTGTATGAACTCAGCTCTCTGTGGACAATCCCTACGGATATGTCCCTATCCTTCACAGTAGTAACATCCTCTGCCTAAATAAAAGCAATCATGCCATATATGCCCCTCAGCTCTGCAAATATAGCATTGTCCTGGTGACATTAAACAATCCCTCAAATGTCTCTGCTCACCTTAGACACAATAAGGATAAGATAATGTATTTAGTCTTGATGCCCCTCCGGCAGAGCCTCCTTGAGAAGGTGGCTATCTACTAGCAGTCCTAACACCAGTACTTTGAATAAGCCTAGACACTGCTCCTCCGTTCCTCTTAAACTGGATGAACTGTCCCTTATCCTTTTTAGAAAAGGGGGTCTATTTGAGGAAAAATCAATATCCTTCTTTTTACCCACCTCTACCTGACTTTGCTACCCTTCAACTATACATGCCTCAAGAGCATATGTTGTGTCTATAAGTTATCTGGTTGTCCCAAATCTAAATGTTATGAAGCCATATCTTAAATCCTGGCGTAATCCATCCCGTAGTTTGTCAATCATGTATTGTTCGGTGGGAACAAACTGTGGAGCAAACATAGAGAGATCATGAAATCTCATTTCATACTTAAGTATTTTCATACCCTTTTGCCTCAAAGCTAGAAACTCATGCTTCTTCATCTTTCGATGATATGATGAGTAAAACTAGTTCTCCAATTGAACTTTAAATTCATCCCATGTCCAAGACCCCACGGGCCTCCTAGATCACACTATATCCCACCAAGATTGAGCCCGACAGTGAGTAAGCACAATTTACTCATAAATCCTCTGTCACCTGAATTTGCTTCATAATGTCCTCTAATGTACATAGTCATTTACTTGCTATCTCAGCATCAGGCTCTCCTGAAAATGAATCACATCCCAGCTCTCGCATACTCTTCACTATTTGAACCAGTGTAACCAAATTGTCCATTGATGTAGGGGCAACTTGCGGTACCTATGTTGCCAGTGCCACTAGGGGTGCCGGTACTAGTACATGAGGCATCATCTTTATTACAGCTCTCACAATCTGGGTTATAAATATTGAATCAGGATATGGTACAGGGGCTGTCACTGGCACTGCTATTATTAGAGGAGGCACCTCTTTTAGATGAGGTGTTGCAGGTATGTGAGAGGCTGAATCCTCTAAAGAATCCTCTCTCTTTTTCTTTATGCTCTAATCTGGGATCTTGACCCCGTTTCCATGCTAGAGAGTGATCCGCCATCTCACCTTGCCTTATGTGAACCACCCTGAACCAATTTGATACTTATCAGATTCTAATTCAATTCTTGAACCTAGACCAAAGCTCTGATACCAACTGCAACAACCCCAAAATTTAACTTCAAAACAAAGAGCAATGACATAATAATTCAGTTAAGATTAGGGTTTTTTTCTTATTTCTTGCAATCAATAAAAAAATCCGACAGAGCTTCCTCTATATTTTTAGGTACCAAGTTATCGACTCTTCTTCCACAGTTCCTAATTATCAAATTTCATACTCGTCTTATCATCCAGGACATCCTCCTCTCATTACATCATAATTTCTCAATAATCAAATTTACACATATTTAAACAATTCAATATCACATATTTACATAGATGTAATTCAATGAATTATTCTACAAATTATAACTAAATTATGTTATACAATTTAAGGATTTACAAATAAGGACCACTAACAAAATAATAATTGAAATAAATACATAATTAAATAAGAAATTTATAATTAAAATTATACTACAAAAAAAAGCTTTCGATAAACTATTGACGTATTAAATTCTAGAATTTATATTAGCCAACAAAATAATAAATTCATTCATTATAAAATGGTACCCAACAAAATATAAGAAAACTAATCTACTATTCAGTATGATATGGGGAGGTACCTAAAAATTGATTTAATATAATAATTTGATTAGACATATGAAATAAAATATCAATAAATTCTTTCTTATTTTTTTTAATTTACTCATAAGATCATTAAATTAATTTGTTCATCTAGTATTATATATTTCAATTAAATTTCAGAATAAACCTTAATTTTTTTGAACATCAACAAAATATATAATTATTCTTATCGCTCATTAATCAGGGCATTAATTCTATTAATAGGTGATTAATTTCTCGTCCGTCCCTTCAATAAACACTAATTTCATCAATCCAGAAAATTAGTTTAACGATTTACCCATTCATTAGGGTACTAATCCCATTAACCAGTGAATTAATTCCTCTCACGCCTATTTGTCAAGGCACTAATTCCATTAAACCAGGAATTAGTTCAACGATTTGCCCATTCACCAGGGTACTAATCCCATTAACCAGGAAATTAATTCCTTATTACATTCATTCACTAGGGCACTAATTCCATCAATCCAGGAATTAGTTTAACAATTCACTCATTCATCAAGGTACTAATCCCATTAACCAATGAATTAATTCCTTATTACACCCATTCAGATGAAATCGTCAGCGCACATAGGATACTCCTGACTTAGAAATCGGTGACAAGAACTGAGTCGCTGTCAACTTAGAAATCATCAATGCAATCCGATTCTACGACTGGTGCTGAAATCATCAACGCATATATACTATTGTAAACACAGAAATCATTGATGAAAATTGAGTTGTTACCGACTCAGAAATCGTTAACACAAACCAAGTCATTGCCAATTCAAAAATCATCAGCGACATGGTGAGTCATTTCTGGTTTTGCCTTCAACCTAAGCAATGCGTAAGGTTTACGCTACGCATTTTCCCTTACATATATTTCAACCTAGTTGAATATAAACATCACCAACCACACTCCAATCATCATACATTATTACGCAACCAAAAAACAACATCTTCGTAAGTACATTTACCAAGGTTTTTCCCAAGTCATCACTTCCTAGACCAACACCTAGCATTGCTACAACCATACATTCTTACATTTACAATTGTATCATGGTAATGCATCTACATAACAAATACAATTCTACAACATATAAGGGTTCTATTTCTATTCCATCTCTTGTTATTCTAAATGTGTTCATCATGCATAGTTACCTTCATGATTTTTCCTCTTCTTTGACCGGACATTGTTGACCATTTTCTTTATAGTTTACACATGCAATTCTTCATTTTGATCACAAATGTATTCACAACAACATGCTATAATTATAACTTCATTCACTTGGTTCATAACCATGCAATGTTTCCATTTACATGATAGATTCAAAGCATTAACTTTAACATAAATTCTTTTTCAGCTCAAACATCCTTCTAAAGGTTCAACAAGGTCACAATTTTGTGCATTACATCATTCTAACATATTTTCACTCTATTTCTTCAAACATATACATAATTTATGTCATTAACACATGTACAAATTTCTGTTTTAGTTTCACATGATCAAACAACTCTAACAAGGTCATCATCTTTGCATTTCATCACACAAACACATTCTATCCAGTCCTCACTATGGTCGACCCTCCCCTAGGTTCATGCATTCAAAATCGTTCATGTTTATTTGGTAAGGGTATGTGCATGTGTTGTTCATTCATCTTTTGTTCTACTTAGGTTAGTCCATTTAGTCAAGATTCCTTGAGTTAAGGTGCAAGAACACTACCCCTTCTATTTTTTGAGTTTTCTTCCCTTTTTTTTTATCCGAAATCTGGGGTAACAACCAGCTAAGGGAAGGATATTGGTCTAACCTCAATGTTTTTAGACAACTTGTGAGTAGGTTTTGGTGGTATGTTTCTTCCCTCAAATCTTGGTTTTCTCCTCTTCTTCCTCTGTTGACTGCAGCCAGCCCTTCCAGCTCACTTTCCTTTCATGATTTCTCTCCTTTCTTCTAAGTCTCTTCTCATCTAACCTAAGGAGGTTTGCGTGCAGTTGGGGTTTTGTCAATTTTTTTTAGGAAAGAGGAAGAGAAGCAAGAGCATGCAGCTAAGCACATGCAGCTGCTGTAGTAAATTTTTGAGAAGAGGAAGGGTCACCTTCTCTCTCCCCCTTGCATTAATACCCCTTCTTTAATGAGGTAGGGGTGTTTGGGTGCTGGTCAAGGTTGTCCTTATCCCTTTTTTTGGGTTATTTTGGGCTAGTTTTTATTCCAATTCTCTCTTAGGATTGGTTAACCCTCCTTCTCTAGGATTTTCTCTAAGGCTGACTGGTTTATATCCTTCAATTCTTCCTAATTGTTGTCGGCCAAAGATTAAATTTTTTTATCGAGTTTTACAAAACACATGGATTCATCAGCGCATACAACCATCGTTGACTCATAAATCGTCAATGAAAATTGAGTCGCTCTTAACTTAGAAATCCTAACAAAACTGCTTCCACAACTAACGCATAGATTCGTCAGCGCACATAGCCTTTATTGACTCAAAAATCATCAACAAAAACTGAGTCACTGCCGACTTAGAAATTATAACACCCCACCCCACTAGTAAAATATTGTTCACTTTGATCCATGGGCTTCAGAGATTTGTTCTTGGCAGCCACACATGGCCCCAAAATGCATCTTACTAGTCAAGCTGAACATGCTCATATAAGGCTTTCTCCCAATTCCTTACCTGTCGATGTGAGATATTACAATCCACCCCCCTTAAGGAGCCCGACAACCCCATCAGCACCATTGGACAACCAGTGAGCCGGGCTCTAATACCAAATGTAACACCCCACCCCATTAGCAAGATATTGTCTGCTTTGGCCCACGGGCCTCACGGATTTGTTCTTGGTAGCCATCCATGGCCCTAAAAAGTATCTTGCTAGTCAAGGTAAGCATGCTCATATAAGGCCTTCCCCCAAGTCCTCACCCGCTGATGCGGCATATTATAGAAATCATCAACGAAACTGCTTCCACAAGTGACACATGGATTCGTTAGCACACACAACCCATGTTGACTTAGAAATCATCAACAAAAATTAAGTCACTGCCGACACAAAAATCATCAACAAAAACTATGTCGCTGCTAGTTCAGAAATGAGCAGCGACAGTGGAGTCGTTTCTGGCTTTACTTTTTTTTGGGTGTTTACATTCTCCCATCCTAATATAAATTTCATCCTCAAAATTAAAGGGACTCGTATTGATAGTGCCTCCAAATTCTCAGAGCAAATGCCACAGTAATCGACTTCAGGTCGTGTATTGGGTAATTCTCTATTTGAGTCTTTAATTGTCTTGACGCATAAGCAATCACTTCCTCATGTTACATCAATTACACCTAAGTCCTTTCTTCGAGGCATGATTACTAACTATGAAACTCTCAGTATTTCAAACGTATCAGTTTTAGTGTAGCAGTTTATCCGACCTAGTACTTACTCAACTAATCATGTCTAGGATTATATCGAAATCAGGTAATTCTAGGGGCATCAGGTTTACTTTTGTTTGATACCTTGTTACCTGTTGGAGTTCCAATTATGAACCCTTTTTTTCTATTATTTTCACCCCCTTCCCTATTTTGGTGACAATTCTCCTAATAATAAATGAGTGGGTAGCACACAGTTCAAACAACAGAAGTACATTAAAGTTATTCATCGGTAGTGTACCTGCTACCACATCGGATGCAACCCTAACTTCTTACTATGTCAGGTGGAAGACTCTTCTTGAAGTCTGGTAATCCTATGTGATTAGTACTTAAAAGTGCATTTTTATCAAGGTTTTATATCACCATTTTGCTCTTGAAGTATCAATAACTCTTTAACTAGAGCATGTTTTATAATAACAAATCTGATAATATAAGATACCTTTAATTTATGGTAAATGTTCATTTTAAATACAGGCTTATCACATAAATCAAAGGATTGATTGATGAGTTTAAGTACTGAAATTGAGAAAACAAAGAGAGGCTAAGCTTAGAAAAAAGATGCTGATTGAACTCAAATTGGAACACCATTTGGTTATTGGATCATAACTGGAGCTGTAGAACTTGGATTTAGGTCTGGTTTATATGGATAGAAAGTTAAGACATAAGCCTAAAACTTTCAAAGATTCAAAAGGACTGTTTTCAAGTTCAAATTGTAGCAATAATAGAGAAGTCAAAATTTGTCCTCCAGCCTAGACATTGTTCAGTGTTCAGCCCATATCTCGAGTTCTAGAAGTCCAAATGACCTCATTCATTTTTTTTGGAAAGCTAAGACAATTTCCTTGAACTTTCATGAAGACTATCTATTCAAATTCTTATGTTAGCAATGACGTTTTTTGCAGACAAGAAGATAATGATTGTTACCAAGTCAAAAGGTGGTCACTCACTCAACAATTAGTCATCAAATCAATAGTTCTGAATTTTGGCATATAAAAGAAGGCATTTGCTATGCATTTAGGCATCTTGGTTGTTCATATCAAGATTTTGCTCTTACTCTCTTTCTTTGTAATGTTCAAGTTTTATTCCGTGTTATATTTTTCTTAATCTCTTGTTTATGCTTTTCATTTCCTTTACTATACTTATATAATTATGTTCTTATCTTGTTTATCTATGTTTCTCTTATTCATAATGTTCAGCAAAGTTTATTATGTCAAGGTGAAAAGGTTACACTAATGGTGTAAGAATAAGTATAGTATAAACTCAACATAGACTTTAATGTTTGATAATAACATGTTTTGTATTTATTATGTTACTCACTCTTAATACCTTGCTTGTTAAATGGTTAATCTAGATTTGTGTTGAACAACCCTTGGTACAACAAATATTTGGCATTTTCATAGCCCAACTGTATGGTATAACCGACACCTGTGCTATGAAAGGAACTTGATTTGTTTTTAACATAAGTTATCACCATGAATACCTGACAACATTTATAAGTATTGGCATTACTGAAATAAGATAATTAATATAATCATGTTAAAAAATTATAATCTGATTGGAACTTCATTTGTGTGTGGTTTCCAGTTGAATAATAAAAAGCGTTTATATTATACTTATTTGAAATACCATTAGTGGATTCTCTAACCTTGACAATTGTTTTATATTTGTTTAAATCCTTACATCAATATCACATCTCA
This sequence comes from Populus deltoides, assembly GCA_015852605.2. Taxonomy (NCBI): domain Eukaryota; kingdom Viridiplantae; phylum Streptophyta; class Magnoliopsida; order Malpighiales; family Salicaceae; genus Populus; species Populus deltoides. The sequence continues at coordinate 11,798,873 of CM027580.2, forward strand.
AAGCTCTCTTCAACTCCTTCTATGTTATTATATATTTATTTATTTATAGTTTATATAGTTAACCTTCCTGTGGTTCGACCCTGGACTTGCTGGGTTATTTATTACTTCGACACTCCTGCACTTGGGAGAAGACCTCAACTCTTTAATTGTGTCATTATGCCCTTGGCCTCTCATGACTGGAGTTTGCCCCTGATTAAGAAGACCTTACCAGTCTATTCATAGTGATGGACTATTGGTGACTTTGATTTGGCTGTCGCATACTCTGTGCTTGTCCCATGTTTTTGCTAGGGCTTTCCTTCTTATAATGACCCCTTTCACCGCAATAACGACATCATTGCCCCAAATATTAGCAGTATCTCCATCTGTGATCCTCTCCTCTACATATAAAACATCGTCCTGGTGAAACATAGCAGTCTTCCAGTTGCCTCTGTTTGTACTTCATACAGTGAAGGTAGTTAGTTCACTTTCTTCCAGTCACTAGTCCCCTTTGAAGGGTTCGTTCTTAAGTGAGTTTGTCCACCTATTACTCTTCCATTTAACTGCCGGTGAAACGATACTGTTATTGTTCCCTTCTTCTTGAATGCCTCAAACATTCCACTTTTTCCCTTTCATTGGAAGTGGTGGTCTACTGGTAAATCATCCTCATCTCTTTTTTTACCCGTTCTAAGATGCCTCTATTGACCTTCTCTAATATAAGCTTCTAAGGTCTGTGTTACTTCAATCAATTCTCTTATCGTCTTAAATCGTAAAGTGATTAACCTTTGTCTCAATTCCTGTTGAAACTCATCTCTCAGCTTCTCAATCATGTGCTCTTCTGTCGGGACATAGTGGCAAACAACAAGAGGTCATGAAATCACTTTTCATATTCTAACACTGACATTTCACCTTGTCGTAACTTTAGGAACTTCTGCTCTTTCACCTTGCGATGGTACCTAGAGTAGAATTGGTTCTCAAACTCTAATTTAAAATCTATCCAAGTCAATGTTTCGGTTGCACACCTCAGCTGGATGGTTTCCCACCATGTCATGGCCCGGTCAGACAGTAGCCGAATGGCACAATTTACCCGTAAGTCTTCAGGTATGTTAATCTGGATCATAGTCTTCTCCACCTCCCTGCTATCTCAGCATCGTGCTCTCCCATATACGGTTTATAACCCATTTCCCTCATACTTTTGACCAACCATACAAGTAACACCACGTTGTTCGTGGTTGCAACAATTCCTGGGGTTATCCGTGGAATTTGTGTAGTTAGAGTTGCTTGAGTCATGGAGTCAGCCATGCCTTCCATTACTGCCTTGACTATTTGAACTAGAAGTCCCAAGTCATTATAAGACGAGGGCACCCCTGTTGGAACGGTTGAGGGGTGTGCCTCCATTCTTTCCTGTTATTCCACCCTTGTTGGGGGCATTTCTTTAGTTTGATTTGGTACCCGCTCTTCTTTAGCTTCTGCGGTTTTTCCCCGCAAGGACTCAGATGTTCTTACTAGAGCATAAGAACCAGTGTCATCCAATGGATCCTTATCTTGCCAACCATAGGCATTTCGACCCATATTCCTCCCTTTAATGGAGGGTGGCTTGGTTCGTGCCCCTTGATGAATGCGTATCATTTTGAAATAGATCAAAACAACTTTATTATCATCAATCCTTAGGATCCTAACCAGGTGCTCTAATACCAACTGTAAAAACCTGGCTTTTCATAGCCAAAAATTGGTGGATTTTTTTTTATAAGTCGTTAGGTTCTCAATGCTTTTCACAATATCATTCTATGAATTTATAAGTGCATTTCATTCATTAGCAAGGCATAACCCATATAGAATAATGTAAATCAACATTCTTAAAAGAGACAATACACATTCTTGCAACAGTATTTAGGGTTTATCGTAACATAATTTATCTCTTAGTGTAGTGCAATATTCATGTGATTTCATAACACAACATTCTCATAAAAGAGAATATCACATACATACATTTACCACATCATGTTTACAAGATCATACTTTCACATTCGTATTCCATTATAATTTTTGATACAAGCCTTTACAAAAGTGTCGAATGACAAATATTCAATTAGTTCGTTCGTTCTTATCAAACACATAAAACCTAAAACATAGTATTACATAGCACCTTTCAAAATATGTGAACTTATGGAACGGGTTTTTCTACGCACAATATGTGAACTTATGGAACGGGTTTTTCTACGCACCTTGATTGTATGATGTCCCTGTTACAAAAACAACATCAATACAAGAATTGTAAATAATCTAAATATGATAATAAATAACTAGAAGAACATTATTGTTACTTTTTATTATCAACTTAAAATGGGTACATTCCTTCTTTTACTTCTCATATGCATTGTACAATCCTTATTATTTTGTTAAGTGTATTATTCTCACTTATACACCCCAACCTCTCCATAGGAGTTGTAGGGATAAAATTTAAACATCGGTAAGGGTTAATTACTTTACTTTAACCTGGTCATCCACCTTGGATACTTCTAGCCATAGCTAATCACAACATCCAAACTCGGTCATCCATCTTGGATGCCATTAGCCAGAACTAATCACAAAATCAAACCCGTCATCCCTTATGGATACCATTAGCTGAAGCCTATCATCATAATCAACTTGGCTATCCATCTAGATGCCATTAGCTAAATCTAAACATCATATTTAACCCGGCCATCCATCTAGAATGTAATTAGCCAAAGCTAAAAATCATATTCAACCCGGCCATCCATCTAGGATGCCATTAGCCGAAGCTAATCATTAATTCATCACGGCCATCCTCTTAGGATGCTATTAGCCAAAGTTAATTATTAATTCATCCCGACCATCCTTTTAGGATGTCATTAGCCGAAGCTAATCATTAATTCATCTCGGCCATCCCCTTAGGATGTCATTAGTCAAAGTTAATTAAAGTATCATTAAATTCCCCAACTTAAGCATGTTTTATAATAACAAGTCTGATAACATAAGATATCTTTAATTTATGGTAAATGTTCATTTTGAATGCAGGCATATCTCACAATTTAAAGGATTGATTGATGTGTTTAACTATTGAAAGTGAAAAGAAAAAGAGAGGGCTAGGCTTAAAGAAGAGATGTTGGTTCACTTCAAACTAAAACATCATTCAGTTATTGGATCATAACTGGAGTTGTAGAACATGGATTTAGGTCTCCTTTATATGGATGAAAAGCTAAGACATCGGCCTAAAACTTTCATGAGAGTTCAAGGTTCAAAAGGGTTGTTTTCAAGTTCAAATTTTAGCAACAAAAAAGAAGTTGGAATCTGTCATGCAGCCTAGACACTGTTGAGTTTTCAGCCCATATCTCGAGTTCTAGAAATCCAAATGAGCTCATTTTTGTTTTGTTGGAAAGCTGAGATAAATGTCCAGAACTTTCATGAAGACTATTTGTTCAAATTCTAATGTTAGCAGTGATGTTTTGTTCAAACAAGAAGATAATGGTTGTCATCAAGTCAAGAGGTGGCCACCCACTCAATAAGTAGTCACCAAATCAATAGTTCTGAATTTTAGCCTATAAAAGGAGGTATTTTCCATACATTTAGACATCTTGGTTTTTAGATCAAGATCATATTCTTGCTTTCTTTCTTTGTATTTTTGTAATGTTTAATTTTTGCTTTTATTAATCTCTTGTTTATGCTTTTCATCATAACTATGTTCTTATCTAGTTTATTTATGTTTCTCTTCTTCACAATGTTTACCTAAGTTTATTATGTCAATGTGAAAAGGTTTCACTACTGGTGTTATAATAGGTATAATATAAACTCAACATGGACTTCAATGTTTATATCCAAGAAAGTTTGTTATTAGCATGTCTTATCTTTTTATCTTACTAATTCTTAATACCTTGCTTGTTAAATTATTAATCTAGATTTGTGTTGTACAATCCTTGGTACAACCAATACTTGACATTTTCATAGCCTACTGTATGGTATAACCGACACCTGTGCTGTGAAAGGAACTTGATTTGTTGTTAACATAAGTTAACATCATGAATTCCTGACAATATTTAAAAGTATGGTGTTACTAAAATAAGATAATTAATATGATCATGTTAAAAATTTATAATGAACTATTAAGGATAAATCATCCGATTGAAACCTTCTTTGTGTGTGGTTTCTAGTTGATTAATAAAAAGAGTTTATACTATTCTTATTTCTAATACTATTAGTGGATCCTCTAACCTTGACAATTGCTTTTATCTTTGATTAATACTCACATCAATATCACATCTCAAAAGTTCTCTTCAACTCCTTCTCATTTGTTGTTTATAATTTTTATAGTTCACCTCCCTATGGTTCGATGACATGATCAAAGAGTTGATGTCTTATCCCAAGTGCAGTAGTGTCACAGTAATAAATAACCCGGCAAGACCGAGGTCGAACCACAGGGAGGTGAACTATATAAATAATAATAATAATAATAATAATAATAATAATAATAAGAATAATAATAATAATAAGAACAACAACAACAACAACAATGATGATGATGATTTAAAGAGGACTTTGAGATATAAGATTATTAAAGAAGATTAAACAATGATAAAAACAAATGTCAAGGTTAGAGGGTTCACTAATAGTATTAGAGATAAGTAAAATATAAACTCTTTATAAATTATCAACATGATCATATTAATCATCTTATTTACATAATACCATACTTACAAATTTTATCAAGCATTCATGATGCTAACTTATGTTGACAACAAATCAATTTCCTTTCATAACAACGATGTCGGCTGAAAACTATGAAGGATCAAGTATTTGATGTACCAAGTGTTATACAACACAAATCTAGATTAACCATTTAACAAGCAAGCTATTAAGGATTGATAAGATAAAAAAGATAAGACATGTTAATAGCAAATTGTTTAGGATTTAAGCATTGAAGTCTATGTTGAGTTCATATTATACTTATTCTAACACCATTAGTGAAACCTTGTCACCTTGACATAATTAACTTAGCTAGACATAATAAAGAAGAAGAACATAAATAAACAAGATAAGAACATAGTTAACTAAGTATAGTAAAGGAAATGAAAAGCATAAACAAGAGATTAATGAAAATAAAACTTAAGCATTACAACAATAAAGAGAGAGCAAGAACATGATCTTGATCTTAGATCCAAGAATGCTAAATGAATGGCAAATGCCTCCTTTTATAGGCTAAAATTCAGAACTATTTATTTGGTAATTGATTATTGATGTAGTGGCCAACTATTGATTTAGTGGACTTGGTGGACAGCAGTACTCAAGCACTTTGGCTGGATGAAATGACATTGATCCATTCAGAATTTAGCAATGTGTTCTTCATGAAAGTTGTTGACAATCATCTTATATTTTCACCCATATAATTTCAGAGCATTTGGATCACTAGAGCTCGAGATATGGCTAAAATACTGAGTAGTGCTGTTGGTGGAAGTGGTGGATAGACCTCAAGCTCTTATCTGGATAACATGTCATTGTTACCATCTGAATTTGAGAACATCGTCTTCTTGAAAGTTGTTGGAAATTGTCTTTTCCTTCCGCTCACCAAATTGCACATCATATGGCCTTCTAGAACTCCAGATATGGGTAAAATTCTAAGCAGTGTTTGGGCTGAAGTACAAGACAGATTCTGACTTCTCTTTTGTGGCAAAACTTTGAATTTGAAAATGACAGATTTGGGTTTTACACTACTCATGAACATTGTAGGCCTATTTCTTAGCTTTCCATCCATATAAATTAAGTTGAAATCCAAGATCTACAGCTCCAGATATGACCCCATAACTGAACAGTGTTCCAATTTGAATTGAATCGGCATCTCCTTTCTAAGCTTAGCCGTTTCTTTGTCCTTTTACTTTCAATAGTTAATCACATCAATCAATCCTTTGAATTGTGAGATATGCCTGCATTTAAAATGAACATTTACCATAAATTAAAGTTATCTTATATTATCAGATCTGTTACTATAAAACATGCTCTAGTTAAGGAGTTATTGATAATTCAAGTGCAAAATGATGATATAAAACCTTGATAAAAATGCACTTTTAAGTACTAATCATTCGACCCCAGTCTTGCTGGGTTATTTATTACTTTGACACTCCTGCACTTGGGATAAGACATTAATCTTTTGATCGTGTCAGTACTCGTACAAACATTTCATAACAATTTAACATCTATTATATCATAATAGTAGACCATTCATGATATTCGTACAAATATTCCACAAGAGTTTAGCACTACCTATAACACAATAAAAGACCCTTCGTAATAAATTCACTTCGAGGAATTAACGTTATGCTAGAAGGAGTGGAAGTCGTCTACTTGTTCCTCCCATGGGTTGTACTTGTCTGGTCAAAAGTCCAATCCCGGTCGTACCACCTAACACATCAATGATCACAAATCAGCACATTTGTATTTTATAATCACATAACTCGTCACCCTAAATATTCCAAAAATACACATGTTCATATTCAAGTGTTCCACATATTACACGATCATACGAGGAAATCATTATAAGTATTTAAGTCAATTTTGATATGGAAATGTGTCGCAGAACATCAGTAGTGAAAGCTGGTTCACTGGTGGCACAAAATTGGACAGCGAAAACTAGTTCGCTGGTGGCCCAAAACTCATCAGCAAAAAATGATTCATTAATGAATCAGAAATTATCAATGCAATCCAATCCTATGGCTGGCGCTGAAATCATCAACGCACATAAGCTAGTGCTGACTCAGAAATCATTGACGAGAATTGAGTCGCTGCAGACCTAGAAATCATCAACGCAGTTCGGTTCTACAGCTGGCGCTAAAATCATTAGCCCACATATCCTACTATAAACAGAGAAATCATTGATGAAAACTAAGTCGTTACCTACTCAGAAATCATCAATAAAACCAAGTCAGTACCGATTTAAAAATTGTTAGCGACAAGGTGAGTCATTTCTGGTTTTGCCTTCTCCCTAGGCTATGCGTACCGTTTACGCTACGCGTTTTTCCTTACACATGTTCTGAACTAGCTGAATATAAACATCACCAACCACACTCCAATCATCATACATTATTACACAACACAAAAACATCTCCGTAAGTACATTTGCCAAGGTTTCTCCCAAGTCATCACTTCCAAGACCGACACCTAGCATTGCTACAACCATACATTCTTACATTCACAATTGTATCATGGTAATGCACCTACACAACTAATACAATTCTACCACACATAAGGGTTCTATTTTTATTCCATCTCATGTCATTCTAAATGTGTTCATCATGCATAGTTTCCTTATTGATTTTTCCCTCTTCTTTGACCAGACATTGTTATCCATTTTCTCCCTAGTTTACACATGTAATTCTTTATTTTTATCACCAGTGTATTCACAACAACATGCTATAATTATAACTTTACTCACTTGGTTCATGACCATGTAATTTCGCCATTTATATGACAGATTCAAAGTATTAACTTCAACATGAATTCTATTTCAGCTCAAACATCCTTCTAAGGGTTCAACAAGGTCACAATTATGTGTATTGCATCATTTTAAGGGTTCAACAAGGTCATAATTTTGTGCATTACATCCTACAAACACATTTTCACACAATTTCTTCAAACACATCCATAATTTATGTCATTAACACATGTATAAATTTTTGTTTCAGTTTCACATGATCAAACAACTTTAGAAAGGTCATCATCTTTGCATTTCATCACGCAAACACATTTTGTCCAGCCCTTACTATAGCCGGCCCTCCCCTAGGTTCAAAATCATTCATGTTTCTTGGGTAAGGGTCTGTGCATGCGTTCATTCATCCTTTGTTCTACTTAGGTCTATCCATTTAGTCAAGATTTCTTAAGTTAAGGTGCAAGAACACTACCTCTTTCATTTTCGAGTTTTCTTCCCTTCATTTTTGTCTGGAATTTGGGGTAAAAACCATCTAAAGGAAGGATATTGGTCTTACCTCATGTTTTTAGACAACTTGTGAGCATGTTTTGGTGGTATGGTTCTTCCCTCAAATCTCAGTTTTCTCCTCTTCATCCTCTATTGATTGTAGTCAGCCCTTTCAGCTCACTTTCCTTTCATGGTTTTCTCTCTTTTCTTCTAAGTCTCTTCTCAGCACCCAAAGAGGTTTGCATGCAACTAGGGTTTTGTCAAGTTTTCTTTGAGAAAGAGGAAGAGAAGCAAGAGCATGCATGCATATACAGTTGTTGCAGTTAGTTTTTGTTAAGAGAAAGGGTCACCTTCTCTCTCTCCCTTGCATTTATACCCCCTCTTTAATGAGGTAGGGGTGTTTGGGTATTGGTCAAGGTTGTCCTTATCCTTTTTTAGGTTATTTTGGGCTGGTTTCTATTCCAATTCTCTCTTAGGATAGGCCAGGCCTCCTCCTCCAGAATTTTCTCTAAAGCTAGCCGGTTTATATCCTTCAATATTAATTCAAAGACTAAAGTTTTTTGTCGGGTTTTACAAAACGCATGGATTTGTCAGCGTACACAACCACCGTTGACTCAAAAATCATCAACCAAAACTGAGTCTTTGTCGACTCATAAATCATCAGCAAAACTGCTTCCACAACTAACGCATGGATTCGTCAGCGCACACAGCCCCTGTTAACTCAGAAATCATCAACGAAAATGAGTCGCTGTCGACTCAGAAATTGTCAACGAAACTACTTACATAGCTGACGCATGGATTCGTTAGCGCATATAACCCCTGTTGACTAAGAAATCAAAAATGAAAACTGAGTCGTTTCTGACTCAGAAAACATCAACGAAACGGCTTCCACAGCCGACGCATGGATTCATCAGCGCACACAGCCCCTGTTGACTCAGAAATCATCAACAAAAAATGAGTTATTACTGACTCATAAATCATCAACGAAAACTGAGTCACTACTGACTCAGAAATCGTCAACCAAAACTGTGTCGTTGTCGATTCAGAAATCGGCAGCGACGTTGGAGTCGTTTCTGTCTTTACTTGTTTTTTTGTTTACATAAAGATTTAGATAATTTCTTACTGGTAGTTCGAGTGGATTATTGTTGGAGGCTGGACAATTAGACGACTTATGATTTGCGACAACCCAACTTTTAAAGAATTATTCAAAGCCGAAAAAAATTATATTTTTAGATAATAAATCCTTAAACAATTCTAGATCTCTCTAAAGAGATCTTAGAGGCTCTCGAATAATTTTATTTTATTATTTACGCTATATATAATATTCAGGAATCTGATAATTATAAGCAAAAACATTTTAAGTTTGAAGAAACTGAAGTTGACTTTGTAGGTTTTTGAGTTTAGATTCTTTAACCATCATAACTAGAGTGAAAGAGGTGGCTAAGGATACCATATGAATTAACTCTACATGTAAATGATGAATTATCTTGGAAATCTATTGAGTTGTTTGCTCCATGATAGGTAAAGCTTTATGGAGTTGTTCCTCAATTTTATTTTTTTGTTTGCTTAGCAATTTTGTGAAGTATTTTGTTATGTGCCAGTGCATTCTCATATTGCCAATTAAGGACTTCCTCAATTCGATAGGTGAGGAAATTCATATATATATAGCAATGGTAAGGTGTATAAAGACAAATGTGCAACCTAAAACCACATTAAAATCATATTATCTTCTAGGTTTTGAATCATATAATGTCAGAAGAAAGAAAGTGACCGTAGTTATATCAATTTGGATATTAATGATCTCCTATAATTATATTTGGTCCAAATGTATGAAAACTTAAATGAGAATGGGAGGGGAAAAAAGAATTTTAAATTTAATTTCATCTTAAGAAAGAAAGAAATGTCCTGGAAAATGCAAAAGTTCTATTTAAGATTTGGTTCTAGCATCCAATCCAAGCAGGAAATAGTTATGTGATACGTTCACATAATCTCAAATTCAACATCTCCCACAAGCCTTGAGCTCCATCCTCTAAGATTTCAACAAAATAGTGCGCAAACCATTATTATGCTACTCATGCATTGTAAAGAAGTAGAAGAAGAAAACATTATGCTCCACGGAAATATTTAAAATGTAATGTAGTAAAATAGCACGAAAATAAATAACCACGAGTGTTTCACTCTTTAGGCTCCTTCAAATATTCTCGCAACAGAGGATTGCCAAATCTCAATATCGCTCTCCATTTTTGTATTATATAAATATATTCTTTCTCTCACTCACCTTCTCAGCTACAAATTCCATTTCTTTTCTTTTCGTTTAATTAAGAGGAGTGGAATAACTAAGAAAAGATAAAAAAGAAAAAAAACGGAGAGAGACACATAAAAGCCTCTCTTCAAAGCATGAGCACCTCTTCCTCTGTTTACATTTCAACAATTCCTCCCCTTAGATCTTAGCTTCTCTCAAATTTCCCATCTGGGTCCTCTCCAATATGGTAAATTATTAATCTTTCACTCTTCTTTTCTCCTGATCTCAATCAAGCATTATCTGGGTCGTGATACATCCACAACAATTCCTGTGCTTATTATTTTTTTTTTTTTGGTTCATCAGTTATCATGGATTGGCTTTTGATTGGTGCTAGAAGGATCAGATGATCCTAGATTGGATTTGTTAAACACCCACCTTCCTTTTTTGACTGGGCATCAATCAGATTCTATCTAAATCATTTTAAACGGGTATTCTTTTTTCTTTGCTTGTCTGACTGTTCTTATTGACAGATTGATCTGTTCTTATTCTATTGATAAACATTGAGCATTTGCATCTAAGTTTTTATTCACTTGTATAATTCATATTTGTTTACTACTAATTAAGCTAATGATTATTAGATTATCAACTGAATTATAAATTTTGTTTGATTTGGATGTTATATTTTGAATACCTTTTCTTTTTATTGGTATTCGCAATGGATGAGAGAATTTGTTGTAATGGATTCTTGTAGCAAGAGATGGAATCAGATCTTGGTAAGCTCTTCATTGGTGGGATTTCATGGGACACTGATGAGGAACGTCTAAAGGAATATTTTAGCAAGTATGGGGAAGTGGTTGAGGCAGTGATCATGAGAGATCGAGCAACAGGCCGTGCCCGTGGCTTTGGTTTTGTTGTCTTTTCAGATCTTACTGTTGCCGAGAGGGTCATCATGGAGAAGCATGTGATTGACGGCCGCACGGTGAGTAGCTTGATTGCAAAAATCTTGTTTGCATTGTGAAAATTTATGGCGCCATGTTAACTTTCTTGTTCTAATTCAGATCATATTTGTTTAGATGTCCAAATTCATGAGTTGAACATACTCTTTCTCCCATGTTTAACTCCGAGTTAGTATTGTGAAATTAATATTAGGACAATTAAAATATTCGTATTTTAATTTCGTTGCAGAATGTTTTGAAATGTATCAACTTCAAGTTTAGTACTCTGTATTAAAGAGTGAAAGAGACTTTATGGTTATGGTCTCCGACGATGGTGAGAAATGTAAACCAATTTTGGTCTGGAGTAGAATGAAATGTAACTTATTGTATGCTGACACTAGAAACTAGAATGAAATGTAACTGCTTGATTTTAGATACTCCGCTCTCAATGTCTCAGGTTGAAGCAAAGAAGGCTGTTCCTAGGGATGATCAGCACATTTTAAGTAGAAGCATTAGTAATATTCATGGTTCTCCAGGTCCTGGACGCACCAAAAAGATTTTTGTTGGAGGCCTGGCATCTACAGTTACCGAAAATGAATTTAAGAAGTACTTTGAGCAGTATGGTATTATTATTGATGTTGTAGTGATGTATGATCATAACACTCAAAGGCCAAGAGGCTTTGGCTTCATCACTTATGATTCAGAGGAAGCAGTTGACAGAGTTCTGCATAAAACATTTCATGAACTCAATGGTAAAATGGTTGAGGTCAAGCGGGCAGTCCCAAAGGAGTTATCACCAGGGCCTAGTCGGAGCCCTCTGATGGGGTACAACTACGGTTTGACTAGGGCCAACAACTTTCTTAATTCATATGCTCAGGGATATAATATGAGCTCTGTTGGAGGTTTTGGAATGAGGATGGATGGTAGGTTTAATCCACTTGTCACTGGTCGAAGTGGCTTTGCTCCATTTGGCACCAGTGGTTATGGGACAAGTATGAATTTAGAGCCAGTCTTGAGTCCAAGCTATGGTGGAGGTTCCAACTTTGGCAATGCTCCTGCATATGGGCGGATCTCAAGTCCCTATTATAGTAGTAATCCAAGCAGGTACAGCACCCCAATAGGTTATGGTGTTGGGAATGCAAGAAATGATTCTCTCTTGAGCCCTACTACTCGGAATGTTTGGGGAAATGGGGGCCTCAACACTGCCACAAATCCTGGCAGCCCTGGTCCTCTGGTGGGATCTGGATCTGGAAGTTTTGGAGTTTCATTTGGGAATAGTGGAGCAAATTGGGGCACCTCCACTGTTTCAGCTCAAGGTGGAGGGATTACTTCTGGCTATACTAGTGGCAGCATGGGTTATGGGAATGGTGACAGCAATTATAGTGGTTCAGTTTATGGTGGGTCAGGATATGCAAGAAACAGTGGAGCTAGTGTACCACCAACTTCATCATTCTCTGGTGCAATTGGTGGTTATGAGGGGTCCTATGGGGAACTTTACCGTAGTGGTTCAGTTTATGGTGATTCAACTTGGCGAACTGCAATCCCCGAGCTAGATGGGTCCGGATCATTTGGTTATGGACTCGGAGATGTAGCTTCAGATGTTACAACTAAGAGTTCTGAGGGTTATATTGGGAGTTATGGTGTTACAAGTAGACAGTCAAATAGAGGTAACACTTTCCTTTGAACATTCTTTGAAATAGTTTAGGTTGTAAATAAAATCTAATAGAACTATATATACATATATGCCAGTGCACATGGGCATCTGTGTGTCTGCAATTGTCACAAACATTTATGTTGAGTGAAAACTTCTAGAAGAATTCTTTTACTGGACCATCAAAACAATTATATGAAGTTTGAGCGCTCTTTTATTTCTTTTGCATTGACAAGTTCATAGCAAAATCTCAATTAGGTTTGCTTATAAAGTAAAAGATGGTTTTCTCTCCTCATTGAAGGATATTATCCATTTCCATGTAGACATGCCCTTATCAATATTAATTTCTTCGGATTGGTATCGTAACTTTTTATTTCCCTTCACCTGCATTTTTGTTGAAAAGGATCCACACTGCTGCCTCGACTACACATGCTTTAGTAATTTTCTAGACGTGTTAACTCTACATGGATTTCTTTTTTTTAATTATTCTGACTGACCTTGTCTTGCATATAAACCTTGAATTCTTAACAATTTGGATCGATGACATATCAGAACTTTAATTTTCATTTCCAGATTTTTAACCAATTGGTAGGCCTATTTATATGTTGTCTAATTCTCTTATTCTGGAATTCACTTGCATAAAAAACTGTGAAGAAAGTTTATATATATATATATATATATATAGTTCTCTCATTCTTTCCTTTGGGAGTGGAAGTGGACATCAATAATCTCTAAATTCGAAAAGTATTCCTATGCTATGTTTGACTTAGTGGACATGTGTCTACATATCTATCTAAATATGCGGGTTCATCTAAAACATTGACTTGTCCAAACATGCATTTGAGCAATCTGAGTTTTAAAAGATATAATAAAATATTAAGACGCATCTTCAGCTTTTAGCTATTTTGGTTGCCGACATTCAGTAGCTAATTGCTAACATCTGGTACTAATTTTAGCTTTTCTTTTAATTGGTACTTGCTTCAGGAATTGCTACCTAGGAGATCTGTTAATGGATATCACTTGATAATTGTAGGTGAAGGAATCTCTTTAAACAGGTGAAGAATTGTGAATTTCATACATCCCGTCTTGATTACGTTCAGCTTATAAAGAAATTTATCTTACAGAGCTAACGAGGGTTCTTGATTTGCATTATACACATTGAGAGAAAGCAGTTACAAGGGATTTTGTTTAAGGTTTGAGATTTGATTATTTTTTCTTTCTACATTAGTCAAAAGCTTAGGTTCCTTTGGCATTTGAGTGAGGTGTAAAATCGGATTGTGGGACATATACTCAGGAAGATTGGTTCCATAAATGTATGTGCATCTTCAGCGAGGTGCCCCTGTGGTAGTGGTAGTTGGTAAAAAAAAAAAAAAAGAGAAGGATTTTCTTTCATTTTCTTTTTTGATTTTGCCTGCCTAAGGTGCTCGTTGCTTTCAGTGTTTTTCCTCTTTATTTGTCTCTCCCAGATTGTATTTGAGGTTTTTTCTTATCTGCTAGTGTTAAACATTATAAGGGATGTTCTTTTACGATCCCCACCCCCAGAAATAAGTTACATAATATTCTGATTCATTTTTTATTAATTGAGAGTACTATAAAAGCAAGTTCACACTCGAATGGATGCTGTTCTTTCATGTATTTAAATGAATGCGAGATTGAGGTTGAGATTGTGATTGCATGTTATTACCCTCGTATGGTTCTATAATTATCAGGTAGCATAAATAAATATTTTGTGCAAAATGCTAATGATATACTGGAGTTGTTGCGGTATGCGGACATGCGGTGTTTGGAGTCGCCACTTAGTTGTTTAGTTCAGGGTCTTCAGAAAACCCGAATGTACTGGTCTTATCAGAGATTTGAGGGTAAGAGATTAATTGTGGTTAGAGAAGATATTAGCACCCCTAGCACACCTTACCCGAGGTAAGTTGTTTTGTGGTTTGATATGGTTTAGAGGTTTTAATGGTTTTTGGTTGGTGGACTATTTGTCGTTTAAGATTTGAGATTTACTTGTATGAATAAACTTGACATTTAAGAATTTATTATGGACCGTGTACCCAAATAAATTATTAGAAAAAGGTTCTTTCTAATTTTTATATTACGGTGGAAAAACTCTAAATTAAAATTGATGAATATTTAAAATAATTTTAAGAATTTTCTAGTCAACTCTGATATTTCAAATATCAGCCTCATTTGTAGGTCTAACATTCTATACTAGGATTTTTAATTGTTAATTCTCATAGATTAAAAAAATGGTGGTCTATTGAAATATTGGTCAATTCTCATAAATTTAATAAACTAGTTAAATTCTAAAATCCATGGTTGGTGGATTATTTGTCATTTCGGGGTTGTACTAAATATATATATATATATATATATATATATATATATATATATAAAACAAACATAATTCAAATTCAGGATAAATTAATTATAAATTATTCAATACAAACACATGCCAAATAAATATAATTTTAAAATTTAAAATATTTCTAAATAGTTAAGATTAAATAGATCTTTAACTTAAAGTAATTCAATTTAAATAAAATATCAAAATATTATGAAAGTAAAATGTTTTAATACAAATATTTTAAATATAAAGTTAGATCAATATTATCAAGGCTAATGGAATCTAAAGCATCCCTTGTTTTGCTCAAATTCTTACAAAGTATAAACATGAAAAAAACAACATGAATATAAACCATATATATTAGTGATAAATCTAATTTTAAAAAATTAATATCATTGTTAATGAAAATAGTAATAATAATTTTCAATATTATTATTCATTGTTATTGAAACTAGTAATGAAAAATAGCTTTTTATAATTGGGTGGTTTAATTAATTAAATTGAATAAGGTTCAATTTGATTCAATAGCTTTTCAAGAGCGGAACGGAACATGTGGAATGAAACCAGAACGTTCCGGGCGAAATTTAGCCAAAAAATCCGGAACGGACCGACATTTAAAATGAGATGAAATTTGTTCTGTTTTTTGAATTGGTATGGAATGTTTCGGCCTTTCCGGACAGAACGGAACGGAATTGACAACCTTGATTAAAACATTTAATTCTTTTTATCCTTTTGGTTTTAAACATTTAAAAACATATAAATAAAAATAGAAATAAAAAATACAAAGACATACACTCATCTTCTTTTTACTAATTAAACCACACACTACAATTACATTCAATATAATTTACACACACATTAAACATTTATAATTTACAAAACAAGCCTCCCAAAATTTCCAAATCAATCTGGAGAAATGTTGGGAACCTAGGAACATTGCTTGGGGAATTTTGGAAGTGCAAGAATGGTGGTAGCGTGTCTGCTCCACGTGCTGCCGCCACTAGAAGTGCATGGAGCCATGCGTCACCTTCGATGAAAATAAAAAATTGAGGGATCGGGAATATCTTCTCCTTTCCTCCCTCCTTGTGCCGGCAGTGAGGACCAACACCACCTGCAAAACCAAGAAAAATCAACAAACAATCAATTTTAGTCTCCCCCCTCCCCCCCAAATCTTTTCTCCTTTATAGGTTCAATGCCACCATTGTTTGCTACTATCTTGATGGTTGAAGATGGGAGGAGAAGAAGCTATCGTGATTAGTGGCGCATCAGTACATGCAACTATAGGACCTAGGGGGAGTAAACCCATCTGCGAGATGCACAACGTCTTCTTCTTTCTCCCTGAGTTGGCGGTGTGACACAACCAAAAGATTGATGTCTTCTCCCAAGTGCAGGAGTGTCGAAGTAATAAATAACCCGGTAAGACTGGGGTCGAACCACAGGGAGGTTAATTGTATAAATTATAGATAACAACAGCAACAGCAACAACAACAATAACAACTATAACAATAATAATAATAAAGAGAGCTTTGAGATGTGATATTGATGTAAGAATTAAACAATGATAAAAACAATTGTCAAGGTTAGAAGATCCACTAATGGTATTTCAAACAAGTATAGTATAAACTCTTTTTATTACTCAACTGGAATCCACACACAAAAAAGGTTCCAATCGGATTATAAATTGTTAGCATGATTACATTAGTTATCTTATTCGAATAATGCTAATACTTGTAAATGTTGTCAGACATTCATGATTATAACTTATGTTAACAATAAATCAAGTTCTTTTCATAGCACACGTGTCAGTTATACCATACGGTTGGGCTATCAAAGTGCCAAGTATTTGTTATACCAAGGGTTATACAACATAAATCTAGATTAACCATTTAACAAGTAAAGTATTAAAAGTGAATAAGATAACAAATATAAAACATCTTAGTATCAAACATTAAGGTCCATGTTGAGTTTATATTATACTTATTTTTACACCATTAGTGTAACTTTTTCACCTTAAGATGATAAACTTAGCTAAACATAATGAAAGAGAGAAACATAAATAAACAAGGAAAGGAAATGCAAAGCATAAGTAAGAGATTAATATAAGCAAAACTTAAGCGTTACAAAATATAAAGAGAGAGCAAGAACATGATCTTGATTTGGAAACCAAGATGCCTAAATACATGGAAAATGCTTCATTTTATAGGCTAAAATTCAGAACTATTGATTTGTTGACTAATTGATGAGTGAGTGGCCACATCTTGACTTGGTGACAATTCTTATCTTCTTGTCTGCCAAAAACGTCATTGCTAATATCATAATTGGAACAAATTTAAATCATGAAAGTTCTAGGAAATTGTCTCAGCTTTCCAAGGTAAAAACTTGAGATCATTTGGATTTCTAGAACTCGAGATATGGGCTGAACACTAAACAGTGTTTGGGCTGCAGGATAGATTCAGACTTCTTCATTGTTGCTACAATTTGAACTTGAAAACAGCTTTGTTAAATCTTGGACTCCCATGAAAGTTGTAGACCCATGTCTTACCTTTCCATCCATATAAAGTAAACCTAAATCTGAGATCTACAGCTCTAGATATGACCCGATTACCGAACAATGTTCTAGTTTGGACTGCACCAACATCTCTTTTCTAAGTTTGGCCATTTCTTTATCCTTTCAATTTCAGTACTTCAACTTATCAATCAATTATTTCATTTATGTGATAGGCCTGTATTTAAGATGAACATTTACCAAAAATTAAAGGTATCTTATATTATTAGATATGTTATTAAAAAACATGCTTTAGTTAAGGAGTTATTGATACTTCAAGTGCAAAATGATGATATAAAACCTCGATAAAAATGCACTTTTAAGTACTAATCACACCCCCCAACCAGCTTATTACTAGTTCCTAGTAATCAAAGTGTTAAAATAGAAAAACAATTTGCAAATTTCACAAAGCAAGGCATTCATCATTCAACTTCCATTAATCTATCAAGATAAACAAACTCTTATTAAATTTATATATTTGCTCAATACCTTTTAAACAAAATATTAATAAACCTTCCTTTTTATGTGCTCATTGTATGAAAACATAGATGATGGGGCTTTTATTGGAAGAAAACAATATTTTGTTCTAATGTTTAAGGTTAACTTCCTTGGGTTGAGATTATTTTCTTCTTTTTTTTTCCTTTTCTTTTTCTCTTTTTTTAATATATATACATATAACTTAAAACACAATGCATCTTTAACCTATGTAACGAGCTTTCAGCTAATGACTCCCAGACCAGTTGGTCTTAGGGCATTAGGTGTTGAGACACCCCTACAAGTTTAATAACTCGGGTTGCAGATACTGATACGTAGATAGTGCAATGTTTGATTCCCTTAAGCTTTTCTCCTTAACCCATGTAACAAGCTTTGGGCCAATAGCTCCCAAGTCAGTTGACTTTAGGGTATTAGGTGTTAAAACACCCCTTCGGGCTTAATTGCTTAGGTTAGGGAGGCTACGAAACCAAACTTATCGACGTTTTTATTATCATCAATATTATCAATTTGTTTTTGAAAATTATATACTAACCTAGTTGTTACCTTTAACAAAAAAACATAAATAATGTAATAATCCAATGTGTAACCCACAATTATATGTTAAAGTGTGTGTGTGAAAATGAAGGTTTAAGAATATTTGTTAAATGAGTATATGAGCAGAATCAAGTGATAACAATGCGAGAGTTTGTAAACCTGAATATTTCAAGAAGTATTCTAATAGGCCTTGTTATGAATATTGCAAATAACCATTAGAAAATGTTTACTAAGATGCGTCTCAAGAGTCAATAAAATTCCCCCTTACTATGCCATCCTAGTAATAATAGTTTTGCCAAATGGTTTTTAAAAACAAAAACAGTTAGTTGGTTAGTTTTTTTTTTAATGTCAACTGCTACCTTCCCCCCCCCAACCAGAATGAGACATTGTCCTCAATATTATAAGGTAGAAAGATAGAGTATAGAAGACATCACCTGAAACAACGAACACTAACAAACCTGAAACACACTTAAACAAATATAAGAAAGAACAAAACAAAATAATATGCTAGTAATAAAACCAAAAGACACAAGGATTCACAAACGAAGGCTCAAATCCAATCTAAGCTTTTTACAGCTTTTCTTAGTTGACCAATTTATGCGACTCATGGATGGATCAATTACAGGGATGAAAGATTGTAGTTGGTCAATCAATTGTTCAGCAGTAGTAGCAGAGATTATGATTTGTCGTGCCGAAGATGTTAGAAATTCATGTTAACATTTAAGAAAAAACAACAATTTATCATAAAAATCATTAACATTTAACAGACCTATAGGTTTATGGTGAATGTGCAGTTGGGCCCATGAGGAAATATGAAAGATCTCTTTCAATGTTCTCAGACCACCTGGTAAGGCAATAAAGGCGTCAACATGGTTAAACATTTCATTTAATCGATCAGACATTGTGGAGACATATAGTTCCTCTCCAATTGTTTTTCCAATGATGTCCTCTTTTGCTAAAGCTTTGGGGACGACCCCCAAAACTTGACTACCTCCTAAAAATACAGTTATTGACACACCCTCTATTAACCCAAGGCTGCCTTCTCCATACACTAAATGAATCTTTCTCTCAGCTAGTACCTGACCAAGATGATTTGCTGATTCTAAAAACTCCTTTTCTTTTCCAAGACTAGATCCACCGAAAACACAAATATTTCTTATGTGATGACTTGAGGAACCTGCCATTTCTACACACTTCTATATTTGTTGAATGTATGGGTTGAGTAGAAATGAAGGGAAGGAAGAGAAGATTTTATAGATGAGAAATTGAAAATGCAATTATATCACCTATATGTAGGCCAGCTGGAGTCTTATTCTCTCTCTCTCTCTCTCTTTATTTATTTATTTATTTTGAAAAAGCATGTGTATGTATAGGTAGTTGTGATTGTGGCACACATCTTTCCTTGGTTTTACATCCAAGAACAGCTTAAAGGCCTTCTATGGGTCGGGAATAGGCTTCCCATCTAGTTTTCTTAAAAACTGGCAAACAGGGTCTTTTATAGTCAGATTCCCAAGACTAAGTCGATCATGTTCTTTATGGAATTGTGGTCATAAATCATGAATTACATGATGCACATCTGTACTAGGATGCGTCTCAAGGGTCAATAGAAGATTATTTAAAGACCCCCTTACTCAAGCCATCCTTAATGAATTGTATTTTATCTTCACGGTTTATAGATACCATTCCTAAAGAATGACATGTTGCATTATAAGTCCATTTGACACATCTGTGACAGACTTTCAGTCGTTTTGCACGACATTTCTTTGTAAAAGTGCTTTTACTTGTTCCAAGCATGTATGAGATGAAAGAATTGGAGGACTCACCTGATAATCGGACCTTTGCTTCAATCAACTAGCGAATATCTTCAGGAATTCCATGATTCATTAACAACCTTAATCTTGCACACCGAGCATGGTAAATTTTTGTAATCGCATTCTAAGGCAGAGCGGGAAAGTACTTTTTTAATTTTTCAAGAGTGGTGTCCATTTTCAAATGAGAATTGGAGAAGAGATTTAAAGAAGGGAGAAAGAGCAAAGAATTGCATAAATATATACAGATATCAGTTATTATGGGAAATTAAAAGAACTGATTTAAGTCACGGAGTACCATTATCCGCCATTTGACTGGAGTGAGAGAGACTAGCAAAACAAAATTCACACCAAAACAAAACACAAAAACGATGTGAGAAAAACAAAATAATCAATCTTTATCTACAGGATCATTCAATCCAATGGATTGATTTTCACTAGGAAAATTATCAAAGTAAGCTTTCAAGCGATGTCCATTTACCTTAGAAACATTGTCATTCTTTGGATTCTTAATATCAAAGGCCTCATAAGGATACACATGTTTCTCAATAAATGAACCGCTCCATCTTGATCTTAGCTTTCCAGGAAAAAAATGGAGTCGAGAATTATAAAGCAAAACTTTTTTACTAGTATCAACTTTTTGACAATTTCCACAAGTTTTGCAGAATGTATGCGTGTCCTTAAACATGGTGGGCCAATAAAATCCATTTTGAAAGATTTTTGCAATTGTGTTTTATGACGAGAAATGATTCTCACATGCTTCAGAATGACAAAGTTTAATGACACTAATTACCTCATTGTCAGGAATGCATCTTTGAAATATTTGATCAGGACAATATTTGAATAAATAAGGGTTATCCCAATAAAAGTTCTTCATTTCGTTCAAAAACTTTCCTTTGTCTTCGGTACTCCAGTGAGCTGGCAAATCTCCTGTTGTAAGAAAATTGATATTTTTAGCAAACCAAGGCATTGAACTAAGAGAAAGTAAGGATTCATCTAGAAAGTAATCGTCAATTGGTGTGATTTCGGATGTCGAATCTGTGGTTACTCTTGACAAAAGATCTGAATTAACATTTTCAGTGTCTTTTTCATCCATGATTTTTTCCTGAGAATAAATCATTTGCAAATCTTCAGATTTATCCAACTCAATTTTACTCAAAGTAGATTCAAGTTGATCATAAATTAATTCTTCAATAAAATCTACTTCTTGTAAATCATTATCATCTCCAGGTTGCTTGCAAATGTTGAAAATATTCATCTCCAATGTCATGTTTTCAAATGATAGCTTCATCAGTCCATTCCTACAATTAATCAATGCATTAGAAGTTGCAAGAAACGGACGTCCTAAAATAACAGGAAATTAATTACATGCTTCAACAGGTTGTGTGTCCAAGACAATAAAATCCACAGGATAAATGAATTTATCGACTTGTACTAACACATCCTCAACTATTCCTCTAGGCACTTTTACAGATCTATCGACAAGTAAAAGAGTTACAGAAGTTGGTTTTAACTCCCCTAGATTGAGACTTTGAAAAACTGAATATGGAAGTAAATTCACACTAGCCCCAAGATCAAGTAAAACTCTTTCAATTTTATGTTCTCCAATAAAGCATGAAATTGTAGGACAACCAGGGTCTTTATATTTCAAAGCATTATTATTCTGAAGAATGACACTTGTTTGGCTAAAAAGGTTTTCTTTTTCACATTCAGTTTTCTCTTTATAGTGCACAGATCTTTCAAAAATTTAGCATAAGAAGGTACCTGTTTAATACCATCCAACAAAGGTATATTGATCCTTACCTGTTTGAAAGTTTCAAAGATTTCAGAGTTGTGATTGACTTTCCTTTGTTTGGTCATGGCATGAGAAAATGGAAGTGCTGGTGGGGAATCAATCTTTTCTTTACAATGTTCAGATTCAACCCCTTCCTTACCCTTAGAGATTAATTCATCATCTTTCTCACAAGGTTCAAGAATGGGTTTTTCAATAACCTTACCACTGCGAAGAGTGATGACTAATTTGGCTTAATCCATATGTTGGCTCCCAAAACTACTTGCATTCACATTGTATTGCCCCTTGGGATTTTGTTGTGGTTGAGATGGAAACTTACCTTTCTCTTGAAAACTAAGAGCAGATGTCAATTTTACAAGAGTATCTTTAAAATCTGTCATGCTTTGAGCAAGTTGAGTGTTGATTGTCTCTTGCTTTTCAATGAATGCATGCAATGTTTTCTCAAGATTTCTTCTAAGAGGGGGAGCATAAGGAGGTGCATATCCAGGAGAATTTAGAAATTATGGTGTGCTTGAAACGGTCGTTGTGAAGTTTGTGCATTATTGTTATCACTCTTCCAATTGAAATTTGGGTGATTTCTCCAACCAGGGTTGTATGTTTGCAAGTATGGGTTATGATTGCGCCTTTGAAAACTGTTTAAAGCATGAGCTTGTTCATGGAGACATTCCTTAAAAGATGGCAAAGTTGGACAGTCATTGGTTGAATGTTCATTGGTTTCACAGATTTGACACACAATGTCTTGAACAGATTTTAGTTGACCACTCTTTTTTAATTCTAGTGCCTCGACTTTTTTAGCTAAAGGTGCAAACTTGGCTTGGAGGTCATGATTTTTCCTAAGGTTGTACATACCTCCATTAAATGTATGAGGTTGGGTTTTACTTGGTGCCTTATAAGTTCCTGTAGTGTCCCAATTTTGCGCATTTTCAGCTAGCAAGTCTAGGTACTCCATTGCTTTATTAGGGTATTTATCCTCAAAAGTTTCATTGCACATCAATTCAACCATTTGCCTATCTCTAGGAGTTAACCCTTCATAAAAATGTGAAACCAATCTCCATGTTTCAAAACCATGATGAGGGCAAGTATTAAGCAAGTCTCGATATCTATCCCAACATTGGTAAAATGTTTCTCCTGGTTTTTGAGTGAAAGTGATGATTTGTCTTTTGAAAGAGTTTGTTCTATGGGACAGAAAAAACTTCTTTAAAAATTGTTGTTACATTTCATCCCAAGCACGAATGAATCCAGGTCTCAAATTTTGTAACCATGTTTTAGCTTTATCTTTTAATGAAAAAGAAAAAAGCTTTAACCTGATAGTGTTCATGCTACAATTTGAGTCATTATAGGTGTTACAAACCTCCTCAAATTCCCTTAAATGCAAGTATGGATTTTCTAAATCTAAGCCATGAAAAAAGGTAAAAGTTGAATAATGCCTGGTTTAAAATTAAAATAAGATGCATCAGGAGGAAAAACCATGCATGAGGGTGCACTTGTTCTTGTGGGATTCATGTGGTCTCTAAGTGTTCTCACTCGGTTATTTTCATTATTCTCATTATGAAGCGACTGATTATCTTCTTCGACCATATTTTTTGAAAATGATGACGATACCCTACAAAATCTACCACTTAATGTATGTGACCAAACTCTCATGCACGTGTAGGAAGAGAATAAAAGGAAGAAGAAAGCAAAAGAAAAAGAAATAAAACAAATGAAATAAAGTTAAATAAAATGAGAAGTAAAAAGAGAAAATAAAATAAGTATTATAATTTGTACGAGAATTTACCTCCCCGACAACGACGCTAAAAACTTGACACGACCAAAAAATTGATGTCTTCTCCCAAGTGCAGGAGTGTCGAAGTAATAAATAACCCGGTAAGACCGGAGTCGAACCACAGGGAGGTTAATTGTATAAATTAAAGATAACAACAACAACAACAACAACAATAACAACTACAATAATAATAATAATAATAATAATAATAATAATAATAATAATAAAGAGAGATTTGAGATGTGATATTGATGTAAGGATTAAACAATGATAAAAACAATTGTCAAGGTTAGAGGATCCACTAATGGTATTTCAAACAAGTATAGTATAAACTCTTTTTATTACTCAACTGGAATCCACACACAAAGAAGGTTCCAATCGGATTATAAATTGTTAACATGATTACATTAGTTATCTTATTTGAATAATGCTAATACTTGTAAATGTTGTCAGGCATTCATGATTATAACTTATGTTAACAACAAATCAAGTTCCTTTCATAGCACACGTGTCGGTTATACCATACGGTTGGGCTATAAAAGTGCCAAGTATTTGTTGTACCAAGGGTTATACAACATAAATCTACATTAACCATTTAACAAGCAAAGTATTAAAAGTGAATAAGATAACAAATATAAAACATGTTAGTATCAAACATTAAGGTCCATGTTGAGTTTATATTATACTTGTTCTTACACCATTAGTGTAACCTTTTCACCTTAACATGATAAACTTAGCTATACATAATGAAAGAGAGAAACATAAATAAACAAGGAAAGGAAATGCAAAGCATAAGCAAGAGATTAATATAAGCAAAACTTAAGCATTACAAAATATAAAGAGAGAGCAAGAACATGATCTTGATCTGGAAACCAAGATGCCTAAATACATGAAAAAGGCCTCCTTTTATAGGCTAAAATTCAAAATTATTGATTTGTTGACTAATTGATGAGTGAGTTGCCACATCTTGACTTGGTGACAATTCTTATCTTCTTGTCTGCCAAAAACGTCATTGCTAACATCATAATTGGAACAAATTTAAATCATGAAAGTTCTAGGAAATTGTCTCAGCTTTCCAGGGTAAAAAAGTGAGATCATTTGGACTTCTAGAACTCGAGATATGGGTTGAACACCGAGCGATTAATGCGGGCTGCGCAGGACAGATTCAGACTTCTTCGTTGTTGCTACAATTTGAACTTGAAAACAGCCTTATTAAATCTTGGACTCCTATGATAGTTGTAGGCCTATGTCTTACCTTTCCATTCATATAAAGTAAACCTAAATCTGAGATCTACAATCGGATATGACTGACACGAACAATGTTCTAGTTTGGACTGCACCAACATCTCTTTTCTAAGTTTGGCCATCTCTTTGTCCTTTCAATTTCAGTACTTCAACTCATCAATCAATTATTTCATTTATGTGATAGGCCTGTATTTAAGATGAACGTTTACCATAAATTAAAGGTATCTTATATTATTAGATATGTTATTATAAAACATGCTTTTGTTAAGGAGTTATTGATACTTCAAGTGCAAAATGATGATATAAAACCTTAATAAAAATGCACTTTTAAGTACTAATCACGGTGCTGCTGATGGTGGGTCACTATGTAGATGAGAGAGGTGATGCTGGTTGGTTTTAGGTTTGGGTCTTTTAGTTGGCTGAACAGGGGGAGATGGAGGTCGTGAGGGTGGTTGTTGTCGGACTGGGTGGAGGATCGACTGGCTTTGGTTGAAGAGGAGGTGTGGCTATCGATTGGAGAGGATGTGATAAGAGGGCTGTGGGGCTGAAGGTCGAAGACGTCAAAAATATATTTTGTGGGTTTTTGTTGTTTTTTTTATTATTTTTAATTTTTTTAATTTTTTTTAAAATTGGTTAAAAATTTGGATAGCAACAATGGTTATGGACTTAAATTGTATAGTTGCTGCTGTGATCAGTTGTTCTGAATCATGGATTATTTGCCCTTGTATGAATGGTTACAGTTATGTACTCATAGTGACTTTGGTTGTCTGTCATGGGTTCCATCTTCAACTATATATTCTGATACTCTGTGTGGTTGAACTGTCACTTATCCAAACCTGGATGGAATTGCATGTGTCTTGATTGGCTTTTCAAATCACTTTCATTTCATTTCGTTTTTCAAGCAAAAGCTACTGATATATTGTGGTCCTAATCCCACTGATCCTTTACTCACAGTTGGAAATTTGTCATATAACCTTTCTTTCATGGTGTTCTCGCCTTCCTTCTCACAGTTCGAATTTTAAACCACACAATTTTAGGCTTTAAATAAATCCCTCCCTGCCTTGGGCTGATTTTCTACAGCATGCTGGACTTTGGATTTGGTGCCACAATAGTAATGCTGCTTTCATCGCTAGCCTAATTTCTCATTAGTATGGGCTTCTAATATTGTAGTCTGTTGGCCATTTTATACGGTTTCCTTCACGTTTTTGGGTTTGAAAGAGGCACCAATAATCCTCACTTTTTTCCCGAAATTCTTCGTTCTAATGATGAGTCCTACAATTCCAATGATATTTCAAGATTTGTTTTTTAAATGACTTTCAAAAGATTATTACTTTACCAAATAAACTTTTAAAATTGGCATTAACCTAAAATTAACAAGTTGTTTATCCATGTAACCATGATCCTCTGAAGAGTTGTTAGTTTGTCTAATGGTGCTACACAATTGCTCTTTTGTTTAATTTTATTGGATTCCCTTTCTTTTTCAATAGGAAGATAATGAATGATTCTTTTTAAGAATTTAAAATATCAAAAAGTAAATATTGATTGAAATACAAGTGCACGGGTCCTCTCATATAATATAGTAAAATGAATAAGAAAATTTATCATTACATGAGAATTGAAAAAACAATTAATAAGTACTAAAATTTATTAAATTATGATTTATTTAATAAATCAGATAGGAATGATTAATGGTATCTCAAATATAGACTAAAACAAGTATCGCTTTTCAGTCACAAATTGAATCCCAAATCATGTAAAGGGTGATGATCAATCATTCATAAGCATTAAGTTCAGAATGAGATACTCAACAAATATTAAATTAATTCAATCAAAGAAATATTCACATAATCATAATTAGACTACATCATAATCCTAGAAAGAGAATTTATTTCATAATCATATTGAAGAAAAACATATTTGATACATTTAACATCACTAAAGATTCTGGCTCCTTGATGAATTGGGCTCTTTGAAGATATCAGCAAACAAGGATGCTAATTTCTTGAAGAATTTATTTGGTTCCTTGAAGAATTCAACCACTAAGGATACTAACTATTTGAAGAACTTAGCTTCTTCTCCTTTCTAATGCTAGAATGGATAAAGAAGAAAGTTAGTTTTCTTGCTAATAACTCCACCACTCATATAAAGCCTTAAACATTGATAATTCATTATAACTATTTCTCATCATGAGTGACTTTTATTGCTATGTGTGGAAAGACTTTGATGACCGTGAATGGGCTTGACCATTATGATTTAAGCTTTTCTAGAAATAAGCAAAGCCATATATGGTAAAGTAATACTTTTTGCCCAGGTAGGAAATCCTTCATTAAGATGTGTTTATCATGCTAAACTAATTTCTTCATAGATTTTAGCATTCTTATAGGCTTCATTGCGGAACTCATCCATTTCATCAAGTTATAAGAAACACTTTTCACCTGCGCCTTAAAGATCATGTTTAGGTGTTTCATTACCCAATAAGCTTTAAGCTTGAGCTCTACAAGAAATGACATGATTTCTCATAGACCAATGATAAGGTGATACTTTTAAAGGTTTCTTGAATATTGTTCAATAAACATACAATGCATCATCAAGCTTTCTAGCCCAATCTTTTTAGGATTTATTAACAATTTTCTTTAAAATTTGCTTCACCTCCCTATTTGATACCTCTACTTGATCATTTATCTAAGGATGATAAGCCAATGTTCTCTGATATCTAACTTTATATTTTAACAAAAAAGCTTTAAATTGCTTGTTGTAAAAGTGAGTTTCTTTATCACTAATAATGGCTCTAGGTGTAAAACCCGGGGAAAAATAAAGGTTGCTTAGATTGCGAACTAACTACATGTGAAATAAAAGTGAAGAAATTCATGCGTATGGTTAAATAAAAACGGGATAATTCAGAAATTTTTGGATATAAGTTTCTAGACGAAATATTTTGAGACATTATAAATCAACCCGAAAATGTTGAGGGTTGGATTAAATTAATGAAAATAAACTAAACTAAAAGTTATGGGGTGAAATTATAATAAATGAAAAGAGGTATAACTTAATTATAAGAAGAAAAAAGATGTGGGGGCCTAAATGCAAATAAGAAAAATTATAGAGCATAAATACTTCTATTCTCACCAAAAATCCGCAGCAATCGTAAGGAAAGAAAAGAGAGAGTTTTGTATCCATTCTTGCAAAATCAATAGAGAAACACCAAAATATCAAGAACCTATCCAAGATTAAGGGTTTATAGATGGAATAAACACTTGTGGGCAAGGGATTAACAAGAAAAATTGAACAAGAAGAGAAGATGGAGGGCTGGCTGTCATTATATAAGAAAGGAGGGAGTTGAAAATCTTCAATTGGTTGAAGATCAAAGCCTTAATTCGTACCAGGTAAGGTGTTCTAAACATGATCTTATAAGTCATTTCAAATTCGATAATGAATTGATGCCTTGATGTGAGTTATATATTAGGGTTCTTAGACTTGAATTGGGGGAAAAAGCATTTGTTGTTAAAATTAAGTCAATTCATGGGTGGTATGTGATTGGGGATGTGAAACCATGATAATTTACCTAAAAAATATTTGTTGATGAGCAATTTTGACTATCTTAAAGGTAGAATTGGGTTCTCCTAAATCATAGAACTTGTAGCCTCATGTCTTAGCTTTCCAACGAGACTAATCTCGCTTGAATTGGAGTTTTATAACTCCAGATATAGTTAAAAATTTAAGGAGAAGTCAGATGGTAACAGTTCAAAAATGAGACAATAACAGTTGGACAGTAACAGTCCAAATATAATGAAAGGAATGGTAATTGGGGTTGCACAAAAAATGACAATATTAATGGATGAAATGAGAAAAACATAAAATATTAAGAAATGACTGAAAGAAAGACTTATTGGTTGTTGATATGGTTATTATAAAACATATCCTTGAGTGAGGAAAATTTATGAGATAAACCTGTGATTTGCAGAAGGGACTACAGGCGTGGTGCAACAGCAGCAGCAGGGGAGCATGAGTAGAGCTTCTATTGTAAGTAGGTGATCCGCACCTATACTTTCTAGTTAAATTCTATGCTTTAATATGTTATTGATGTGAGATGTGAATTACCGAACATTGGATATTAGGAGAAAGGAAGAAAGTTTGCGTAATGATGTTGATATTTTGGATAGTATTCTGAATGTTTGTGTATTCAGGGTGAACGATTGTTGTGTGAATTGCCAAGGGATGAAATTATCGTTGGCAAAAGAAATATGAGAAGTGTGATTTGGGGCGTGAACTAGCATACATTTAGTGTATGTTAGGATCCTGGATAAGGGGATCAATCATGTATTGGCTAGCATACATTTAATGTATGTTAGGATCCCGGGTAAAGAGATCACGATGGATTGATTAGCATACATTTAGTATGTCTTAGGATCTCGAGTAAGGAGATCATCATGTATTGACTAGCATAAATTTAATGTATGTTAGGATCCCGGGTAAGGGGATCACCTTGCATCGACTCCTACATGGTTGTGGTGATAATAGTGAAATTGGTATCAGTAATGTGTTAAGCGGAAATAATCATGGGTGGTCTTATGAGATATTAAATGGAGGTTGATAATGGAAGAGAAAAAGGTTTTTAGTAGTTAAAGGAGAGAGTTTCTAATGAAAACCAAAAGGGAGGAGTGAATAAAATATGAGTGCATGTTTGCCTTTTTAAATTGCTGGATACTTGTATTGCTATATTATTGTGATATTCATATTTTAATAATATGTATTTTGTTTTCAGGGCCATTGCATGCACGATAGGAGTAGATTCTAGCTTGAGTTCATTTTTTGTAATTTAGGTTCTAGGGAGTATACCCTTATATTTGGTAATATTACAACTTTTATATATACTCAAATTGTATAATTGATGTTTAAACTTGAATAGATGAATTTAAGTCTGTAGTTTGTATAACTATGTTCCATGTATGCATGTTTATATCTTTATCCATCCATAATGATAATTGTTGTACAATGTATATCATAAACATTGTGGTTGATATGAATGATGATGTTTGTGGGACTGAGACTTAGGATGATTGGGTTGAATTGAGTTAGGAGATGTACTTAGGATGATTGGGTTGAATTGAGTTAGGAGATGTAGTATATTAGAAGTGTAAATAGGTCGTATGTCGATAACTTGAGACTTCCCGGTATAGGGGAGACTTCGTCGAAATTTCGGTGGACTTTAATACAACCACCATGAATAGATATAGAAAAAATAATTTAATCACTCTATTTATCAGTTAACATGAGAACATTGCTTTATCCCGGATATGAGAATGTTACACTGGGATTCCTAAATCTAGTAAAAATATTATTTCAAAAAAATTAAGCATCATTTTTCCATAATTAGGCCCCGTTTGTTTGCTGGAAAATAGTTTTCTTTTGGAAAGTAAATTCCTAAAAAGTGAATTATTTTCTGATGTTTGGTAGTGTAAGTTAGAAAACATTTTTTAATGTTTAGTTATGTCATGGAAAATGAGCTGGAAAATAACTTATTAATTTTTTATTTTTTTTCAAGTTTATTAAAATAATGAGCAACAAATCTTACAAATTAAAAAGTTGATTGAGAACGAAATTGAAAAAAAAAATAATTTCATAAATTATCTCAAATAAAATAAATAATGATCAAATAGTAGAGATCAAATCTAACAGATAAAAAAATTGAAAGATGAAGAAATTAAAATAATAATAATTAAAATTTCATAAATTATTTCAAATAAAATAAGTAACAATCAAAACAATGAAGACTAAATTTGATAGATAAAAAATTTCAATTAAAAAAATAATAAGAGAAAAGCAAATAACAATTATAAAAATGAGGACTAAAGTTAATATAAAAATCAAATTATAAGGGATGAAATTGAAAAACAAATATTCAAAACAAAATATATATAGCAATCAAAAATTTGATGATCAAATTTGATATAATCAGCAAATAATATCAAATTTGATATTATTAGCAAATAATATGACATTTCTAAATTTTTCACAACTTCCGGAAAGTGTTTTCTGCTCAAAATAAAAGAAAAACACTTTCTTGGAAACCAAGCCAAATTTTTCTTTGTCTGGAAAGTGTTTTTTGTTGACTAACTTTTCTAATGATAAATAAACACAAGAAAGTTTGGAAAGTGCTTTCCAGAAAACCACTTTCCATCAAACAAATGAGGCCTTAGTAGGAGTTATGATTGCCTCAATCCACTTTTATATATAGTCCATTGTTAGAAAAGTGTATTTGTTGTTGTAAGACGAAGAAAAGGGTCTTATAAACTCAATACCCTAAACATCAAACAGCACTACCTCTAGAATATTTTGCAAAGGCATTTTATTTTGTCTAGATATGTTTCTAGTATGTTGGAATCTATAACACATGGTGATAAAAGTATAAGCATCCTTGAACAAGGTAGGCCAATAAAATCCTAATTGAATAATCTTAGTTATGATATGATGAGTTCTAAAGTGCCCTATTTTGAAACACATCGCCAAATAATTTGGTCTGTATAATGCCTATAGAGTATCGGTTCCTCTTAGTAGTAATGTTTTACTTTCAAGAGAAATTTCTTCTTTTGTTGGTACGAGAATTCTAGAAGAATGACCTTACCTGTAAGAAAATTCACATAATTTGTATACTAAGATAAAGGTTTTGCTATAAGAAATAGATAAAAGTTGATCATATATATACTTATGTGTGTTGAGACTTAATTTGCTCTTGTAACTCTATCTATAAGAGATGATTCTCCACCATATTTGCAATTCCTTTCTTTCCTTTAGTTTTAACGTCAAAATCTTGTAGCAAGAGAACCCAAAGGATAAATCTTGTCTTGGCTTCTTTCTTAATGATAAGATATTTAATTGCAGAATGGTCAGTATAGACTATTACCTTATTCCCAATTAGATATGACTAAAAGTTATAAAAAACAAA
The DNA here is from genome assembly GCA_015852605.2 of Populus deltoides. Lineage (NCBI taxonomy): Eukaryota > Viridiplantae > Streptophyta > Magnoliopsida > Malpighiales > Salicaceae > Populus > Populus deltoides. Next base: position 11,831,069 of record CM027580.2, read on the forward strand.
TACTATAGCAAGTAACTCTTTCTCGGTTGTGGGGTAGTTAAGATGGGCATTATTAAGGGTCTGATAAACAAAATAGATTAAGTGAAACTACTTGTTCTTTCACTGATCTAATATCACGCCAATCACATAGTCATTTGCATTACATATCAATGCAAACGATAAACCCCAATCCATAAATATAACAGTTGGAGCTGACACAAGCTTCTTTTTAAGTAACATGAAAGCCTTATCACACTCTTCATAAATAAAAGGAGTTTTCTTCATAAACAAGCTATAAAGATGTTTGGAAATCCTAGATAAGTCTTTTGATGAATCTTCTATAAAACTCCTAATTCTTTTTATCGTTATTGTTTATGGAAGCTTCTATATTATTTTAATCTTAGCTTTGTCAACTTTAATTTCCTTAGACAAAATTTGATGATCCAATACAATTCTTTCTTTTACCATGAAGTGACTTTTCTTCCAATTAAGTACTAGATTAGTTTCTTCATATCTCTCAAAAACTAATGCCAACTTCCTAAGGCAATCATAAAAAGAAGAGTTGAATATAAAGAAAACATCCATAAAAATTTCATATCTGAAAAGATTTTCCTTATACACCTTTAGAACGTGGTTGGCGCATTACAAAGCCCAAAAGTCATCATTGAAAGAAAAGTACCATAAAAGCATATGAAAATTGTCTTCTCTTGGTCCTTTGGTGCTATGGATGCTTGATTATACCCTGAATAGCCATCTAGGAAATAATAGTACATGTGCCCAAGTAGCATATCCAATATTTGATCAATGAGTGGTAAGAGAAAATGATCCATTTAAGTGGCCTTGTTCAACTTCCAGTAATCCATATAAATTCTCCATTTAGTCATGATTCTTGTAGGGATTAACTTAGTATTTGTATCTTTTACCACTGTCATTCCTCCCTTCTTTGGTACTACTTTAACATGATTGACCCATGAGTGATCAGAAATCAGGTAAATTACTATAACATCTAACAATTTTAAGATATCTTAATACACCACTTCCTTCATTGTAAAGTTAAGTCTTCTTTGGTGCTTTATAGTAAGCTTACTTTTCTTTTCCAATAAAATCTGATGCATACAAATAGAAGGGCTAATACATTTGATATCCATCAGCATCCACCCAATAGCTTACTTATATTTTCTAAGCATTCTGAACAACTTTTCCTCTTCTTCACTGCAAAACTTTGATGAAATAATTACCAAAAAATATATGATTTTCCAAGATAAGCATACCGAAGGTGTTTTGGTAAAGGCTTGAGCTCTAAAATGGTTGGTTTCTCAATAGATAGAAAGGGTCTTAAAGGTCCTTGTCCAAATCGTTCAAAATATTTCCTATTGTTAGGTCCAAATAAATTGATCCACAAGGTATATTTTAACATTTCAAGATCCTCTACCATAGTCTAATTAAGATCAACTAAACAAGCTTCTAATGATTCATTTTGTTGACTAAACCCATTGATAACCAAAGTGTCAATTGTTTGGATGATAAAACAACTTTCACCTATATATGGATACTTAATGGTATTAAAAACATTAAAAGTCACCTCTTTCTTGTTCATTCTCAACCCCAATTCTCCTTTTAAGATATCAATTAAAGCTCATCTAGTAGTTAAGAATGGCATGCCAATAAGGATGGAGATTTCCCTATCCTCCTTTACATCCGGAATGATAAAGTCCACTAAAAAAATAAACTTACCCACTTTGACAAAAACATCTTCAATTATTCCTCGTGGTGTTTTATTGAGTTATCTGCTAATTATAATGAAATTATATTAGATCTCACTTCACTTAATCTAAGCTTTCTAAAAATAGAGAAAGGTATGTAATTCATACTTGCACGTAAATCATATAAAGCTTTTCCAAACAAAGAATTTCTAATTGAACAAGGAATAATGGAACTCCCTAGATCTTTAAGCTTTATAGGTAATTTCTTTTGTAAAATAACATTACAATCTTCAATAAAAGAAACCATTTCATACTCTTCCAACTTCCTCTTATTTAACAAGATATCATTTAAAAATCTCATACAACTTGCCATCTGCTTGAGAGCATCTACAAAGGAATGTTAATATGCAATTTTTTAAACACATCTAGAAATTTAAAAAATTGTTTATCAAGTTTGTTCTTTTCTAATAATTAAGGGAATGGAACTCCAGGTGTTAGATCTTATGATGGGATTGGTTGAATTTTAAAAATCTCTATGAAGGGATGTGGTGTTTAGAGTTGCCTCTCATGATCTTCCTTCTTAGATTGCTTAACTGTAACTGGAGTTTATAATTCTATGTATCTTCTTAAAGTTTGAGCCTTACATTGTTTTTTTGGATCCACTTTTAATTTACTTAAAATATACATGTGATGGATACACACACACACACACACACACACACATAACAAAAGAAATGCAATAACCAAATACTAGAAATACAATAATACCATTTAGTATATTTCAACGTGAAGTTATTAACACAATTTTAAGTATTCATAGTACATAAAAATAAATACCTAACAAAATTATAAATAGTGAAACAACATAATCAGTGCTGGCCCACTTCGTGTCATAGACCTACAACATATATAGCATTATAAGAGTTATTAGTCATCAAGAAGGCTTATGCTCATATTTTTTTTATAAGGGAAAGGAATCATTATGTCAATTAACAGTTCTAACAATTTTGCTCAAAACATTCAACTCAAGTTCAATAATACCTTAAATCATATGACAATATTTGTGCTCATCATTGCAACTAAAATAACATTACAAATTTAACATCTAACCATAAAATACATGAACGTGGTTTTTTATAAGGAAGGAGAACAACATGCTTATCTAGAATTCTGTTAGCATTGATTACATCATATACATATTAAATTACGCACTAGCTATTACGGCGTCTAAATTTATATTTGTAACTTTTGACGTTGCCTTTACAACAAATTATGTAATACATTCAAATCTAAGGTTGCCGCCTATATGTCACCACGTAGCAACTCATTTTCTTAATTTTTGATTCCCTAATCAATAATTAATATTTCATTTCCTTAGTAATCAATTTTTTTGGGTACAATTCTTAGAGTAACCACATTTCCATCATACAATCTAGGATAGTTTCAATGGTTTCCATTATTTGAAAACAACAACACCATGGTTTCTACTCATTGGAAACAATAATACCATAGTCTCCATTCAAAACAAAGACAACCATATAAATTTTCTTTTTTATTAGGGACAACTAGGAAGTAACTTTTTTGCTCATAATTTCATTTAAAGAACTTGCCACTTTAAATAGAAGTGCATAGGGAAAGGAGAATCTACATCATCTTATAATTAATCAAATCATACTTTGCTTCCTTGGTCATCATTCTTTTGAACAACTAAACATCAAAAGTTACCATGTTCATAGATATTGGTAATTAATCGTTGACTATTAATGTATATCTTGTCTTTAGTCACTGATATTGCAGTCATTAAGTATCGTTCATTTCTTATCCTTAGTCACTAACACTACGGCCACTAAGTATCATTCTTATCTCATCCTTAGTCGCTGATACTATGGCCACTAAGTATAATCTGGTAATCCCCTCATGGATGACAATAATTCTGGAAAACCCATTTGATTGCTAACAAATTCGGCTAGTAATATCTTCCTACCGATCTATCTTTAATAGTTTACTCCACATCTTCATACATCCTTATACCACATTATTTTATTTGAGCTATGTTCAACAAATAACTGATGACATGTATTATGGTTTAGGAATCCTTGTACATATAGGATTCTTTCATTCATAACTATGATCAATTTTGTATATGGTTCTTTAAACATTAAGTTCGATTGTGAATAACACATCATACTCTTTATTTCATCATATTAGTAAACATTTTCAAATGAGATGGTTCACAACACTCATTATCCTAGTATGGATCCCATTAACCGGAGTTAACCTCATCATTTACTCCTAGCTATCCAACACAGATATCATTAGCTAAAGCTAATCTTCAATGCTTATTCCTAGTTGTCCAACATGGATACCATTAGTCAAAGCTAATCTCGTCATTATTTCCTGGCTTTCCAACATTGATACTATTAGCCAGAGCTAATCACATCATTTAATCCTGGTTATCCAATTTGAATACCATTAGCCGAAGTTAATCTCATCAATGAATCCTAGTTATCCAATATGGATATTATTAGCCGAAGCTAATCTCAGTCTGATAATAAAAATCATCAACGAAAAAACTAAGTCATTTTGACACTAAAAATCGTCAATGAAAACGAAGTCATTCTAGCATTTCTTTTTCCTAAATTCACACATATGGTCAATACCAAGTTTTCCTTTTAAAGACCATACTTTAACCTAGTTTTGGACATAAACTACAACCAAATTCACTTCCCAAGTTTATGAAGCAAAATAAATATGAAATGTTTGTATTTTATAATAATATCACACATTTATCAAACATTGTTAAAGAGGAACCATCACTCATTACTATCTTTGTAAGGGTCTTTTTTTTGTTATTCTCTCTTAAGGTTGCCGAAGCCTATATCATTCCCCTAACAAGCATATTTTTGTGTTCTTCATGTGGCAACATCAAATTCTCATTCATTATTGTGTGGCATTAGGTGTTCTATGCATTCCAATTATAAAGTACTATTAAATATGTTCAAAGATCGTATTATTTTCCATAACCTCATTAAGTTTATCATAAGTGTTCATTTCATTATTTTTTTTACTACATCATTCCAAGTGTTAGAACCTTTAATCAACAACAAATTCAAAGTAAAGATTAGAGCTTAATTAATCCTAGTTGGTTTAGTCCACCCAAACCCGAACATTGTTTAGTGTTTTAATCATAATTAAAGTTTCAAACTCTTTTTCGAGCATGGTTTGTCTCTATGAAAAGTTAACACATAAGGCTACAACTATTATGAAGGACATAACACCCAGTTTTTCCATCTACATGTCTAAACTCACTCATCACAGTAACATAATAACTTTGTCCAATCCTATGTCAGTCTGAACCTTTACTCAGTACTTTTGTCATATATGTAGTTATTAAACTCCAAATAAGTCCAGACTAGTTCCATTTGAAATGTAACATCCATACCTACTATAAACCCTTGAATATAATAATCTCATCTTGATTTACTAAAATAAAATAAAATACAAAAGATGTGGAGAAATGATTAAATTAAAAAAATTAATTGGATTAAAAGAGAAGTTATTTAATGAGAGGGGTGAAATTGAAAACAATAATAAAGGAATAAGGAGTTAGTAAAGAGAAAGAGAAGTAGTGGGGGTCAATAGATTGATAAAAGGATTGGTGATGTGAAAATAAAATACAAAAGATGTGGAGAAATGATTAAATTAAAAAAATTAATTGGATTAAAAGAGAAGTTATTTAATGAGAGGGGTGAAATTGAAAACAATAATAAAGGAATAAGGAGTTAGTAAAGAGAAAGAGAAGTAGTGGGGGTCAATAGATTGATAAAAGGATTGGTGATGTGAAAATAGAAGTAAATATGGGGGGCAAGATGCAAATAAGGAAAGAACATAATTATATATAACAAGAAATCTCTAGAAATCCCTAGAGTAATGGCCGGCCAAGGAGAGGAGAAAAGAAAAATTGAGAGGAAACTTGTAAATTCATCCTTTGAATCCAAAGGATAGTGAGAGTAAGTGAACTAAGAGTGCTTCAAGTAAGATTTAGGAAGAAAACTTAGAGAATTTACTAGTGGGAAGGGAAGGGTTAGAAGAAGGAAGAAAGGAGAAGAGGAAAATGGGGTTGTTCTCAATCTCATGACTCATTGTTTTGTAATAGAAGGTAACAAGCTCTCTTATTAAGTTACTTGAATTTGTTTGTGTTTTTCTTGAATAATTGAGATTTTAGAATACCTTAGTATAGGTTTAAGAAGTTTGTTAAATAATGATAGGTAGAGGCATTTTATGTTTATAGTGGCTGAAAATGATGGAAAATGCATGGGAAACGGATTTATACTTGTTGAACTTAAAAATCAAAATTGGATAGGTTGTCTCTCAATTTCTCTACTAAGATTTGGACCCTAAGATGATAGGATTTGAGATACTTTTCTTCATGAGAGTTGTAGACATGGATGTTACCTTTCATATGAAATTGACCTTGCTTAAATTAGAGTGAAAAAACACTAAAAATGGAAAAAAACAGAAGATAGGTCAAAAACCAAGAATTAGCAGGACAAATTTTTGGGTTTCTGAAATTTGTGCATTTAGGCATGTAGATGGAAAAACTAGGTATAATCATCTCATGAAAGTTGTAAACCCATGTTTTATTGTTCCAAAGAAATAAACCACGCATAAAATCGAGCTTTATAGCTTCGATTATACTCAAAATACTAAACAGTGTTTGGAATTCATTATGTTGAGCCACCTAAAACTTGTAAATTGGTAACTTCTGTTTGGAATTGTTTTTTATTACAAAATGTTGAATTATGAAGGTATTATGTATATGTGGGTATGTGTGGTCAAGACCTGAAATTTAAATTAGTATAACTATTGGTATAGGTGAAATTATGGAAAATAGACGAGAGTAGGGTACGACTAGCAGAGCACAAATTTCACGTAGGTGTCTGTCACTTAGATTTCTAATTTCAAGTCTTTTTAAATTCTTTAACTTAGTCCCTAATAAGATGTAGTTCAAATTTTTGTATTTATATATAGTGTTTGAAGGATAGTGGAACTAGTTCCTGGTTTGGGACTGGCGCCTAGTGAATGGGCTGATGATTGTATCAGTGCCCTAGTTTGGAACTGGTGCCTTGCGAATGGACTGATGGTTGGACCAGTGTTCTAGTTTGGAACTGGTGCCCTGCGAATGGGGGATCAATAGAACTAGTTATTATTGGATAAGATTGGTGTGCTGATAGGTGGGAAACTATAGAAATTGATGATAAATGAATTAAAAAGCAAATTGTTAGTGTAATGAAAAATATACTAGATCATCTTAATTAATTTAATTATGTTTATGCAAATTACTATGCAAGTTCATCTCAACAACGTAACCCTTAGTTGATACATGGGTGTTCTCTCTATATAGTCACTTAAGTTAATAGGAAGATAAAAGAATTTTCTTTTGGGTTGTAAATAACAATACTTGTAAGTTGTATGTATAAAGTTATGTAGTATTATTTTGTTAAAACTTTAAGTAGTAATTTGAAATTTAGAATCTTCATTATGCTAATGTATAAATGCAATTACGATGGTTAATTAATGGTTACCTCTTAAATCCTAGGATTCTTCTCATTTTTATAACTGGATAATTGTGTGAATTTTTATCTTAAAAGTTTGAGGTGTTACAGTTTGAGACTTGAAATGATTGGATTGTATATGAACAATGAATATATGATGTGTACAAATGATTTATCGATAACTTGGGTCCTCCGGGTATAGGGGAAACTCTGCCAAAATTTCGGTAGAAATTTCAATAAACTTTGTATGAGTTTAACAAAGAAAATAAGTAAAAACAAATTACCATGTTTTTTTTTTAATGGATGATGCATTGGTTTCGGTACTGGAGATGCTACACCTACAATGTTTATAAAGACACCAACTTCAAATTACATCGTTTTAATACTCAAATTAACAATTATAGTAGCACCCAAAATCTGTCTAGTACTATGTCAGTCTGGAACTTGACTAAGTGTTTTTCCTTGTATCTAGAGTTATACAACTCAAAATAAGTCGAGATTAGTTCCATTTGAAAAATAACATTCATACGTACAACTTGTATACAGATACCAGCTCCAAATTACATCGTTGTAAGGCTCAAATGTAACGATTATAGTACCACTTAAAATATATCCAGTACTATATCGGTTTGGACCTTTACTCAGTGTGTTTCTCATATCCGGAGTTATACAACTCCAAATAAGTTTAGACTAGTTTTATTTATAAAATAACATTCATACCTACAACTTTTATGAAGATATTAACTCCAAATTACATTGTTTTCAAGTTGTAAGATTGACTAGAGGTTGGCTAATAAGACTATCAGAATTTTAATTATATAAGAGATAAATTTGAAAAGAACACTAAGTGGTTTCATGCATCACAACATTCATTATTATTACTCCATGTTCAAAGAAACTCTCATTTCCTACACATTTTCAAGAACCCTAGAATCACAACATTAGGGTTTTTTCAATTATCCTTTACTCACTACGAAATCAAGGATAAAAACTAAGGAAGAACACTTTTATCAACAAATTGAAGAGTTCTTGCCAATTTCTTCTTCAATTGTTTTTCATCTTCATCACCCATACTTTTCCCTCAAGTTCCTCTCTTCCAACCAAGCTTTTTAATTTTGGCCTAAAAGTGTTTATCTCCTCACAAACCTATTTGCAAGCTTCAATAACACAATTTGGAAAGATTTCTCAAGTGATTTTTTGAAGAGAGGCAAGAGAAAAGCCTTTTTCTCTTTTTTTAGTTGTTGTTCCATATTAACAGTAGTAGCAAGCATAGTGACATTAGGTTTTATAGGTCAATTACTATTATACCCCAACATATCCCTCATAAATTTCGATTTATTGCATTGACCCGACATTGTGTTTTTATTTTTAGGACCTTACCAAACTCTAATTGAATTCACATTTTATCCCAATGTAAAAATTATATCTTAAGATCGCACGTAAAATTTCAACATGATCCAACGGTCGGATTGGGAGATACGTACAATATTGTAAAACTAGACAGTTGAAAATTTCACGCCAAAAATCCGAATTTCGCATACCATATAATTTACTTAAATCATCTCGGATCTTAGACTAATTCTTTGGAGATTCCTATTCATAATTATCATAAATTTGTTTCTAAGTTTCTTACCACTTGTAGTCCCAATAGCGCGATTATGTGTGGGGATTATATTGAAATTTGATGTTTCTCGCGCAAAGGGTCATGCATCAATTTATTTGATATTTTCTTCTATTTTACACATAATATCACCCAATTTACAAAATTTCCTCCCTTAAATTATTATTTTTACCTGGTCAAGCATAATTTATCGTTAACTAATATTTCACATACTATTTTATTACTTTAGCTTCTCTAAATTTTAAATTAATCTCTAGGAAATGTTCATTCCAATTCATAAAATTTTCTCCCTAATTTATCATTTTTTAATTGATAGTTACTCTATTTAACCCAAATTTATTTATTTTTTACTGGGGGTTTACAAGTAGTGTGAGTAAGGATCATTCCCACAAAGAGTATCTAATCTAGTTTTGTGCTATGTGAACAAAGATGGGGCGTTTAATTATAACAAAAATAACTTTGAAAAACAACTAAGAAATGACTAAAATTAAAATATCAAAATAAATCAAAAGAACAAACATTGGTATAAGTCAACATCCACCACCCGGTGTTCTACAACTGATCATCAATGCAAATATATAAGAATTCTAACTGTAAATTTGACTCAGTTGGTTTTCGAACTTTGTTTATTTTTGATCTATAATACTTCTTATATTTAATATAAAAAAAAGACATAACAAACAAACAATCAAAAAGCATAGTCCAACCAGAGATATTCTTAGTGGAGTCGACATCTTATCGTAACGTGCATGACGTTGAATGACGGATATCCCTTCTGGATCAAAGGGGTGTTGGAACTAATCATGAAATTATGATTTGAAGGGTTCAGAAATCATCACCTATTATTATGGTGACTAGAAAAATTACTCGTCTGCAAGAGTCAAAGTAATTTTATTCTTCAAGTTTTAATGGTGTATTTATTTTTATTTTGTATATTTAATACTTTGGAATATACTTTACAATGTAATTTTATTCCCCTAAAAATTAAAATGTACAATTAATTTCTAATTTTTAATTTTTATCAATTTATTTAATTTAATACTGGGAATATGTATTATATTGTAAAATTCATACCACAAATATTAATTAAACAAATTGATTTTGTGGTGTTTTTGAAATTTTAGTTAAATTCTAATGGATAATCATAAACTTGTTATGATACCCATTAATTGATTTTTGTATTTTTCAAAGTATGATAAAAAAGAAATTTTTATTTTTTATAAAATATGCATGAAATTATTTAGAATTTGGTCATATGTATACAAATAAAAACATATTTTTTTATTTTTTAAATAAGGAATTTTGGATTTTTTTAAAATTTTGAAGAAAAACATGTATATTTAATACATGGTCAGTATCTTACAATGTAAGTTTACAATCCAAATATTAAATTAAATGGTTTAAAAACATGTGATCCCAAAAATAATTTTAAAATGGTCCTTGAATTTTTTATAATTTTTGTAAACCATTTGGATTTTGTTTAGCAATTAGTTAGAAATACAAAGGAGAAAAATGCATAAACAGGGCTAAAGACATATTTGCCAAACACGCTCTAAGTAAAGAAAATTGTTTTTTTTTTTTTTTTTTGCAAAACCAAACGTGCCAACAAGGTTTTAAATTTTATGGTTCAACCTAGTTATGTAGGCTGGACTTGATGGGCTCGACCCACAAACAAGAAAATAAGACCCAAACTGATGAAAACCAATCAAATAAGTAATTTTTTTTTTTTTATAAATCTCAAATTAAAAGGGAACAAAACTCAGAATTTATCAAGAACACGAAGAACACTCAACATAAATCAAAAAACACAAATTCAATTTCAAACTAGATTTCAAAAAATCAAAGATACAGCGACATGTAAAATCATTCTTCAAGCAAAATTTTTAAGCTGGATTATCACAACAAACAACCAATCATCACGATTATTTGATTTTGTGGGAAAAAAACAAATGAAGAACTAAATATCGAATACCAAGATTATAGTGTTTTAGCAATTCACCCTTTTTGTTATTCGAACATCAAAAGCATATCATTAATCATCTATTAAACATTATAAAACACTAGATTGACATTAAGATTATAGTGTTTTTAAGCCTTTAAGATTTTAGATTAATGATAAACAAACTTATACACATGTGTAAGAACCAACAATTGATGAAAATGACATGGAAATTATAGACCTAAAGCAATCTTCTTCGGATGATTATTAAACCTAGAAACACAAAAACTGCTAAAATCTATAAAATGTACCAAAACCCAGAATAAAGGCCTAAGGTCTATTCATACAAGTCACATACACTCATCTATACATTTCGAAGCCTTTAGAAACAATAATAAACGTGTAAACCTTGAAATGCATAGGATTCAAAACCTATAACTTACTATCAACATACAAACATGCACATATATTGTTTTTATCAATCCAAAAGGTCATTCAACATCAAAACATCAAAATGACATGTATGAACTTTTCAAAACCGAATAAAAACACCAGAATAGCCAAGCATTGCTACATGTTAATTTGTTTTTCATATAATCATCAAACCATAACATATGCTTTACATGCATCAAGTATTCAACATAAAAAGTATATCATTAATCATCTATTAATCATTATAAAACACTAGATTAACATTAAGAACAAACAATCATATTACAACTTGCATTCAAACAAATTGAACATATATGTAAGACTAATTTAAAATATGGTCGAATTAATTTAAAAACACCATGAACAACACTTGAATAAATGAATCAAAGCTTAAAATTCATAGGGAAGGGTATTCTCAATGAGTTCTACCTCTCTATCATGTTGAGTAATATACATTCAGGAGACGATTGCAACTAGTTTCTGCATATTTTGCTTGATTTGAATATATTCCAATAGCCCCTTCCAAGTAGCTTTTGATCTCCTTCTTCACAATATATTTTTCCTTTTCTTTTTCATGGGTTTTTTCTCCTCTCTGGCCCCACTCTCTTTCAAGCTTCAAATGACACCTCTTTTATAGCCTCAAAAAGGCAAGTGGTTGTGAAAGCATTTGAGGGTTTAAAAGTGGTTTTCCAAAACTATGTCAAAAACTTGTTGGTTGAAATTGCGAGTGCATGAATCGTAACAAGTAATAAAGTGAATGAGAAAGACTATCGTTCCATAAGGATTGAAAAGGTACAACCAAAATTTATTAAATAATGATCTATTTGATAAATCATATAGGAATGATTTGTTACATTAGTAAACAATAAAATTAAATAAGTTAGTTCGATTCATAAGATTCTAGGACTTTTTATTTACCATAACTAATTTATACGAGATTTCTAATTAAATTAATCAAGTATATTTCTTATTGTTAATAATTGAATTACTCTAATTTATTCATCAATCTCTCTCAAACATTAATAAAATATCTTAAAAAGAAAAATTTTGACATCTTTGTGAAAATTCTAAACATGTCAAAATTTATTAAGAATGATGAAACTTTTAAAGATTGCACAAGTCCATAGATATCTCTATCCTACGGATTCCTTATGGTATCTCAAACTTACACTGAAATAATCATCAATTTAATTATGAAATAAATTTTCTTTTCTAAGATTATGATGTATCCTAACTATGATCAATCATTCACAAGCATTAAGTTTAGAATGGGATGCTCAATAAATACTAAATTAGTTCAATAAAAAAAATATGTATAATCATAGTTAGGATACATCATAATCTTAGAAAAAAAATATATTTGATACATTTAACATCAATAAAGATTGCGGCTTCTTGAAGAATTAGGCTCCTTAAAGATTTTAGAAAACAAAGATGTCAACTTCTTAAAGAACTTATATGGTTCCATGAAGAATTAGTCTCCTTGAAGAATTTTGCCACCAAAGATATCAACTCCTTAAAGAACTTAGCTTCTTCTCCTTTCAACTACCAATATGTCAACTCTTTGAAGAACTTATATAGTTCCTTAAAGAATTGGGCTTGGGCTCCATAAAGAATCCAACAAACAAAGATGTCAATTCCTTAAAGAATTCAACCAACAAACATGTCAACTTTGAAGAACTTATATGGTTCCTTGAAGAATTGGGCTCCTTTAAGAATCCAGCAAACAAAGATGTCAATTCTTTAAAGAATTCAATAAACAAAGATGTCAACTCTTTGAAGAACTTATCTTCTTCTCCGTTCTACTACCAAGATGTTGCCTCCAAAACTACCTAGCATCCATCATAACGAGCTTATAAATCCCAAGACCGACCCTTATAAGAAAAGAAAGTAAATTTCTTAATCTATCAAATACTACAACAGTTTTTTAACTCTAGATTGCGGGCTAGTTTTTTGAATGGAAAACATGTGAATTTGAAGTTTTCTATTTTAGAAAACAATTGTTGCATATTTAGTTAGCTTTCCAACACTTCTTGAATAACATTAATATGTTGTCAGATAAAGGAGATATTATGGATATACTGAAGTTCATGCAAAGAACTTTCCAACTCAAGATTACTTAACTCTACAATATCTTTAACTACGATATGTTCCTCTTGAAATTTATTATTTTTAGCTCTTTATCTACAACAAAATTCATGTAAAATACAATTAAAATTTACAACTAGGTAAACTAAAAATCAAATAAGAAAACAATTGAAAGCTTGTAAATTTGTGATGTATTAGAAAATATAAATGAAAAATCAGCATTACAAGGATTCTCTATACACTTTTTCAGTTTACTCCCACATTTCCACCTCTCACCTGCAATTACGAGCTTTTGGTGTTTTTTCCTAATCAGTGAATATATTTTGAATCATGCTATTAGTTGATAGACTGTTAGAGGTTAACAGTTTATTATTTTGATCTTTTAATTATTTAGTCTGTTAAAAAGTCCTATTCCTTAGGGACTAGTTGTTTGTGTTTAGACAAATTCCTCTCAGTATGTTACCATGTTTTAGGGTGTTGTAAACGTGGGCTGTTATTTTGATTTTATCTCTTTGTAAAAGACTTTATAAGCCTGCTGTTTTTTATCAATGATTTGCAGGACTTTTCATTCAAGCTTGTTTATTATAGTTTCTTCTAAATGTTGTCAACACTTAGTATCAGAGCTCCATCACAGGGGGGCTGATTGTGAGTGTGTGTGGAAATAAATTGCAATTCTTTTTTAGAGTAAGGGAGTCAAACAGAATGGCAGAGAGCAAAAACAGGGGTTTTGTGCAGTTGGCCATTCCTAAATTTAACAAACATTACGATCATTGGGCAATGTTGATGGATAACTTTCTCCGTTCCAAGAAATATTGGGATCTCATAGAGAATGGGATTTCGGTGGTGGTGACACAAGGGACTGGGACAAGATCTGACTCTACAGTGGTGGCAATAGAAGCACAATGCAAATCGATCGAGGACCAGGCAAAAGCATAATGCAAATTGATCGAAGGGTAGAAGTTGAAGGACTTAAATGTAAAGAATTATCTTTTCCAAGCTATAGATTGGAATATCATGGAGACTATACTCGACAAGGACACATTAAAGAGTATTTGGGACTCCATGAAACAGAAATATCAAGGCTCTACCAAGGTGAAGAGGGCATAGTGGCAAGCACTTTTGAGGGACTTGGAGACTCTCCATATGAAGGGAGAGATTGTTAAAAATTTCTTTGCTTGTACTTTCACCATAGCCAACAAAATGAAGGCTCATGGTGAGACAATTAGCCAAACCATCATCAATGAGAAAGTTTTGAGGTTCATGACTTTAAAATTTGATTATGTGGCTTGCTCCATTAAAGAATCTAATGATTTGAACACATTGATCATTGACAAGCTGTAGAGTAGTTTGTTGGTCCATTAACAAATAGTGAATGGCCATCGAGGAGAGGAGTAGGCTCTCAAGGTCACTCATGAAGACAATACTAGCAAAGGAAGAGGTCGAGGGGGTGTTCAGAGAAAGAGGAAGAGGCCGTGACAGATAATCTTTCAACAAGACCACTATCAAGTGCTTTAAGTGTCACAAATTAGGACACTTTTAGTATGAGTGTCCCAGTTAGGAGAAGAGAGCCAACTACGCATAACTAGATGAAGGAAAAGAGTTGTTTTTAATGTCCTATGTAGAGCATAACCATGCTAAAAGAGAAGAGGTCTAGTTCCTTGATTCAGGATGTAGTAATCATATGAGTGGGAATTAATAATGGTTCTTGGATTTGGATGTTCAATTCAAGCAAATTGTGAAACTAGGCAACATCTCAAGGATGACAGTTGTGGGGAAAGGAAACATTCGAATGCAAGTGAATAGAATCACTCAAGTAATTTCTAAGGTCGATTACATTCTTGAGTTGAAAATAACATGTTAAGTATAGAGGAGTTTCAAGAAAAAGTGTGGCAATTCTGATTCAACATGGGGAGTGCAAAGTTTTTCATCCTAGTAAGAGTTTAATTATTCAGTCCGAGATGAGCTCGAACAGGATGTTTATTGTGCTCATAATGATGCCTAAAGATGCTACTTGTTTTCAAGCTGTGACAGAGAATGAGAGTTATTTATGGCACTGCAGATTCAGACACTTGAGCTTTAAAGGGTTGAGAACCCTTCAATACAAAAAGATGGTCAGTGGTTTGCCTTCTCTAAAAACTCCTGCAAAGTTATGCACAACATGTTTGGTTAGAAAACAACACGGGGAATCCATTCTAAAAAGAAGTCTATGGAGGGCGTCACAAAAGCTGGAGCTAGTACATGCCATATAAGTGGACCTATAAAGCTTGCATCAAACAACAACAAGAGGTATTTCTTGAGTTTTATCGATGACTTTAGTCATAAGACTTGGATTTACTTCTTGCATGAAAAATCAGAGGTTTTTACCATGTTTAGAAGTTATAAGGCTTGCGTTGAAAAGGAAACATATGCCTATCTTAAATGTTTGAGGACTAACTGAGGTGGTGAGTTCACTTCAAATGAGTTTGGGGAGTTTTGTAAGATGAAAGAATTGATAGATGAGTTGAAGTACTGAAATTGGACTAAGAGATGGCCAAACTTAGAAAAGAGATGTTGGTGCAGTCCAAACTGGAACATTGTTCGGTAATCGAGTCATATCTGGAGCTGTAGATCTCAGATTTAGGTCTACTTTATATGGATGGAAAGATAAGACATAGGCCTACAACTTTCATGGGAGTCCAAGATTTAACAAGGCCATTTTCAAGTCCAAATTGTAGCAACACCGAAGAAGTCCGAATTTGTCCTACAGCCCAGACATTGTTTAGTGTTCAACCCAAATGTCGAGTTCTAGAAGTCCAAATGATCTTAATTTTTTACCCTGGAAAGCTGAGACAATTTCTTAGAACTTTCATGTTTAAGTTTGTTCATATTATGACGTTATTGACAAACAAGAAGATAAGAATTGTCACCAAGTCAAGATGTGGCCACTTATTCATCAATTAGTCAACAAATCAATAGTTCTGAATTTTGGCCTATAAAAGGAGGCATTTGCCATGTATTTAGGCATCTTGGTTTTCATATCAAGATCATGCTCTTGCTCTCTCTTTATATTTTTATAATGCTAAAGTTTTGTTTATATTAATCTCTTGAAGAATTAGTTTATGATCAACTTGAATCTACTTTGAGTAAAATTGAGTTGGATGAATCTGAAGATTTGCAAATGATTTATTCTCAAGAAGAAATCACGAATGAAAAAGACACCAAAAATGTTGATACAAATCTTTTGTCAAGAGTGATAACAGATTTGACATCCGACATCACACCAATCGACGATTACTTTTCTGATGAATCCCTACTTTCTCTTAATTTAATGCCTTGGTTTGCTAATCATATCAATTTTCTTGCAACAGGAGATTTGCCAGCTTACTGGAGTATCGAAGACAAAGGAAAGTTTTTGAGCAACGTGCAAAAATGTTATTGGGATGACCCTTACTTATTCAAAAATTATCCTGATCAAATATTTCAAAGATGCATTCCCGACAATGAGGTAAGTAGTGTCATTAAACTTTGTCATTCTGAGGCATGTGAGAGTCATTTCTCGTCAAAAAAGACAACTGCAAAAATCTTACAATGTGGATTTTATTGGCCCACCATGTTCAAAGACACATGTGTTCTGCAAAGCTTGTGAAAATTATCAAAAGTCGGGATATATTTCAAAAACATAAGGAATCTTTAGATAATCTTCTATTAACTTTTGAGATATATCCTGGTAGAGATATGGATTGTGCATTTCAGGACTTATGACCCCATTTCCATAAAGAACATGATCGACTTAGTCTTAAGAATCTGACTATAAAAGACTCTGTTTGCCAGTTTTTAAGAAAAATGGATGGGAAGCCTATCCCCGACCCATAGAGGGTGTTTAAGCCGTTCTTGGACGTAAAACCAAGGGAAGATGTGAGCCACAATCATAACTGCAGTTTTCGCTGCGATTTCTACATTGGCAGCGACGCAGTTTTTGTTTTTAAAAAAATAATTAACTTAAGGAGCTGGGAGGGAGGGGTAAAACCGATTTTAGATAGACCAAAACAAGGATAAGAACACATCTAAACCAACCCCCAAACAACCCACCTCATTTCATGGGGAGTATAAATACGAGGAGAGAGAGGATGATCCATCCTCTTCCCAAAACAGTAGCTGCATGTCGTTCTTCCCTTCTTCTTTCACAATAGAAACCTAAACCAAACCAGTAGAGAGTGCTTTGTGAACGTGTGAGGGAAAGATGAGACCTTGAGAAAAGATTGGACAGCTGCCTAGAGGAAAGGAAAAAGAGGGCTGGAAAACGTGAGAGGAAGAAGGAGGAGGAGAACCAGCAGGAGAAGAGAAAGAATAGTGTCAAACCTTCCTCAAACTTAGTTAGATTCGAAAGGTATGGGTCATGAAACTCCCTTCCTCTTCTCCTTAAGACCAGAAACGAAAATGAAGAAGAAAACCCTAAGGAAATTGACCTAAAACCTAAGCTAGCTATGAAGGAAACTGAAATTAACTAGGAGAACAAGGAAACAGAAATGAAATGAAGCCAATTTTAGAACATCTAACAAAGAAAAATGAATAAAATGGAAAAAACAAATCATGGTAGAGGGTTGACTTTAACTATGGGGTTGGGTCAACATGCATGTGTGTGTTCTGTTGGGATTTATTGAAGGATTATATGCTGAAATTGATGGTTTTAATGTGTGTGTTATGCTGGAATTTATGGAAAGATTATATGCTACAATTGATGGTTTTCAATGTGTGTGTTCTGCTGGGATTTTGTTGAAGGATTAGGTGCTGAAATTGATGGTTTCAATGAGTGTGTTCTGCTGGAACTTAATGACAGTGTATATGCTGGGGTTGTTACAGCATGTGTGGTGTGTGTTCATGCCAAATTGTGTGTTGTGCAGCGAAACTCTGATTCGCTGCCGAAACTGTGTCAGCTGCAGCGAATTAGCATTCGCTGCCGAAACTGAGTTGTCTGCAGCGAATTTGTGATTCGCTGCCGAAACTGAGTCTTCTGCAGCGAATTGGCATACGCTGCCGAGTTGTGTGTTGTGCAGCGAAACTGTGATTCGTTGCCGCAACTGTGTCGGCTGCAGCGAATTAGCATTTGCTACCGAAATGGAGTCTCCTGCAGCGAATTAGTATTCGCTGTCGAATTGTGTGTTGTGCAGCGAAACTCTGATTTGCTACCAAAACTGTGTCAGCTGCAGCGAATTGGCATTCGCTGCCGAAACTGAGTCTTCTGCAGCGAATTAGCATTCACTGCCGAGTTGTGTGTTGTGCAGCGAAACTCTAATTCGCTGCCAAAACTGTGTCCGCTGCAGCAAAATAGCATTCGCTGCCGAAATTGAGTCTTCTGCAGCGAATTGGCATTCGCTGCCGAGTTGTGTGTTGTGCAGCGAAACTCTGATTCGCTGCCAAAACTGTGTCGGCTGCAATGAATTAGCATTCGCTGCCGAAATGGAGTCTTCTGTAGCGAAACTCTGATTCACTGCCGAAACTATGTCAGCTGTTTATCTGCAGCGAATTTGTGATTCGCTGTCGAAACTGAGTCTTCTGCAGCGACTTAGCACTCGCTGTCGAGTTGTGTGTTGTGCAGCGAAACTGTGATTCGATGCTGAAACTGTGTCATCTGCAGCGCATTAACAATTCGCTGCCGAGTGGCGTGTTCTGTAGTGAACTAGCTATTCGTTGCCGAAGTTGAGTTGGCTGCAGTGAAATTGTGATTTGCTGCCGAAACTGTGGCGCCAGCAGCGAAACAGTTGTCGCTGCCGAACTGGCTGTCGCCGCGGAATAATTGTCGCCGCCGAATTAGGCGACTGCGCAAGAACCAATTCTCGCTGCCGATTTCTACAATAAGCCTCCTAAGCAGAAATGACTTAAATGCTAGTAAAAATTTCATGGTATGATGATGTAAAATGTGGAGCACTTGAATGTGAACATATGAACTCTTGAAATAAGTGTGGTGATGAATGTGATTCAAAAATACAAATGTACTGATTTATGACCATTGATGTCTTAGGTGGTGCGGTTAGGATTGGACCATCATCAAGACAAGAACAACCCACAGGTGGAGCAGGTAGGTGACTTGCACCTTCCTTTTTCATACGTTGAATAATGAAATACTTTAACATGAATATAACCATATTGTGTTAGAACCGATATTAGATCGTCGGACGCTTAAATGTTGACAAATGGTTGATTAGCTTCAGCTAATGGCATCTAAATGGATGGCCGGGATAAAGAATGATTAGCTTCGGCTAATAGCATCCGAATAGATGGCGGACAAATGAGTGATTAGCTTCGACTAATGGCATCCGAATGGATGACCGGGATGAATGATTGATTAGCTTTGGCTAATAGCATCCGAAGAGGATGACCGAGGTGAGTGAACGGTTAACCTCAGCAAATGATGCCTTAAGAGGATAGCCAGGTTTAAAATTATGGTTGATTGCAAAAATTGGTGCATTTATATGCACTATAAGCTGTTTATACCAAGTACATGAAGAAATTATAAATGTTGATGCTTCATTTAACTGCCAGACCGTTTAGTTACCATTATTATTATTATTATTATTATTATTATTATTAAGTAATTACATTCTCTTAAATGTTTTGTATTGCTGTAGGGACGTCACATTCATGATGTCTAGGGAACCTGATACACAGGAACCTATTTTTGCAAGGAATCATGTAGATGCATTCTAAATCACAATGTATTTTGTATGAATCAATGTACTAAATGTATAAATTTTATTAGATCCTTTTGTTTAAATTCATAATGGCTATTAGTAGGATAGGAATGCAAACTCATGTCTATGTATGTATATTTTTAATATGAACTTCTAATCATGCAACCATAATATTACGTGTTTATGTAAGATTCACTTTTAAATGAAATGTTGATTGTATGGATTGTATTTTGATGATGTGAGGGATCAGGTTCGCTGATTACCGGTATCATGTGGGTTAAGTGTATATATATATAAAATTATTGTTGTTTTGGGCTTTAAAAAAAAACCGGGTTTTACACCTTAAGACCAACTGGTCTAGGAGTCATTAGCCGAAAGCTCGTTATATGGGTTAAAGATGCATTATGTTTTAAGTTATATGTACATATATTGAAAAAAAGAAGAAAAAAAATAGAAGAAGATAATAATCCCAACCCAAAGAAGTTAACCTTAAACATTAGAACAGAATATTATTTTCTTCCAATAAAAGCTCCATCATCTATGTTTTCATACATTGAGCACATAAAAAGAAAGGTTTAGTAATATTTTGTTTAAGAGGTATTGAGCAGATATATAAATTTAAAGAGAGTTTGTTTATCTGGATAGATTAATGGAAGTTGAATGATGAATGACTTGCTTTGTGGAATTTGCAAATTGTTTTTCTATTTTAACGCTTTGATTACTAGGGACTAGTAATAAGCTGGTTGTGGGGGTGATTAGTACTTAAAAGTGCATTTTTATCAAGGTTTTATATCATCATTTTGCACTTAAAGTATCAATAACTCCTTAACTAAAGCATGTTTTATAATAACATATCTAATAATATAAGATACCTTTAATTTATAGTAAATGTTCATCTTAAATGTAAGCATATCATATAAATAAAAGAATTGATTGATGAGTTGAAGTACTGAAATTGGACAAAGAGATGGCCAAACTTAGAAAAGAGATGTTGGTGCAGTCCAAACTGGAACATTGTTCGGTAATCGGGTCATATCTGGAGTTGTAGATCTCGGATTTAAGTCTAATTTATATGGATGGAAAGGTAAGACATAGGCCTACAACTTTCATAGGAGTCCAAGATTTAAAAAGGCCGTTGTCAAGTCTAAATTGTAGCAACAACGAAGAAGTCTGAATCTGTCCTGCAACCCAGACACTGTTCAGTGTTCAGCCCATATCTCGAGTTCTAGAAGTCCAAATATCTCACTTTTTTTACCCTGGAAAGTTGAGACAATTTCCTAGAACTTTCATGATTTAAGTCTATTCAAATTATGACGTTATTGGCAGACAAGAAGATAAGAATTGTCACCAAGTCAAGATGTGGTCACTCACTCATCAATTAGTCAACAAATCAATAGTTCTGAATTTTGGCCTATAAAAGGAGGCATTTTCCATGTATTTAGACATTTTGGTTTTCAGATCAAGATCATGCTCTTGCTCTTGCTCTCTCTTTATATTTTTGTAATGCTGAAGTTTTGTTTATATTAATCTCTTGTTTATGCTTTTCATTTCCTTTCATTATGTTTAGCTAATTTTATCATGTCTAGGTGAAAAGGTTACACTAATGGTATAAGAATAAGTATAATATAAACTCAACATGGACCTTTATATTTGATATTAACATGTTTTATATTTGTTATCTTGTTCACTTTTAATACTTTGCTTGTTAAATGGTTAATCTAGATTTATGTTGTATAACCCTTGGTACAACAAATATGTACTTGGCACTTTCATAGTCCAACCGTATGGTATAACTGACACTTGTGCTATGAAAGGAACTTGGTTTGTTGTTAACATAAGTTATAATCATGAATGCCTGACAACATTTACAAGTATTAGCATTATTCGAATAAGATAACTAATGTAATCATGTTAACAATTTATAATCCGATTGGAACCTCCTTTGTGTGTGGATTCCAGTTGAGTAATAAAAAGAGTTTATACTATACTTGTTTGAAATACCATTAATGGATCCTTTAACCTTGACAATTGTTTTTATCATTGTTTAATCCTTACATCAATATCACATCTCAAAGCTCTCTTTATTATTACTATTATTGTTGTTATCGTTGTTGTTGTTGTTGTTGTTATTTATAATTTATACAATTAACCTCCCTATGGTTCGACCCCAGTCTTGCCGGGTTATTTATTACTTCGACACTCCTGCACTTGAAAGAAGACATCAATCTTTTGGTCGTGTCACTCAGCAAAACAAAGTTACTGAGAGGAAGAACAGGACTATGATGAATTTGGTGAGATGTGTGCTCACTAAGAAGCAGGTTCCCAAGGCTTTCTGGCTAGAAGCTGTGAGATGGTGTGTGCATGTCCTCAACAAGTGCCCTACTTAACTATGCAAAATAGAACTCCAGATGAAGCATAGAGTGATATGAAGCCTACAGTGTATTTTAGACTTTTTGGGTGCTTAGCTCATGTGCACGTACCGGACTAGAAAAGAATCAAGTTGGATGACAAAAGCATTCAGTGTGTTTTATTGGAAGTGACCGATGAATTAAAAGCTTATTGATCGTTTGATCTGGTCTCTAGGAAGATAATTGTTAGTAGACATGTTTTTTTATGAGAATAAGGGCTAGAATTGGGACATGAGTAAGGAAGAAATGGCATTGGATGTATTAAAATGGGGTGATAGTAAAGAAGAAGATGATGAAGCTGAGAATGTAGGGGAACTTGGAGCAAAAGTTAACGAGAATGAAGAAGCTGGCTCAAATGGTACAAATAAAGCTGGTTCAAGTGGCACTAGCTTACCTTTTGGTAAGTCACCTGATGAGAATTCCTCAGATCTAGTTGAGGGAGGGCAAGACGAGTTCCACTCTGGATGCAAGATTATGAAACCGGTGAGAGCTTAACAAAAAAAGAAGACTTGTGTGCCATGATGATTCTCATAGAAGCTGTGAAGAGTAAGAAATGGAGAGATGCCATGAATGCAGAGATTGATGCTATTGAACGTAATAAAACATGGGCTCTGACTGCCTGAAAGAGTAAAGATCATTGGAGTTAAATAGATTTTTAAAACAAACTCAATAAAAGTGGTGAGATAGACAAGTGCAAAGCTAGACTTGTGGCACAAAGATATGCACAACAATATGGGACTGATTACATAAAAGTTTACGCTCCAATTGCAAGACTAGATACCATATGTTTGGTAATTGCCTTAGTATTTTCTAACTTGATGTGAAAAGCACATTTTTGCACGGTGAGCTTAGTGAGGAAGTGTTTGTCCAACAACCTCAGTGATATGAGAAGAAGGGCGAGGAACACAAGGTTTATAAGCTGAATAAGACGTTGTATAGTCTCAAACAAGCTCCATAAGCTTGGACAACAAAATTGAGACCTATTTTGCTAAAGAAGGCTTCAAAAAGTGTCATTATGAACACACCCTATTCACAAAGTCAAAGGAAGGAGGTAAGTTTTTAATTATCAGTCTTTATGTTGATGATTTAATTTTTACTGGGAATGACAAAAGCATGTGTGAAGAGTTTAAGAAGTTGATGATGTTGGAATTTGACATGTCTGACTTGGAAAAATGAGATATTTTATAGGGATTGAAGTACTACAAAATTATAATGGGATTTATGTGTGTCAAAGAAAGTATGCTCAGAAGTTTTAGAAAGATTTGGTATAGACAGAAGCAACTTAGTGAATAATCCCATAGTTCCAAGCTGCAAATTGTCAAAGGACGAGAAAGGAGCTAAAGTTGATACAAGTGTGTTTAAGCAAGTGGTTGGCAGTCTTATGTATTTAACTACAACCAAACCTGATTTGATGTATGGTGTGAGTCTTATCAACAAGTTCATGTTATGTCCTATAAAGCAACACTGGTTAGCAACAAAAATATTAACTAGATATTTGAAAAGAATGACTGATCTGAGGATTTTCTACAAGAAAGGAGGTTGTAAGCAACTCACAGCCTATTCAGATAGTGATTTTGCTGGAGATGTAGATGATAGCAAGAGTCCTTCAGGGTGTGTATTCATGTTTAGTTCTGGAGCGATGTCGTGGTCATCCAAAAAATAGCTTGTGGTTAGCTTATCCACCACTAAAGCCGAGTACATCGTTGCTACCTCGTGCTCTTGTCAGTGTATTTGGTTAAGAAGAGTTTTAGAGAAGCTTGATTATGTGCAGGAGAAATGCTCTACAATTCTATGTGATAACAGTTCAAGTATAAAACTCTCTAAGAATCATGTTCTTCACGGCATAAGCAAACACATTGAGATCATGTTTCATTTTCTTTGTAAATTGGTAAGAGATGGTGTGGTTGATTTGAGTCATTGTAATACTGAAGACCACGTAGCTTATATTATAATGAAGCCGCTCAGATTAGAGGTGTTTTTGAAGCTTTATAGTTTGTTGGGCGTGTGTGAAATTTCTAATATAAATTGAATGCATTCTGAATATAATTTAAGGGGGGGATGATAGACTGTTAGAGGTTACAGTTTACTATTCTGATCGTTTAGTTAATTAGTCTGCTAATAAGTTCTATTCTTTAGAGACTAGTTGTTTATGTTTTGACAAATTCCTCTTAGTTTGATACCGCGTTTTAGGATGTTATAAAAATGGGTTGTTATTTTAATTTTATCACTTTGTAAAAGGCTTTATAAGCCTGCAGTTTGTTATCAATGATTTGAAGGACTTTTCATTCAAGCTTGTGTGTTATAGTTTCTTCTTAGTGTTCTCAACATTAGCTTCATCCGAAAGGGGAAACAAAATACAACAAGGATATATTAGCAAAACCTAAGAAATGATAAAACTTGTGGGAAAAGCATCATGGACCGAGTACCTGTGAGTTAAATAGCCAACGCGTAGCTAGCTAATTAACAAATTTGATGTCCCCAGAAAAAGAAATGAAAATATGAATGCCATCTCCCTAAACTATCAAAACAATGAAACGATATATATATATTTATTTATTTATTTTAATGGTAGAAGAAAGGAGCTTCAAAATATGAATAATCGAGACAATTAGTAAAGGTGTTCATTACTTTTGAAACAAGCTGGTTAAAAGGATTCATGAAGAAGATGAGAATATCATGATATAAAAAGAAGAAAGTGCACTTTCTGTTATGTGCAGCATTTTCTTGAAATACACATAACCCCCAAATTCAGGCCAAGTCTTCCAATACATATTTATCATTACCTACATCGAGGAATAGCTTCGAGTAGAACACAAACTATCAACTTTGTTTTTGACACATATTCTACCATGCCACCATTTTAAGAAGCAAAAGAAGTTGCTGTATTCCTGTGAGAACTCGTTACAGCAATGGCATCAGTCCAGAACTTTCGAGAGGATCCAATGGCTTCAGTAAATGATCAAATCCGAAAGCCTCAATCTACAAAACATTTCTTTTTACAGGCTCCTTTCATGTTCTTGCAGGGTTGCTTGCTCTCTAGGATGGAACTCGACAGTTAACTCGCTTGACATGACTGGAGGCCGGCTTAAACCATGTTGGGCTAAGGAGTTTCGATGGGTTTTGGAACAAAATCTGGGCCTTAAGAAGGTAAGATAGTCAAAAACGTGCCTCAAGGACAAGGGGATTGTGTATGTTGCAGCTGGACTCGTCAAGAATCACAGTTTGGAGAAGCTTGTATCTTGACGGGAACTGGTTCAGTGGAATAGGTTTTGAGAATTTGCTATGCCCTTTCAGCATGTTCTGCTCCTTGCAAAGCCAAGCCAAGGTCTGTGACTTTTGGAGGAGGGAGAACAAAAATTTGAAGATATGGGCTTGCATCGATCATACAGATGCTGACTACCAATGAGAGTGAGATTAAGTTGGGAGTGTATGACGACGATAGTTTGATAGCATATGATATTTGTCAAAATTCCATCAGTTTATGTAGGGTTACTGTTAAAGGATAAAAAAACAAAAACAATGAAGTTAAAAATGTATTTGTTCAAGAGATAAAAATAAAGATAAAAATATAAATATAAAAATATTTTTTAAAAAAATAATTTCGGAATGAATTTTTGTATTTCCTAAATATGAAATATAGAGAGGATATATTTTCAAAGATAATATTTTTTATTTTTTACTCTTAAAATATCCTTATAAAAAACTTTTAATTTCAAAATTGTCTAACTAAGACATGTTTGGATAAAAATAGATATTATCATAATTTAAAACTCAACTCGAAAGTCGATTTGGGGCGAAGCTTAAATCATTAGTCGAGGTCTAGATCACGAGTCGGGTTGACCCGAGTCAAAATGAAAATAAAAGTTATTATTATCATAGTTCTAAAACTCAATTCAAAAGTTAATTTATGACAAGGCTCGGTTCACGAGTCTGGTTGACCGTTGATTAGAGTCAATATAATGACAAAAATGGTTATTGTCATAGTTTTAAAATTCAATCGGGATCGACATAGAACAAGACTCGAGTCACGTTTCGAGAGGGTCAATTCAAGTTGACTCAGGTCAACATAAAAATAAAAATGGTTATTAACATGGTGTTAAAACCCAACTTGATATCAACATAGAGCAAGGTTATGGTCACGAATCGAGAGGATCAACTCGAGATTGACCTAGATCAATGTAATGATAGAAGTTATTATTAAAATAGTTTTAAAACCTGACTCGGGGGTCGATCGAAGCAAGACCTAGATCAAGTATCAAGAGGGTCAACTCAAGTTGACTTGAGTAAATGTATGGATAAAAATTATTATTATCACAGGAGTAATAGAAGCAGGGCTGCAGAAAGCTCAAGAGACATGAAACAAGATTTAAGAGCAGCTTAGCAGTGGTTGGTGGGTTTTTCAAGGGACCGCAGGTGCTCAACTGGAAAGGATATTGCAAAGAAGTTTGGATTGTGGAGAGTTTAGATAGAGTTGATGAGCAAATTGTATGCTTCTGTAGGAGGCATACTATGAGGGCGAATGAAATAATTGAAGTACCCATTTAAAATTATTGAGATGCATGGAAGTATGGGAAATGGTGTTTCTCGTTGTTTTTCTTCATTATACATGCATGCATGTTGTCTTCAGTAGCGGTTGTTTCGAAAGAAAGGGTGACAAAATGACCTCCTCCATTCCAGCTTGTAGTGATTCTTTAATATAATATTGGTTATATAAATTCGCGAAATAGATCAAAATGTAATGTCATATAGGCATCGGAAGAATCCATTTTGAAGGCAATTGTTCCCTAATGCCCACATTACAATTTAAAAAAAATAACAATGATAATAGCAAATATCGATGCCAGCATAGCACACAAATTGGAAGAAAAACCTGTCTAGTTAGAAGGAAATGTTTTCCTTGGGGAGGACACCCTAGCATAGTCTGAGTATGGAGAGAAGAAGACGACATTAATGTCGACTGATACTTGTGGACACAATTATGCAAAATTGCCAGAAGCAAAATCATGGAAGCTTTAGCCACTCTTGACTTTTCGACTAAAACCACCATGTGAATGCGGACACCAATATGATTACACTCATTATTAGCTTATAATTAGATGAAAATCAATTTCATAATTATTAAGACTTGAATAAACATAGAGGAAAGTAACAACGAAAGAGGGAATTTTCATGTATAACAGCAGTTGTTATGAAACAAAGCTGATAACACATACAAGTCATGATTTCCCCGTCATCTCAACATACAGAAGGAAACAACACACTACATGATACATTATTACACTTCACTATTAGTTTAGTCACCAAGCTAAAGTCAAAGTCACCTGTGTGTTTTCCTCTGAAATAGAAAACTCAAAGCTCAGAAGAAAGCTCTACTCCCATAAAACACACGGGTACCAGTGTTCTTTGATGCCTGCACATTCTGATCAGAGCTCGAACTTCCTGAACTAGCTGGTCCACTTTCAATGTCCAAAGGAAGCTTCATCTTGGCCAGTGACTCTGTGAATTGTTGCATGCTTTTCATGTACATGTCTACTATGTCCTGCTGAACCATATTTGTTTCCGGCTCAATGTTTACTGTAATAACAGGTTTGGCAATTTTCTCATTTGATGCTCCACCAGAGGAATCAGTCTCACCATCTCTGACATTTGTACTCTCTCTCTCTTTACGGTCTGAGACATGGTCCAGATTCGGTGTTTTAGAAGCTGCTGGGCTGTCAGAGGTTTCTGAACTTGCATCAACAGAAGGAGAAGAAACACCGT
Source organism: Populus deltoides (assembly GCA_015852605.2). Classification (NCBI taxonomy): domain Eukaryota; kingdom Viridiplantae; phylum Streptophyta; class Magnoliopsida; order Malpighiales; family Salicaceae; genus Populus; species Populus deltoides. Next base: position 11,859,222 of record CM027580.2, read on the forward strand.
TAGTTGACACACTGCTTGGAGGAGAGCCAAGCTTCGGAACTTGAATTGAATCGGAAGTGGCAGCTGAGAAGCTTTCCACGACATGAACTCCATTTTCTGAACTGAGATAATTCTCAGTATCAGAGGTGGCCAAGCTCTCAGAGGCTTCAGAATCCAAACTGGAACATGGAATTCCAAAATACTCAGAGACCATCATCTGGTTTTCATTCACAACCTTTGGATCCGGGAACTCAATCTTATCCAATTCACAAGGAAGTGATTCCTGTATCTCTGAATCCTGAATAGTTCCATTTGCAGCTAAAGTAGTGGGTCTTGCTGGAATCGCCATTACCTCTGGTGAAGCTCCACTGTATGATAAAGATAGTTGAACAAACCCCGCGGGAGAGTAGAACAAATCAGTTGAAGAAAGAGAGAACTCTTTGTCCAAATTCCCATTATTGATTAGTACTTCGGACAAAGGCACCAGAGCAAAACCTAACAGCTGATCCTCCAGATAATTCCTCACCCTGCTCATCATGAAAACCTCACATTTAAGGGAGGAATCAACAGTCTTAACATTGAGCCGCAGACTGTCATTGAAGACTGGATTCCTCCCACCACCATTGATGATTTTGGTGGAGACAGTGCGCTCGGGATCGCTAGTCAGGCAAAACTTAGCATAAACATCTTGCTTGTGGTAAATGCATATGTTTTGGATGTCCCTAGCCTGGTGTATGTAAACCTCAACTACACCAACAAAATCTTCGAGATTGCCAACCACAGCATCGTTTCTGGGGATCTCAATTCCCTTCGAGAAGCTGCCAGTGCTCTGAACTGGATAATCATACTTCTGCTTCTCTGTCTCAAAGCCAACAGAGGTCTTGAATGGTGACACAACAGATTGAGGGGAATCCATAACTGCACCGATAATAGACCTGGCAAAGCACAAAACAAGTTATTATTTGAAAAACCGGCAGATACTATGTTTTTTAGTACTCTACACCCTGCACTAAAAAATCAATTCCAAATATTAAATCCCAAAATAGGAGATCTTTGATGCTTGAAACACTTTTTCTAACACCAAGTCTGAGCTAAAACAATCACAAATTCTTAAAATTCAGAGGCAAATTGCAAAAGGAGACCTTTTGCATGATCCAATTAAACCCAAAACAAAAGATTCAGTCAACTATAAAACTCAGAAGCAAGCAAACAGCTGTAGCCCCCCGTTGTTGAGCAGGTGTGAATATAAAAATTCTCAAACCCAGAAGCCAAAACCCAAAGAAATATAACCTTAAGCTTCTACAAGATCAACTTCAGAACCCCAAACCAACCTTAAAATTAACAAAATGAAGTTCGATTTAACAGAATCATCAAATCCCAAAACCCCAAAAAAGAGACCTTGAACATGAACTACTAAAAAAACCCTAATAAAAACAATAAACAAGCGTACAAACCGAAACCCACCTAAAGCAGAAGGCAGTCCCAACTTCTCAAAAACCCAGAAGCCAGAAACCCTGAAAATTGAGAGTTTCTAGTGAACAAATGCTGTATACCCTGACCCTGAAACTTAAAGTAAGGAAGACCAATCAACAATTATGCGACATGACCAGATATCAATAAAGCTATCAACTTTTTCCACACCGAAACCGGAATCCAAGAGAGCGAAACAGGGAAAGCCAGAAAATTCAAAGCCAGAAACAAGCCGTAATTAACTAAAGGCCAAAGATGGCACAGTTGACGAGGTTTGAAAAACAAAACCCACTAAAATTCTCCTCGAAACCTCTCAAAAACTACCCAAAGAAAGTAAGAAATGGAACTAACCAAAACAGAGAAAATCTATTTCAAAAAAAAAAAAAAAAACTCACCTGTAGCAACAAGTTAAAATGAAGTGATGTTCTAATACAAGATCTGGACAAGACCCAGTTAGTGAATCGGGTCTTATTGTTATTGATGACGGGGTGTTTGCTTTCGCTTTTGTTTTTGTTGTTCAAATAAGAGTTCGCAAGCAAGTGAAAACTCGTACTAAAAAGCTGAAAAGAAGGGAATAAAATCTACCACTTCACAACTGCTCTATTTCTCTTCTTTCGGATGATCATATATTTATCCTGCGGAAAAGATATTGTCTTTTAAAATATTTTTTTAATATTAATATTTTTAAAATTAACTAATTTAAAATTAAAACTCTTCAAAAATATAATCAAAATACAATCTCAAAACACCGAGTAATATATAAAAAAAACCTTGAGAAAATACTTATAAAGTTAGGTAACAATCCAACAAAATACAGAAAGAACCACAGCCTGCGTCTTGTCGGCAGCCTTTGAAGTGTAAATAAATACGTATAATGCTTTAAGCTTATTACTGCATCATTCTCCCTTTTCCAATTTTTGTACGTCCGGGTAGAATACAGAGGAGGCGTTTGGAATTGCAGCTTCACTGTATTTTTAACAATTTTTGGATTATATTTTTTTAATTTATTAACTCTTGGTAATCAAGAAGAGAGATGGAGACGGGACGGCACGGCACGGCACGGCATGTACATTATTAATACTGGTTAAATAGAGGAACAGCAGAGACACCGCCCCACGCGTTGGCAAGCAACGGACCAATGGGAAGGGATATATGTGCTTTTTATAGGTAGGGACAGCTTCAGACACCAAGTCAATCCCGACTTTTTTCAAATAAATAGTTAGGGAATGGTGGGCCCCTCTTCGAGCCGTTTTAATTGGAAAACTTCGGTTAATTAAAGCCCTTCGCAATTGAACTTTTGTTAGAATGCCTCGCGATGAGAAAATCACAAGGCACAATTGGAGGATGGTTTTTTAAAGTATTTTTATTTAAAAATATTTTTTATTTTTTAAAAATTATTTTTAATATTAAGATATCAAAAATAATCTAAAAAAATTAAAAAATTTTAATTTAAAAATAAATAAATAAATCAATTTTTTTCAAAAACTCTTTTAAATTACAAAAATAAATAAGTATTTTAATTACTAATGAATGATGTGTGCCAATACTTATACATATGATAGATCCTCTTAGAGATATTATCCCACTTAACTCATATACTGAGTTTTGTTCTTTTTAAAGACGGTCTCTTGAGGAGAAAGATGCATTTTATGTTTATAAACAACAAGCTCATCGTTTCTTAGTTAATATAGAATTAGTGGCATCATCACTAATATTATCGTATGTTTCTAACTTTAAACATATTACCTTCAAAATAAAAATAAATAATTTTCAGTTTGTAACAAGTAAATAATTATGAAAAGTTATATAGAATCATTTAATATACCAAAACAATTAACTTATCTTTTCATAATTTAGCTAATTACTCCATAATTACGATAGTTAAGAAGAATCAAATATAATTCTAATAAAAAAATTGTTACTTAAAGGAAGAAAAAAACATTATATGAATGCGAACTAATATATATTTATAAGCTATAATGAAATGGTATTGGGATGTGTTTTTTAATATTGGTAGTCTACAATAGAGAAGGAATCGTGTGCTTAGAGCATCTCCAACCAGAAAGGCAAAAAAATAGCCAAAAGAAAAATATTGTACTTTTAGTTTTTTTGTTTGTTTGTCCACTCCAATCGAGTAGCTAAATTGACAGCTAAAATAGTTGTTGAACACAGTAAATGCTATTCCTACCTTTCTCTGTAGCAAAAGGTAAATGTAAATAACAGTACTGGTTACCATTTTTTTCTCTGTTAATTTATATCTGTTGGCCAACGTCTTTATTTTGTATTCGTTGGTCAACGTTAATTTTTTTTCATTTAAAAGCAGAACGACCAGAAGAAAGAAAACAACATTTAAGCAAAATAGAAGGAAAAAAACTTACCTGCAAATTTCACCCTTCTCTCTAATTTAGAAAAACAAGACAATTGTTCTCTGTTTAATTAATAGCATCGATTGTGTTAATTAGCTGAAATCAAAAGGTATGTTTGCTTAAAGACTTTTTCTATTTATTTATTTTTTTTTTGCATCTCTTGATTTTTATTTGCTATTTGTAATGATTTTTATTTCTTTGTTATTTTATGTTTTTTATATGGGTTAAGGAAGACAATTTTTATTTATATTGTTATCTTTGACAAAATTGAAAGGAAGTAATGATAGTAGCTGCTATTGATAAAAACATGGAGTGACATATCTTAAATTTATTTTTGATTGCCTATTTTAATTTGAGGTCAATTATATTTTGTCTTGTTATAAATGCAACTAAACCAAGTGATTAGATTAATTGTATGATTAGATTAATGTTAGAACAAGTACAGGGCAATTCTTATTATTAAATCACATGTATGGAAACTACAAAATTGCTAGACATTGAATGTGAGCTTCCTTTACACCCTTTTATAAGGTTTTAACTTGAGTTTTTTTTTTTTTAATGTAGATGGATTTAAATTTTCCAAGCTCTTTTACCAACTTTCTTATAAGCGAGTCAGAAGATATTATCTCTCAACCAACTGATTCTAATCAATTAATTAATGACTTAATATACTCGAATTTAAATGTCAATACAATAAAAAAATCACAAAGAAGTAAAAACTTCTCACCAGAAGAAGATTGTTTACTTGTCTCTGCATGGTTAAATATAAGCAAGGATCCAATTACAGGAGTTGAATAAAAAACAAAATAATTATGGGTCGTGTACATGCTTACTTTTGTAGAGAATGAAGGAAATTTGAATAATCGTTCTCAAATAAGCATCTCAAGTAGATGGCAAGAAATAAATAAAGAAGTCGGTAAATTTGTTGGATTTGTTACTCAAATTGAAAATCGTCAGCAAAGTGGAATGACCGAAGAATTAAGGGTAATTTTAATATTCATTTCCATGTTAAATTATTTAACACATATTTTAACATTATTGAATTTCTTTAATTTTTTACCAGATTAATGATGCTCGGCAAATATATATTTCTTGCGTTGGCAAACGATTTCAACTAGAACATTATTGGGTTATATTAAGAAAAGAACCCAAATAGCAATTTGAACGTGCAAGTCAACATCAAATGTCAAACAAGAAACAAAAAGGTCATGTCAATGCAAGTTCGGCTTCGTCAGCAAAGTGGAATGACCGAATAATTAAGGGTAATTTTAATATTCATTTCCATGTTAAATTATTTAACACATATTTTAACATTATTGAATTTCTTTAATTTTTTACCAAATTAATGATGCTCGACAAATGTATGCTTCTTGCGTTGGCAAACGATTTCAACTAGAACATTATTGGGTTATATTAAGAAAAGAACCTAAATGACAATTTGAACGTGCAAGTCAACATCAAAGGTCAAACAAGAAATAAAAAAGTCATGTCAATGCAAGTCCAGCTTCATCAACTCCATCTACCCCTGATTCTGTTAGTTTAGGAGAAGATAGTGAACCATTGATTTATCAAGATAGACCAATCGGTCAGAAGGCTGCAAAGAAACAACTTAAACGTAGATAAGGAAAAGATAAAGTTGGGGAGGTAACTGTAACAAATCTCATACAACAATTTAGGGATACTCTAGTTGAAATTGAGGATCAAAAGAAACAAGACAGGAAAATTATGTTAGAGCAACAAGCCATGATGATTCAACAAAGTCAAGAGAAACAAGAATTGGACAGGATTGAGAAAGAAGAACAAATTATGAAAATAGATATTTCTAATTTGGATCCAATTTCTGCAACGTATTTTCAAAATAGAAAGTTAGAAATTATGCAAAAGAGGGGTTTTAATTTTTAATTAACTTTAATTGATTTATTGTAATGTAATGTATTTTTAATTAAATATGTAGAAAATTCTTGGTTATTTTAAATATATTGTTATGAAATTGATATCAATTCATAATACTTTTTTGAAGTTCCTCTTATAAAGACTACAGACAATGCTTCAAAACTTGAATTCAATAGATGGGAGCAATGCCTTATATTTACAATGGTAGAGAGTCTATATAAGGAACGTTAGAAAATTTGTGCTAAATTTATGCTACCATTACAACTATAGTTATTGAGCATAGAATTAGGTGTAATTACAAATTGAATGACAGAATAATTAACATGATTGTAAGCTAATTGTGTGTTGTTTCATGATCTGCAGAATCTTCCTTGATACCTCTAACACTTAACAATAATAAGTATGATTAATTAACTTAAAAGATAACAATCATAATGATAAAAAAAAAAACATAAAAATTTTAAAAATTATGACAACATAAGAAGTTCAAATCTAAAGATTCTACTCGTTGCCATATTGTTCCCACAAATGTTCAATCAAATCTTCTTGTAGTTGAGAGCTAGTTGCTCTATCCCTAATTCGATTATGAGTTTGAAGAAAATCATGTAGTTTTGGTATTTCACCATGTGACACTAAAATAAAAGAATTGACTTCATGTTCATGGTCAAATCCAAGGTTCATTGCTCCTTCATCCTCAATAATCATATTATGCATTATTATGCAAGCTTTCATAATATATGCAAGCGTTTCTTCATTCCAGTATCGAACAAGTCCACGTACAATTGCAAAACGAGATTGGAGCGCCCTAAATGCCCGCTCCACATCCTTTCTTGCAGACTCTTGCTTGCTTGCAAAATATTTTCTCTTTGCTTCTAATGGTCTTGGGATTGTCTTAACAAAGGTTGACCAATTAGGATAAATCCTGTCTGCTAAATAGTATCCCATTGTATATTCATGCCCACTAATTGTATAATTGACAGGAGCAGTATGACCTTCAGCAAGTGCAGCGAAGATAGCTGACCGATCAAGAACATTAATATCATTTAATGATCCAGGCATTCCAAAAAAGGCATGCCATATCCAAATATCTTTTGAAGCCACTGCCTCTAGAATTATAGTTGGTTCACGACAATGACCGGAATACATCCCATCCCATGCAATTGGGCATTTCTCCCATTTCCAATGCATATAGTCAATGCTCCCTAACATCCCTAGAAATCCACGCTGCTCTCTAATTGATAGTAATCGACAAATATCGACCTCGTTTGGTGCCTTTAGATACCAATCACCAAAAACTTCTACGATTGTTTTAACGAAAGCTCTAAGACTTTCTATCGCAGTGGTTTCTCCAATTCAAAGATATTCATTAGTAAGATCTGTAAGAATACCACATGCAAGATTCTGTGAGATGCAGTTACCTTTTGAAGGCAATATAAACCAAGAACACCAAGAGCATCTATTCTTTATTTGAAATATGGATTATGAGCTTCCACTGCATTTGCGATCCGAAGAAAAAGACGACGACTCATCCTAAATCTTCTTCGAAATTGACTTTCAGTGAATTTAGGATTTTCGGCAAAATAATCATTATATAACCTTAACTTACCTTCCTTTCTATTACGATTGACAATATTGTGACCAAGAATAAAGTCACGATACCCTATTATCCGCCCTTGATTATTCGATTCTTCTTCAGCAACCACAATGGTAGCAACTTGAAAAGAAAACACAGGAGTGTCATCATCAAAATCAAAAAGCATCATAAAAATTAGAATTAGAATGATGAATTTTAATGAAATATAACAAAGATTGGAGAGAAGAAAATGACTAGAAAACATGTTAAGGTATATGAGAATATTTATAGATAGATTATTTTTTCAAATTTTAAAATCTTAGAATGTTGGCGGTAATTTTTTTAAAATTTGAAATTTTAAAATTTAAACTGTTGGCGGTCATTTTTTCAAAGCTTGAATTTTTTTTTTAAAAAAAATTGAAAATAAAAATTTTAAATGTTGATGGTTTTTTTCAAAGTTTGAATTTGAATTTACTTTAAAAAAAATTAATTTTTTAACAATAACATATAAAACTTAAAATTAAAAATATTCGTATAAATAAATTTTAAATTATATATTTTAACTTTCATATTACTTCATTAATTTTATATTACTTTTATACATTACTCATATTAGTTATATAATTAATAACATCATAATTATATTATATATAAAATATCTAAATTAGTTATATAATTATATTAAAATTAATTTAACATGAAATATAATTAGTTTTTCTAAATAATCTTTTACCATTGAAAAACACATAATCAAAAAAACTATAATTTTAAAAATTACGATTTAAAAACACAATATTTGTTAAATATCGTAGTTATGAATAATAACAATAAATAAAATTTTAATCCACGAGATTTAAAATTTTAATTGATATTAGAGAATTGGCTTGGTTGATTCTAATCGTATTTTTCTTAAAACTGAGTGTATTTACAAGGATAAGTACGTGGGTTGCTTCTCGATGATGAAGCGACATTGACTAGAGATGCAATGTGAGAACTTGGTCTTTGCTTTCCTTTTGCATTCATATGGTTTGCCCTTTGTAGGCCTGATCTACCCTTCATATTCTGACATTCTCCTCTGCTTTAAAGTTTAATCTCCCCAAGCAATTCTTCTTGCGTCTTCTCCCTCGACTCTTCCTTATCTTCATTCCATCACTGTCTTCTAACACCTCCTCCTCACCTGCATAAGAATAATACTCATCATCACTGGTGTCATTGTTGTGATAATCATCATTATCGCCCAAAAAAGTAGAACCAGAAATAAAATAATAAGGGATGGGTCGGAAGTGAAAGAGAAGGCCAAGATAGAGTTGAGGATTTGTACATGAAAGGAAACAGAAAGAGACGATGCAGGGGACAGATAAAGTTGAGGATTTGTATGAGAAAGCAAAGGTAATGCAGCAAAAATATAATTGATGTCACGGTTGTAAATCATAATATCTATTAAAATTTAATCATGTTTCTCAATCGTGATTGTGAAACTTGACATTATTTAAATGTCATGTTTCTCAATAGCTACATGTAAAAATATGTTATTTTGTCAAAACTTTTTCAAGATGTATTATTCTTTCATAATTTTAAAATTATTGTGCTAATTTTACAAAAAGTCCAAACTAGTTTAGTATTTGTTGCGATGTCACGGTCACACAAATTAATTATCATAGCTTCAACAAACAAGATAGTATAGAGCAAGAAAGGGGTCGATCCCACAAAAAATATCTAGTTCAGATCTTTATGCTAGATGATTCAAAGTTGGGGGCTTTTGAGGTTATCTAGGTTATGTTATGGTAAACAGAAGAAAATAATCAAGGTAAATTAAATAAATGTGAAACTTATCAAGAGAAAAACATTGGTCTCAAGTAAACGTCCACATATGAAAATCAAAATTGATCACTCAAATGATATGTTAATTTATATTCTGAATATCTATCTTCTTTAACATTAGTCAGTCAATCGATCTACAGTATAACTAACCCTAACCATTAAACAATCATAGTGTCCACACTAGTATTTAAATTCAATGGCAGTCTTAAGAACTAGATAGGTTGATAAATCTAAACAACATAACTGTCTGCAATCTATGTTCGATTTAATCAAATGTTTTTTCTAAGATTCACAACATAAATCCGCCATAATTATTAAACCTAGTCGTTTCATATGTTCAAATATCACAACTTTGATTTTGATAGCAAACTTAGTAGTAGATTGGTTTAGAATAATAATTTAGAGTCCGCTCTAGTAATCAAACTAAACAATTATAGGAAATAAGCATAGGAAAACATTCATATTCATCATACAAACTAAAAATAACTTCGCCTTGCATGTCTTTTGAAAAAATAATAATAGAACAAATGAGAGTATAATTTCGGGTATAGGAGAAAATGGTGCAATTTTTCTTCTTCTTTTTGCCCCCCTCCTTTTCTTTCTCTCTTTCTTTTTATTTGATATGAAACCCTAATCCTCACATCCCTCCAATCCGTTTGTACTCTCCCAAAAAAATATAAAAATAGTCATTTTCAAAGTAAACAATCTACTTTTAAGTAAGTTGGACTTGTTTCTTTACTAAACCTATTTGCTGACAGAATTTATAGTTTGTTTTAGAAAACTCATATCTCTCATATGAGCTCTTTTCAGCTATAATTTTGCAAGAAGATAGATATTTGAGTCAGGAGTCCAAAACAATTATATTTGCATTAAATAGACTTCTCTAACTCAAGATATTCAAGTTCGAATGGCCAAAAGTCAAAATTGGTAGAATGCGAGACTTGTCTTTGAAGGTTGTGATTTCTATCCTCTTTCTTTTTTTTTTCTTTTTCTTGCCATATATGTATAAAAGGGTATGGATGTTACATTTCTAATGCCACTAGAATTACTTCATTTCAACCTCTACAGCTCAAGTTTTGCATAAAACATCGATCAGACATCAAATCTGTCAATATTTGACACGACTTGGAATATAGTCTGAATTTTATCTCCAATTTACTCTTTTTTGAATCTCACATCCAAAAATACCTTCAAAACATAAAACAAATATTATCAAGACATTATATATATATATATAATGTCTTGATAATATTTGTTTTATGTTTTGAAGGTTATAATGTCTTTGATAATATTTGTTTTATGAACAAAATATTAGTTAAATATAGGTAAAACTATTGAATAATATGGTTGCATCAAATACCCCCACACTTAACTCTTGCTCGTCCTCGAGAAAGGAAAGATAAAATCAAACTTCAGGAAGACAAAAGCATAAATAAATAAAATAATTGTGATTAATCTCGTAATCTTTCATCAATGTCCAAGAGTACATGCATTATAAACAAGAATACAATCAAGAAGGGTAAAACATAATTTTTCATGAATTTATTTACATACAAACTTCAAAACTCAATTAATCATTAGGATTTAAATGAAATCTATGTCATGTCAAAGTGATAGGTCCTCTCACTAATATACACTCAAACACTCACGTGTTTAGGGCTTATGCCTTCAAATCTCTCTAATTCAATCAATGAATATGTTCTACCATAAGATTGCTCTTCAATCTCATCCTCATTACTAAAATATTACAAGCTATACGTAAATAAAAAGGTTTTACTTTTTTTTTGTAATGGGGTAAAAGAAATGAAAGCATACATGATACCTCATCAAAGCATACAAATTCACCATCTTTAAGCATCAATACTTAACTTCTTTTGATTTCAAGCTCCATAAACATAGAGTTTTCAAAACATAACGGAACAACTTTTCTTTTCTTTTTGTTTTTTTAGGATAGGTCTACCTTTGGCAACCTTGGTCATTATTTTCATCAAGTATCACTTTTTTTTCACATAATTTCCACCCATAATCTCATGAGATATCAATAAGTATATACTCCTCTAATCATTGGTTAAGAGAAAATGAAAACATATAAAAAGTTAAGGCTTATAACATCGGTAAAGAAAAGAAAAGATAAACAAGCTCAAAAGGGCTCACTAAGAGTAATATATTTTGGGTTGGATTTTTTTCTTAAGTGGTTAAAATTCCTGGTGTCTTTATCATCTTCATATACACATGTAATGTAAATATAATCTCAACAAGATATGAAGCAAGTTCTAGAGATATATATCATTGAAAGAATGCACAATAAAAAAATATAATACTGAGGGCTTAAAAACTTACATTGGTACAACACTATTAAGTCAACATGATATATTTTCAAAGTCAATCCCTAAACTAATTAAACTTTAAAATTTGGATGCATACTCATTCATTCGATTTATATTTTTATTTATCTCAACTAATTCTTGTACATAATACTCATATTCTCATAATCCAAGATGCATTGTTTAATAGCCCAAAAAGCTTTGTGTCCAAGCTCTACTAGTCGATGACATGCTTTCTTGTAAATCATCCTATAAGGTGACATCCCTAGAGGTGATTTATAAGCAATCCGATAAGCCCAAAGTGTATCACCAAATCACAGACTTCAATCTCACCGATTAGGTTGCATTACTTTTTCCAAAATAGACTTGATTTCTTAATTTCAACTGAGCCATTCGTTTGTGGATGGTAGGTTATGGAAGTCTAATGAGTCATATGGTACTTGCATAGTAATGCTTCCATTGAACGATTGCAAAAATAAGTGTTATGATCACTAATGATAGCTTTGGGGATTCCAAACTTGTCAAATATATGAGTCTAGATAAAATCTAAAACAACCTTAGCATTTTTAGTTCATGTGGCTTTTGTCTTAATCCATTTAGACACATAATCAACAACAAGAAGGATATAAAGATTACCAAAAGAAGAAGAAAATGGACCCATGAAATTAATACCCCAAACATAAAAAATTTCACTTACAAAAATATTCTTTGCATTTGATTCTTATAAGTGATATTGCCAGTTCTTTGGCATTTTTCACATAATTTATAAAAGTGATATATATCCTCAAATTCCTTTTGGGCTATTCTTTTTGCTCCAAAATGCCCACTGACACGATCAAAAGATTGATGTCTTATCTCAAGTGAAGGAGTGTCGAAGTAATAAATAACCCGGCAAGACCGGGGTCGAACCACATAGAGATTAACTATATAAATTATAAATAATAATAATAATAATAATAATAATAATAATAATAACAACAAGTTAAAGAGAATTTAGATATGAAGATTAATGTGAAGATTAAACAATGATAAAAACAGTTGTCAAGGTTAGAGGATCCACTAATGGTATTTCAAATAAGTATAATATAAACTCTTTTTATTACTCAACTAGAAACCGCACATAAAAGAGGTTCCAATCGGATGATTTGTCATTAATAACTCATTATAAATTATTAACATGATCATATTAATTATCTTATTTAAGTAATACAAAACTTTTAAATATTGTCAGGAATTCATGATGCTAACTTATGTTAACAACAAATCAAGTTCCTTTCATAGCACATGTGTAGGTTATACCATACGGTTGGCTATGAAAGTGCCAAGTATTTGTTGTACCAAGTGTTATACAACACAAATCTAGATTAACTATTTAACAAGCAAAGTATTAAGAATTAATAAGATAAAAATGATAAGACATGTTAATAACAAGTTGTTAAGGATATAAGAATTGAAGTTCATATTGAGTTTATATTATACTTATCCTAACACCATTAGTGAAACCTTTTCACGTTGACATAATAAACTTAGCTAAATATAATGAAGAAGAGAAACATAAATAAACAAGAGGAGAACATGATTATATAAGTATAGTAAAGGAAATGAAAGGCATAAACAAGAGATTAATTAAACTATAACATGAAATAAAACTAGAACATTAAAACTACAAAGAAAGAAAGCAAGTAAGGAAATGATCTTGATCTAAAAATCAAGATGCCTAAATGCATGGTAAATGCCTCCTTTTATAGGCTAAAATTCAGAACTATTGATTTGATGACTAATTGTTGAGTGGGTGGCCAACTCTTGACTTGGTAACAATTCTTATCTTCTTATTTGTAGAAAATATCATTGCTAACATCAGAATTTGAGCAGATAGTCTTCATGAAAGTTCTGGAAAATTGTCTCAACTTTCTAACAAAACAAGAATAGATGTATTTGGACTCTTAGAACTCGAGATATGGGTTGAACACTGAATAGTATCTGGGTTGTATGACAGATTCTGACTTTTCTGTTATTGCTACAATTTAAACTTGAAAACGGTCCTTTTGAATCTTGGACTATTCATGAACGTTTTAGGCTTATGTCTTAGCTTTCCATACATATAAACCAAACCTAAATCCAAGTTCTACAGCTCCAGTTATGATCCAATAACCAAATGGTGTTCCAGTTTGGATTGAACCAGCATCTCTTTTTTAAGCTTAGCCCTCTCTTTCTCTTCTCAATTTCAATAGTTAAACTCATCGATCAATCCTTTGATTTATGTGATAGGCCTACATTTAAGATGAATATTTACCATGAATTAAAGGTATCTTATATTATTAGACATGTTATTATAAAACATGCTCTAGTTAAGGAGTTATTATACTTTTTTGAAATACCATTAGTGGATCCTCTAACCTTGATAATTATTTTATCCTTGTTTAATCTTTATATCAATATCACATCTCAAAGCTCTCTTCAACTCCTTTTATGTTATTATCTATTTTTTTATTTATAGTTTATACAGTTAACCTCCTTGTGGTTTGACCCCGGTCTTGCTGGGTTATTTATTACTTCGACACTCCTACACTTAGGAGAAGACATCAAATCTTTGGTTGTGTCAATAAGCTAACCAGGATGTATGTAAATGAGGTTGTTAGATATCATGGTATTCTAATTTCCATAGTGTCAGACAGAGACCCACGATTTACTTCTAAATTACAGCCCAACTTTTAAAATTTCTTGGGAATAAGACTGAAATTGAGCACACCTTACCATCCAAAAATAGATGATCAATCAGAAAGGACCATCCAGATACTAGAAGACCTATTGAGGGTGTGCATTATAGAATTTGAAGGACATTAGAAAGACCATTTGCCCTTGGTGGAGTTCACTTACAATAACAGTTATCATGCCACTATTGATATGGCATCATATGAGGCCTTGTACAAGAGAAAATGTTGTAGGAATGTGTTGGGATGAAATTAGAGAAAGGAAACTATTGAGACCGGAACATGTTCAAATCACCACTAATAAGGTGAAAGTAATAAGAAAAAGAATAAATGAAGCTCTTGATAGGTAAAAAAGTTATGTCGATATTAGGAGGGGACGCCTTGAGTTCTCAATGGAAGACAAGGTATTCTTGAAGGTAGCATAAGGGGAACATATTTTCTGATTTGGAATGAAGGGAAAACTCATCCCGAGGTACATTAGCCCATTTGAGATCTTGGAGAGGATTGGGCATGTGGCTTACCTATTAAGGTTACCTCCTTATTTGGAGAAAATACACAACTTATTCCATGTGTCGTTACTATGAAAAGCATAAATTGATCCATCGTGACTTCTGCCACAAGTTCTGATAGAAATAAGAGAAGATTTGACATTGGAAGTGAAGCAGGTGAAGATCTTAGATCGAAGTGAGAAGGAACTAAGAAACAAAAAAGTTTCGCTAGTAAAAATACTTTGGAGGAACTCACAATTTGAAGAATAAACGTGGGAGAGGGAGTCAGAAATAAGAAGAAAGCGTCCTGAAGTGTTCTCTACCACATGTACGTCTTTTGAAATATCAGTGATGAAATTTCTGAAGGGAAGGAAAATGTAAGCGCCTATAAAATAAATGCATGAAATTAAGTAAATAAAAAAGAACCCATTAGTGAAATATGAAAGTTTTAGCTTCAAGTATGAAATACACATAAGTGAATAAGGAGAAATTAAGGCCTAATATGGGAAAGACAAGGGATAAGAGGATTAAATTGAAAAGGCATGAACAAGTGAGGGGTAAAAACAAAAAACAATTGAGAAAAACTCGTCAACCTTAGGAAGAAGAGACTGGCTAACGACAAAAAAAAAAGTCATTTTTCTCTTTAGCACCTTCTCTCAAAGAGCAGTTAGAGAAAACACATGCAAGCAAATCCATGATATAAAATAAGGGGTTTGAGTGAAGATTTAAACACCAAAAACAAAATAAATTGAGGGAGAAAAAGAGAAGAGGTTGGTGGCAGTAGAGGGGAGATAAAGAGAGGCCAAAACATTTGAGGGAGAAGGAGTATTGAGGAGCAAAAAACACAGCTAGGACAAATCTAAAACCTACCTAGACCAATTTCTAATACCTTGGGTAAGTTTTATACAAAAATACTAATTCTTATATTAGGGTTCTTGAGGGATTTGTTTTGGGGTGGATAGAAAGTGAGGATATATTGTAAAGATGAGGGTGAAGAAGACTTGATAATATTTTCAAAATATTGAAGAATAAGATTAGTTAAAAAAGGCTTGAAGCCTCTGGCTAGACATGAACAAAATGATGGGGAAAAACTTTTTGATGTTGAATTATGCATGCCTATTAAAATAACAAGTGTAAGGTCATACAAGAAACTATGATGTGTTAAAACCTAAACATATAAACAAATTCATATGGTGGATGCTTTTGTGAAGTTTAATTTTGAATGTGTAAGATCTCAAGAATGATCATTTTTATGGAAATAACATGTTTTTTATACAATGATGATAAAAAGAAGGGAAGGATTGGTTGTGTGTTAGACCTACAAAACCAAAGATCTAGACAGTATTTCTAACTAACTTGTGACTAGAAATTTGACTAGTTTAAGGCTGAATTTGGGATATTATCCATCATGAAAGTTGTATATTTGAGTGTTAGCTTTTTTATGGGACTCAATTAACCCAAATTGGAGTTATAGAACTCTAGATATAGGTAAAAACATGAAGACAAGTAAAGTTGGGAACTACTGGACATCATGTACATCAAACCTTAAACCGAAAATTGAGACTTACAACTAAGGAAATTTAGGGTAGGTGTTCTAATGGAAAATGTGGTTAGTAATGTTATCTTTTTCAGGAAACAAACCTTATCCTAATTAGAGTTATAAAACTCCAAATATAGATAAAACATAAGAGAAGGGTCAGGTTGTATGTAACACCCTCAAATTATGATGTCATGAAATCTCAATCATTTCTTTACTAATATCAAGTATTGAATAAAATGTCTAAGATTGTGGGATTTTTTTTTTGAAAATTTCGGCAGAGTTTCCTTTGTTTCTGATGTTACCAAGTTATCGACTATACTTCATTCAATCACAATACTCAAAACTTCCATTTTGATCCAACCATCCTGGATCATATCTCATCTCATCATACAATATTCCACATAACTATACTTCATTGTATTTTCTCAACCTTACATCATCAACATATAAAACATTAATTACAAACAATTATAAATTCAAAAGATTCATATTGAACTAATTATTACATTAACATGCATCCATCTTTTAAACATGCATGATTATATTTACTAAATATTCTTTTCGAGTAGTTTAATAATATTAATTCCTTACTCATACTTTTTAAATATATAAGTATCAAAAGCAAACATCTTCATGACACATATATTACAATCTACGTATAAAACAAATTACATATAAAACAAATATATTACATCCCACAAAATAAACAGATTAAAACACAAAGCCTATATCTAACGCTCTGCATCACCTCGTGAACAACCTGTCTATATAACATTAATAAGAAATAAGAAAGATAGCACATTAAAAATGATAAAGCTATTATGTTCACAAGTTTTCAAAATATATCAACATTAATAACCCATTTATAATTTATTAATCTTATACTTATAAGACCTTTGTAACCAACACTCATTGCTTAATTTTTTTTTATTTGGTAATTCATAAATTCTACCTCAAACCCGACTAACCCTCTTAAATGGCCAATAATCAAATCGGTAATTCCATACGAATTACCCAACATCCGGCTTTTCTCTATCAATAGCCAATATAACCAGTAATTCATATATTCTTTATAATAGCCAATCTAATCAGTAATTTCATACGAATTACCCAATATCCAGCTATTCTCTATCAATAGTCAATATATAATCGGTAATTCCATACGAATTACCCAACATCCGGCTATTCTTTATAATAGCCAATATAACCGGTAATTCCATACGAATTACCCAACATCCGGTAATTCCATACGAATTACCCAACATCTGGCTATTCTCTATAATAGCCACTCTAACCGGTAATTCCATACGAATTACCCAACATCCGGCTATTCTTTATAATAGCCAATCTAACCGGTAACTCCATACAAACTAGTAATTCCATACTATTCTATACTAACCGGTAATTCATGCTAATCAACCGATAATTCCATACGAACCGGTAATTCTATACGAACCGGTAATTCATACTAACCAACCAGTAATTCCATACTAACCGGTAATTATATACTAATTGCCCGACATCCCCATTATAATACCAACAGTTTCTTCTTCTACTTCTTCCATATCAACATGTCATAAACAACTCATAACTAATAATGAAACTTTGAATTTTAAAGAAAGAGATGAATCACCCACCATCTGCTCATGATGGCCCAACTTCTCCTGCCTGATGCCCTACTCCCAAAACAACTCCTGAATAAATCAAATTGCACTACATTATTATTTCTCCTACGTGCCTAAATTTGAAGCATGTAATATTTTTTTTTTATTTTATTGGGGTTTACACCAAAATTTTCATTCATTTATCACTTCATTTTCAACATATAGTTTTAATCAATTTTCTTCTTTTAATTCACTTAAAGAATTCTCCTATGAACTATTCCACCATTTATTTATTCCTTCTTTTCACATTCTCATGATGTTTCTTCACTTGTTCATATTTTGAATACTTCAAATAAGATAAAGAATATCATTTCTCAAACATAAAACAATCAAAACCTCATCCCCATATTTCCTCATCCTTAATTACAAGTTCTTTTCTTCAAAATTATTCAATTTCTTTCTTAATTGCTACTTACATTCACTATTTCTATACTATTCTATCTCAATTCCATCATGTTTACTACTTTTCTCAAAACCCCCAAATTCTCATAAGAACCCTAATTTAACAAAAATCAAGAATATAAGAAATTAAATCAAATTTAATTGTCATTGTTTGATAACTTACTCAAATAAACCCAAAAACACTTCATTCAAGTAAGAATCTAAATTTTTCATGCTTACCGAGCTAAGTTCTCCCAACTTTTCTTCTCCTCCTAGTGTGGCCAGCCCTCCTCACCTTTTTTATATTTTCCTTCACTTGATTCTTCCTTAATTTAATGTTCTAAGTCTTTCAATCTTATAAGTTTCAAAGCTCTCTCTCACTTTTTCTTATTTTTCTCTTGATTTCTCACGTTCTTCTCTTATTATTTTTTTCTTTCCACTTTTGTTACTGCCCAGTTGGCAGTTCATAATAGAAAAGGGGCTGCCTTGTTTTAGTTTTAATGGAAAATTATCATTTTACCCTTAATGAGTCTTTTTGCTTCCATTTGACGGTCCTTATTCTTTGCTAGCACTACCGAGCTCCGTTCATCCTAAAATATTAACCAGATTTTATTCAATATATTTTAAGGTTCTTCATAAAATTTCAGCTCAATCTAATGGCCGGATTTAAAATCACGCCAATAACGTAAGACTAGTCAAATTGTGATTTTTCATCAAATTTTCCGAATTTCTCTAAAAATTGTGAAATTTTAACCCAAGCTAAGGCATCATATTAGAAGGCTCCACATGAATTTTTAGAATTTTTTGATAACCTGATCGAGAGTTATGAATTTTTTCTTTTGTTCTACATGAAATTAGTCAATTTATAATTTTTCGCCTAGAGGTTTTACATTGTATGTTATAGGATAGACCTATATGTTATTGTATTTTGACAAATTTAAGTGTAAATGGAAAAATTGGTTTTACCCCTCTTCATCAAAGTTGTGTATTTGTGTCTTAGCTTACTAAAGAAATAAACTCCAAATAAAATTGAGTTATACAACACTAGTGGGGAGAGAAACATTAAATAGTGTTCTAGTGCATTGTCATGCATTGTTAAACATAGTGAGTTTTAATATGAAGTTAAAAGAAGTGTTTCTTGTATGAAGAAGGAGTATGTAAATTTTTAAAAAATGTACTAACATATTCACTCGACCGGAGAAAGAGGTAAGTAAAATCTTGCTTACAACTTATGAGGTTAAATTTAAACTTTTGGTTGTAATTATGAATGCTAAGTATAAAAGTAATGTGGATGAATCATAAATATGATGTGAAATTAATGTAATTGAGTTGCTTTCGCAATTAATGAAAACCAATGTTGGGATCATTTCTAAAATTTTCATAAACCAATGAATTTAAGTTGCTTTCACGATGAGTGAAAGCCAATGTTAGGATCGTTTTCAAAGTTTTCAAAAACTAATGAATTTGAGTTGCTTTTGCAATGAACGAAAGCCAATGTTAAGATCGTTTCCAAAGATTTTGGAAACCAATGAATTTGAATTACTTTTAGATGAATGCCAATGTTGAGGTCGTTTAGAAGTTCTCAAAAACCAAATGAAATTGGGTTACTTTCATAATGAGAGAAAGCTAATGTTGAAATCATTTTTGAAGTTTTTCCAGAAACCAATGTGATGAGGTTGTTTTTGCAATGAGCAAAAACCAATGTTAGGACCATTACTGAAGTTTTCAAAAACCATGTAATTGAGGTTGTTCTTGAAATATACAAAAGCTCAATAATTGGAATGTTCTTCCTAGATTGGTAGAAATCAATAGTGGGAGATGGGTTGTCGAAATAAAACTAGTATGGCGAAGTCATCACAAATTTTTTATGATTAAGTATGTTCTAGTTGTTTTATGAATGCATGTGTAATTGTAACAATCATTCATAAAATCTTTCATAGGATTGGATAGGAATAATAAGAACCCTCGTCATCATATATACTTAAGAGTAAAATTGTGTTTGAAATTTGAATTTATGCTTAATTAATCTTTGTTGTAGGACTTTCGTGTATTGGTGGACTAAATAATTAGGCAGAAGACGAACTCCAGGATTTTAGAACTTTTTTTATGCATGTAATTAATTTTGTAAACTAAACTAAAAACTCTTTTCGTTTCTTTTTTTTTTCTTGATTACATTGTCCTATCTATGTTGGATTTATGTAATGAAATACTTAAGTATAATATTTTATGTAAGATGACATTTATGTACTTTCCATAGAAATTTCCATGATTATTTAGATTATGCTCCTCTATCTATATATATCTCAAGATCAATATATGTGATGTAACATGTTCCTTTCCTAACAATTGTTTATAGTTACATTCTTGTAAATGAATATGTTTTCGAAAGGCATATTGACACGATCAAAGAGTTGATGTCTTATCCCAAGTGCAGGAGTGTCACAGTAATAAATAACCCGGCAAGACCGGGGTCGAACCACAGAGAGGTTAATTGTATAAATTATAATTAATAAAACAACAACAACAACAACAACAACAACAACAACAACAACAATAATAACAACAATAATAGTAACAGTAACAATAATATTAATAGTAATAGTAATAATAATAATACTCAGTACGTGGCGTTGTTATACCTGAGAATGATCTCAAAGATCGGGTCACAGGTTTCCAGCCTATATACTGAGTTTATGAAAAGATCAAAGAGATATATTATATAATATAAACAGATTTCTGATGCGAATAAACAAGGCAAGACCAACAATGTCAGGATCCTTGATTAAACACAGAGCATACTTAAAGTGCATAAAATATAACAAGAATAATAACAATAATAACAATAATAATAATAATAATAATAGTAGTAGTAGTAGTAGTAGTAGTAGTAGTAGTAGTAGTAGTAGTACTAATAATAATAAAGAAGAAGAGGAATAAATTAATGAGAACTTTGAGATGGAAGATTAATGTAAAGATTAAACAATGATAAAAACAAATGTCAAGGTTAGAGGATCCACTAATAGTATTAGAGATAAGTAAAGTATAAACTCTTTATAAATTATCAACACAATCATATTAATCATCTTATTTACGTAACACCATACTTATAAATTTTATTAGGTATTCATGATGCTAACTTAAGTTGACAACAAATCAAGTTCCTCTCATAATAACGATGTCGGCCGAAGACTATGAAGGATCAAGTATTTGATGTACCAAGTGTTATGCAACACAAATCTAGATTAACCATTTAACAAGCAAGGTATTAAGGATTGATAAGATAAAAAAGATAAGACATGTTAATAGCAAATTGTTTAGGATTTAAGCATTGAAGTCTATGTTGAGTTCATATTATACTTATTCTAACACCATTAGTGAAACCTTGTCACCTTGACATAATTAACTTAGCTAGACATAATAAAGAAGAAGAACATAAATAAACAAGATAAGAACATAGTTAACTAAGTATAGTAAAGGAAATAAAAAGCATAAACAAGAGATTAATGAAAATAAAACTTAAGGATTACAACAATAAAGAGAGAGCAAGAACATGATCTTGATCTTAGAACCAAGATTCTTAAATGAATGGCAAATGCCTCCTTTTATAGGCTAAAATTCAGAACTATTCATTTGGTAATTGATTATTGATGTAGTGGCCAACTATTGATTTAGTGGACTTGGTGGACAGCAGCACTCAAGCACTTTGGCTGGATGAAATGACATTGATCCATTCAGAATTTGGCAAAGTGTTCCTCATGAAAGTTGTTGGAAATCATCTTATCTTCTTACCCATAAAATTTCAGAGCATTTGGATCACTAGAACTCAAGATATGGCTAAAATACTGAGTAGTGCTGTTGGTGGATGTGGTGGATAGACCTCAAGCTCTTGTTTGGACAAAATGTCATTGTGACCATCCGAATTTGAGAAAATATTCTTCATGAAAGTTGTTAGAAATGGTCTTTTCCTTTCACCTACCAAATGTCACATCATTTGGCCTTCTAGAACTCCAGATATAGGTAAAATGCTAAGCAGTGTTTGGGCTGGATTACAGGACAGATTCTGACTTCTCTTTTGTGGCCAAACTTTGAATTTGAAAACGGCAGATTTGGGTCTTACACTATTCATGAACATTGTAGGACTATTTCTTAGCTTTCCATCCATATAAATTAAGCTGAAATCCAAGATCTACAGCTCCAGTTATGACCCAATAACTGAACAGTGTTCTAATTTAAATTGAATCGGTATCTCCTTTCTAATCTTAGCCGTTTCTTTGTCCTTTCACTTTCAATAGTTAATCACATCAATCAATCCTTTGAATTGTGAGATATGTCTGCATTTAAAATGAACATTTACCATAAATTAAAGCTATCTTATATTATCAGATCTATTATTATAAAACATGCTCTAGTTAAGGAGTTATTAATACTTCAAGTGCAAAATGATGATATAAAACCTTAATAAAAATGCACTTTTAAGTACTAATCACACACATATATATATATATATATATATATATATATATATATATATATATTGTGTGTGTGTGTGTGTGTGAGAGAGAGAGAGAGAGGTTGAGATTGATTTATGGTTAAGATGATATGAAATAAGTTCTAAGACGAATGGTTTATGTGGTTACAACAATTGTGCAATGAAGGAATTAGTCAATAACTTGGTATGTCCATTTATAAAGGAAACTCTGTCAAATTTTCATTAGAATTGCTTATCAGTAAAAGAATATGATGATGTGTATAAATACAAAAAAAAAATTGTCATGAAAAGAAGTCACAAACAAAACACATACTCGGTTTGAAATGTGAAATTATTATAGTATTTCCATATTTAACATCCTGTAAAGGATGGGGGTGTATAAGGCTAAAGGACTTACATGAGGTTTTTTTCTCATTGAAACTCCTATGTTTATTGAATTCATTTTGCTCCATTGTCTTCCTTTTTTGTTATCAAATGTAAAAAATTGTATAGATCAAAAATGAAACACAGCTGGAAACCAGCAAGTCAAAATATACAGACATATACAGATCAGCTAAAAGGAACAGGCTCCCTTGAATAATCTAAGGAACATGCTCCTTGAAACAAAGAAACCAAATCAGCTAGCTAAACAAAACCAGTAAACGAACACCATATCACGAAGGATAGGGCCAACAACAAAACAGGAACACATAGGCTATAAGCACCTAACACAAATTAATAAACTGCAGGGCAGCCTAAGACATCATATCAACCACAGCATGCATCTAGAGACCAACGGCTACTGGAAATGATAACAAAGCATAAGTAAATGCCAGCGAGAAGCCAAACAGCAACAAACCATAGCTGAGACTAAGGCTCTAACCCCAATAAATCACCAGCAAAGCAGCAACAAGAAAATGCTGCGTAAAATCAAACTGGCCAGCCAGCAGAACAAACCACCAGCAGTAACAGCAGGCACAAGCCAAACACAAACAGAAAAGAAAGACTGCACAAAACCAAACTACCCAACCAGCTTAACAGAAGAGCAGAACTGCCAGCAAAGCTGCACCAGGAAAATCAAGCAGCCCAATCTGTGGCAAAACAGAAAAGTTGCCCTAAAGGAAACAAGCAAGGAATCTGCACAAGAGATAAAACAAAACCAACTAGTCTACCAAATAGTTTGCAGGCAATTCAATACAAACCAATAAGAAACTAAAGGAACAACCTCCCTATCAAAATACATAATACAAATAAAAAATCAAAAGGTGGATGATGGAGCAGAGTCATCTGAGTTGTGCAGTGGCTGAAAAGCGACAGCAGGGGCCTCGGACTTCCCTTGCGGACCCAAACAAGTGATGGTAGCTGCTTTGCTTCTAGTTAAATACTGCCTCTTGGGAGGGGTAGCAACAGTATCACCTTCTTTATAAATATGTACTCGTGGAGTAGTAGGGAGTGTGGAGCCAGAGTGCTTAGATGCAACAACTTTGGTCCTCTTGCGACCAGGAGACTAAGGCCTCGGTTCACCAGCTGTGACAGCTTCAAGGAACATAGGATCCACTAGGGGATCAATAAAAGGGCCTGCACGATATGGTTCCTACTTCTCAACAGCAGTTGTCTCTGCAGAGGGGCTGGAGTTGGCAAAACATGCTAGAGTTTTATAAGGCCCTTTCGTATGTTTGGGTCTGATTCCTTTAGTGCAAGTGATAGTAGAATGGCCCAGGACCTTATACTGCTTGTAGAAACGTTGAAGTGATTCATACATAACCTGCTGGGGCAAAGATGTACCATTGGGCAGAACCACATTGACAGAGGATGGCAAGTCTAAGAGCAGGTCAACTTCAATAAGAACTTTAGCATACGAAAGTCGGGTCATTTGTGCAATAGGATCATCACAGTGGATTGGCTTCCCAATCATGCTAGCAATTTTCGATACTTAAATTAGGGTTCAGCATCTTAGAGGCAGATTTTGAAACCTCACCCAAGTTGGCATTGTGGTCATTTCAGTGGATTAAAAATCAAAGAAATCTAGCATTACTTTCAGGATGAGAGGTCGGCCAAATACTGAATATGGACCTCTTCCTAAAACGTCTAACATTTCCATTTCAGAGGAGAAGGCAAAGATTAACCAGCCCGAATCATGCATTATGAAGTGAGCTTTATGTTGTCAGTTTTTACTAATGTAAGTTAACAAAGAAGCATATTCTGGGAACTTCCTGGCAACATAGCTAATCAAATAGAATTTCCACTTAAAAACAAGTTCATCGACATCAGTTTCCTGAAGATGACATGATGCAGAGGATGCATATTCAGGAAAGTGAACAAGAGTTGGAGACTAGGAATTTGAAGTACCTGGTGGTGTGTCAGCGGGAGCACCCCTGCTACAGCCAAGCAGAGACTTATCCTACGCTAGGGATGCGAAAGAGGTGATGCCAACAGGGGAAGGAGTGATACCAGAAGGAATTGTTGAAGGGTGGCACTTTTCCAGAAAATGGTAGGGAGGGATCAGAAACAGTAGACGGTGCGAGGTTGAGACCGTCTGAGCCCGGGCAAGAACCGCTAGGGTTAGACCCGACCAAAAGTTTGGTGGGTAAGAGGCTTGGTCTAAAGATGCCATAGGAGCCTCCATTGCAACCACAAAAAGCGAGAGGATGTGGTGATTGAGCAGGAGAACTATTCTTTTGCACGGTTTTGTTCTTGTGTTTAGATGAAACCCTAGCCGCACTCAAGAGATCAGCAAAATTAGAAAAAACAATGTTCGTTCTGGGTGGAGTAAAGGTTAGAGAAGGGGAAATAGACCATGTTGAACCGGAGAGCAGCTGCGGGACTGAACCTTAGGCGTGCACGAGGTAGGCGCATGACGATTAGTTTGAAGCTAGAAATTGCCCTGGGTGGAACGAAGAATGGAAGATTTGTTCTTTGATTTTGTCATAGTAAACCGAAGAAAGAAAACTAAGGAGTAGATGACAAGAGAAGAAGAACGGTGCACAATAAAGGAAGAACACAGACACGGCTTGGAGCACACATATCATTTCTCTCAGTACAATCGGGAGCTTCTCTCTCTTGACTGCTCTGCTCTTTCTTGATTCCCATTGTCTTTTGTTATACTTCTCAATGATCCATACTTTTATGAAATCACTCTCCCTATCAATGCACATCATTACAAGTTTTCCTTCGTATTTGACAAGCCCAATATCCTTGCTGTCATTGCCTCAGAGGCTAGTGGAGAAAGTGGAAACAAGAAATAGCTCTTCATTTTCACATCAAATGCAAATATGTTTCTTTTCCAAATAAACCAATGAAGTGAACCATTCACGAATACTTTTGTCATTTGAATAAGGGACTCCTCTTGTGGAAACTTTACCTCATATATAGAATTCATTATCATGTGGATGAAACTTAGGCTTCAAGAATCACATGATCTTGTAGTGTAAAGGTTTTGATCTTGCAATCATCACACCAAATTCTATAATATCATATTGTGTCTTTGGAATCGGGATATACTGTCATTGTTTGGTAGTAAGGTTGTCCACATAATATCATGGTTCATGGTATATGTGACAGAGTAATGCTCATTGATTTATTGATGCTACAATCTCCACATGGTCAGGAAGGAAATGAAATGACATTTCAGGATGGGGCTTCAAAATGTCAATTGAAACAAAAGAAACATGATATTCATTCCTAATTATACTTTGCATAAAGAACCCAAAGACAATGTTGGCTCTTTGGTTGTGTAGCTTCGTGAACGTGGTTTCGTAAGTGAATGCATTAAAACTTCATAGACTGCATTCGGGCATAGTTCATAAGATGAGTTCATGGTAAAGCAAAGGTTCTTGTTACCAAATTGAAGAAAACCATAATGATGCTTCTTGATTGGAAGTTGAGCAAATCCTCTTTAACATTGTTAAACATTGGGAACTCTTGACTCTTTAGGGGAAAACTAGATTTAAGAGACTTATATTTCAACCAGTGAGCATGCATGTTAAATGTATAAGCATGTTTTTATATGATGAACTCGCCCTTAAAAAGTGACACATAGTCGTTACTTTTACATGATGAACAAGAATTTTGATTCTTACCCAAACTCTATAACGAAAATTTTTTGAGCGACGACCATTGTATCACCTATAAGCCCTGAACTCAAGATGCTGCATGAAGAGCTTGCCTTGATGCAAAATATGTGTAGGGAGCATACACCCTAAAACCATATTCTAATCTTTTAATGTGAGATAGGGGGTAGGTTTACTACTTGATCTCTAAAAAATGATGTCACGTCACGTCGTATGCGTACGTACGACACACATAGAACATAAAAGCCTAGTCCAATACTATCAAAACATGAGGTCCTTAGTGGAGTCGCCATTTTATCGCTCATTCATGCACAACATTGCGATAACGGGATCAAGAAATCACCACCTAGTTGTTTGATTCAGGGTCACTAAGAAACTCGGGTAGACTAATCTTATATTAAATTCTAGGATAAAGGACTATTTGTGGCTAGAGAAGGTATTAGCACCCCTAGCACGCCTTAATTGAGTTAAGATGTATTGTATGGTTTAGATGTAGCTTAAAGGTATTGATGGGTTCCTGACCAATGGTCTGTCTATGACTTAAAACAAATATTTACGCTTATGAATAAATCTAGTATTTTGAATTTATTATGGGCTCGTATACCTAAATAAATTCTTATTGGAAAAAAAACCATGTAGGTGCCTTGACAAGGTTCACCTATCCTGGAAGGCGAAAGGGTTTTCCACAACTCGTATATCATGTTGAAAAATACTTCCAATTAAAATTGATGAATATCTAAAATAATTCTGAGAATTTTCTAGTCAACTTCTGGTATTTAAATATCAGCTTTCTTGTAGGTCTAATATTTATATTATAATGTTTACCATTAATTCTCACAAAAAAAATTAGGGTTTTTAAAATATTAGCCAAGTTCTCATGGATTCAATAAACTATATTAAATCCAAAAAATGCATGCAAAGATATTTTTTGAATTTTTATGTATATAAAAAATGTTAAATCATACCATTTATTTTTTTATATTTTGTTAGCTAAAATATGATTTTTATTTTTTGAAAGACTTGATCATATGCACACAAAATGTCTGAGATTTTGATGAAAAATAAGTATTTTAATACTAGGTTAATATTTTACAATATAAATCTACAACCTTGAAATTAAATAAAACTGTTGAATAAACATGTGAATGACCTGTTTGGAAAAAAAAAACTCATTTTTATTCAAAACAAAGCTATCAAAACAGGCTTAAGGACGTGTTTTCCCAACATGTCCTTAAGCCTAAATTATTTTAATAAAATAGTAGCAAACCAAAAAAACCCTTATCCATTGACTTGACCGGGTTGACCCAAAATTTTAGGTTCGGCTATAAACCGAACTAAAAATCCTTGTTTGACTTGAAAAAATAACCCAAAACAAAACCGAAGAAAAAAAAAAGATTAAACAATAAAAAAACTAAAAAACTAAAAACATATTAAGTAAAACAGATCAACTATTAAAAAAAAAAACACAAAGAACATTTACAATAAACCTAGCCACATGACTCTCAAATCAGACAAGATATGGACAAACTAATGACACAGACATGTTGAAAATTAAGCAATGATTAATAATATAACATCCATTCACTTTGATTATCACTCAAAAGTCATAATTTTATTAAAATAAATTTCGATTCAAAACTAAAACCCTAGGATTAAAACAAAAAAAAAACATGTTATTGATGCAAATAGACCTTTGATTATTAACAAATTAAGTATAAAGAAAGGCTTTGTGCAAAGAAATTGACCAAAATTAGTCCAAATCCAAGAACTAAGACCATGTTCTTCCAAAAAAACACGAATAACATTGCCCAGAAACTCAGCAAAAACTTATTCATTGCCCAGCACTGCCAAGCTCCAAAAATGCACATTTTAGGCCTCTAAACACACTGCTCTCTTAATCCCCACAACTCACATTGTCAATATCAAACATAATTAAATAAAAAAAAAAACAAAAAACATCAAATCATCACAAACATGCATTAACTTCCAATTTCATAATTGGGTTGCTAATTTTATCAATTTTATACATTTTAGTTCTCCAACTTTTTCACTTGTCATTTTGGTCCTCCACCACCAATTTTTGGCTTTCTTCTTATATGTCCTCTTATATATATATGGTCAAAAATAAGTAACAATATGTACAAGTTCTTAGAATTTAATTGATCAAAAATATAATTTAAAGAAGCATAAAATTATTGTGCGTCTGTTGCCTTTCTCATTTTCAACTAATTAAAAAAAATATAAAACTAATAATTCATCTCTTAATCACTTATTATTACTATTTGTATGAAACTTTCTTTGTATAATATGTTTTTTCAAAATATAAAGTTGATGTCCATTTTATTAAACTTACACAACCATATTTGCAATGCAACCAAAGATTGAAAATAATTATGCATATAATTTATTAAATATAAAAAAATCATAAAAATAAGTTAAAATCTCAAAAGCTAGGTAGCAAATGCCAAAAGAATTACAAGTCATGGTTCATATAATATGTAGGATATATACAATTAACAACAACAACAATAGATAAATTATATATTAATTTCTTTTGAACTTCATGCTCAATTTTATATATATAAAGGTTATTTCATTAAAATCACACAACCTGATAAAGAAAATAGTCATTATAAACAAAAACAAAACAATCACACACATAAGTACAGTGTTTTACATGTTTGTCCATGCATACATCCACATGCAAAAAGAAGAAAATTTTATTATTTTGAATTAGCACAAGTTGGGAGGATTTTAACTCTACTTTCAAGTACTTGTAATCCTAATAGCACACGATAAATGCCTTGTATAACATATAAACAAAGTACACCATATATTTAGTATAATCCAAAGGTATATTAGGCCATACCACCATAAAAGATTTATTCTTTTATAGTGTGGGAGTAATGTCACCACACCTTTAGACTATCTAATTGAAGTGCATTCATATATAGGTCATTTTGTCATATAACATTAGCCCTATAATACAATATATACTCAACAAGTCTTCATACTAGTTGAATTCTACTAAAGCTAAAAACACTTTACCTTGCATTCAAACACCTCCAGGGCTAAGTTATGCCACTTTTAATAACGCATATAAAATCTAAACACTACTTAAACTTGTACAGAAAAAGTAATATTGTCAACATATTAATTGAGTTAATTGTAATAACAATATTTTTCACAATAGCATCATATAAAAGTAGTAATAACCCAAATGAAATGGGGACATCAATATATTTTTCCTCTTATGAAACATATTGTGTCATAACAATATTTTTCACAATAGCATCATGTAAAAGTAATAATAACCCAAATGAAATGGGGACATCAATATATTTTTCCTCTTATGAAACATATGGTATTTAGTTAGATGTATGACATTTGGACTCTCATGCACAAAGTCATATCCTGGTCGAAATTGAGTTCACTAAACAAACCTCTCAACCAAATAGCTATTTGTATGCTTAAGTTGCTAAAAAACTTTCAGCTTCTATGATAAACAATGCAATAACAGATTACAACATGACATACCAAGAAAGTATCTTATATATCTTTAAGATATTGAAAGATCCGTTAATAGTCATTTGATGAAATCCTCTAGTTTCTTTTCTTTCATTTTATCAATCGAGTATTCTATAAGGTTGCCTCAGTATTTAGAGCATAAAATTATAGTTAAGTATATTATATATCTTTTCTTTCATTTCATATAACAATAATGATGTGTTGCTTAGTTGACTCTGAAATTATTTGGAGAAGATCTACTCATCTTCTTAACTCATGAGAATGATTTCTCTTTAGCTAAAAAAGAATTTTTTTATTTATTTATTGAACCATTAGAAAAGAAGTTACAATGCTTCCAAATTTTTTTTTAGATACATAAAAATCATAAATTTTTTAGCTAGACAGGTTTCTAAAATGTTTGCATGATTGAATACAAAATACTCCGCCAAGCTTCAAATAAGTTAGTTTCGGTGACTCATATGCAAATGTTTGGAAAGCCACCCTAAGATTACTTAGGTAAATTTATATGACTTCCTCAAAGCTTCCTATAAAATGGATGCATTTTAGCTTATTTTACATTATTTATAATCAGTTAATCTTTAATGTTCAAAAAATTAAAATAATACTTTTTTTCCAATCATAATATTTTTAAATTATTTTTAAAGTAAATTGAATTTTTATAACATATATGAAAATGTTTTAGCTCAAATACTAAAATAATAATATATATATTTTTAATGAGAGGGTGGAAAAGGCACAATATTTTCTCAAAACATACTAGCTCGAGAATATATTTGATCAAATAGATAGTACTAGATAGGTAATATATGTTACGCTACGGGCCAACCTATTTTTTTCATCATAAAAAAGATATCAAGATAATATATATTTTTTTTAAAAAAAAGAAAAAATTTGAGATTATGGTCATTGACTTGCATAGATTTAATAAGCTTGTCTGAGTCAGCACATAGGTGAATTTTTAAAAATACATCCTCCGAAAAAACTAGACATGATAATTTTTTATCATCTGGCTTGAACAAAAATCAAATCAAATCTATAACCTAGTTGTGGGACCGGGATTACCCAATGGAAAGCAAACTGGATAAAATCATGAAACTCAATTTTTAAACCAATCTAATAATAAAATGCAAAATTTAAAAAACAATTAAAAGCAATGAAAAAAAAACCCGAGGCAAACCTTGTGAACCTGCTGAATCCATGACCTAAAACATAATATTGGGATAACATTATAGAAAATAAAGGTAAAGAAATAAAGAATAGCAATTTCCAACAAACACAATAATAATGGATAAAATTAAAAAAAAAATAAAAATGGCTGAAGCCAACCTGGTACATCCTTTAGAACTTGTGACACTGATAATGAGGTCACATTATAACATAAAAGGCAAATCTAGAAAAATAATAATTTCAAATTCTCAACCAACCAAAATAATTAGGGATAAAATTAACAACAAATCAACAAAAAAAAGGGATAAAAAAGAAAGAAAAATTAGATTTTAAAAGAATGAGAATCAAATTTGACAAAAAAAAATCAAATCAAATCATAAGAGATAAAATTGAAAAACAATTTCAATTAAGAAAAAAAAGAAAAACTAAAAATAACAATAAAAAGAATGAGAACCAAATTTGATATAAAAATCAAATATCAAGAAATGAAATTGAAAAAAAATTCAACAAAACATTCAAGACCAAATATATTGTAATTAAAAGAATGAGGACCAAATTTGATATAAAAATTAAATGTCAAAGGATGAAATGAAAAATAAAAAAATTAATTCAATAAAAGATTCAAGACCAAATGCATTATAATCAAAAGAATAAGGATTTAATTTGATTCAACAAACAAAAAACCAGACTTCTTTATCTTTTTTTTGCAATGCAACATGTTTTTTTAGAGGGGGAGGGGAGAGAGAGAGAAGGGAGGGAAGAAAAATTATGTGGCTGTAACTCAACTGCTGATCTTCTGATTGCACGCATCTCACCACAATCACGGGGGTAGTGAAGAGCATCGAATGTCGTCCTAGATAATGATATTCAGAGTTGTTTTAGCACCGCATATATCACCTAAAAAGTATGATCGATGCCCACATACAGGCTCGTGCTAGGCATAAGTCAACCATTTTTAATTTAATTTAATATATATATATATATATATATATATATATATATATTAAAAACCCAATTACACTTGACCCCACATTAGAATAATAAAAAAAACAAATAGAAAATAACTAAAGTGTCTTCACATTTAAAGTCAAGAAAGATTATTGTATAAGTAATTGCATTGTACAAAAAAAAATTAAAAAATCTGAAAAGCCCCTTGACCTAATTAAAATATTTTTTTCTTTTAAAAGTAATTTTGTAACAAATATGTAAAAGCACTCATTAACCCTCTCTTTTCTTATAATGACTAATAGATCCCAAGAAAAAAACCTTCTCACCCCTAAGTTCAAGTTAAATGAGTTTTCCCTCCAAAAGCAAAATAGTAATTTTATTACACGAATCCACGATAAAATATGAATATCTGCATAATAAATAGATGATTTTTTTAGCTTTTTGTATAATAAGTCTCAATATACTGTAACGATAATAGTTTAGGTGCAAAAACTATTAGTTTATAATTAATTTATTTTTTATTTATTCTAAACAACTTTTTTTTTTATGAAAACATAAGTAAACATGTTATTAAATACAAATTTTTCAAAATGGATAACAAATAGGTCTTGTTTTGAACACTTGAAATAAAAAATAGAATGAATATAAGAAATTAGATTAACCAAGCAAGTCCCTTATTTTTTTTAATGAGGTATTTCTTCAATATATCCTTATATTTCAATTAAGTCAAGTTTGTCCTTGAATATACATTAAGTGTCTAATTGATTATTTGAGTTGAGTTTTCCTTATTTATATTTAAGATTTATTGATTTATTTGTGTTGATGAATACCGTCTAGTTTAAAAAAAGATTTTCTTTATTTTTATTTATATTTTAAACTATTTTTGCTTTTTTCCCTTTCTTTACATGGAAGAAAGTACCAATCACATGTCATTCAATTAATTACCTTAGTTAAGTGAATGGTAACATGGGCAATTTGATATTAAAAATTGTTGTAATATAGAAGTAATGTGTTGTAACATATAAGAATTGAAGTGTAACATATTTTTATATTTAAATCATGTAATGTATCATTTGATTACAATAGTCTATGATTTAAGTACAATAAAAAAAGAAGAAAAATAATTAAGTTTGAAAAATATCCAGGAGAGTAATAAAGTTTAGTGAGTATAATATATGTGATTCATGTGTCAAACCTATTAAATTGTTAAATAAATTATGAAGATGAGAGATAAAAATAAAAAAAAGAAAGCGATATAAAAGATATGCTAAAACACTGATAATAATATATTAATATAATAAAATAAATCTTAATAAAATAAGTTATTAATAAAAATTAGAGTGAGTCATATAAGCTATTTAATAATACCAATTTATACCCCCATCATCATTGTTGTTTTTTTTTATTATTGTCGTTGAATTTAATTTCATCAGATTTTTTAAAAATATTTCATGGATGATATCACTGAAGTTTTGATAACGCTATTAAATTTCTTTCTCTCTCTTCTCCTCCTCCTCCTCTCCTTTCATGTGACATACTCGCGAATCACACGCACACTAACACACACACACACACACACACACACGAATCATTGACATTGTAGCAGACGTCTAGGATAGGCTGTGCTGATCAGAGTGAGAGTGAGAGTGAGGGTGAGTGTGAGGGTGAGAGTGTGTTCCTCCTGTAAAGAAGTCACACAGACTGAGAAGATGACAAAAGTGGAAGTAGACTTTTGAGAGGATTGGCATTCAATTAAGACCATCTAATCAGAAGAGTATACTGTCCTTTTCCCGTCACTCCAAGGTGACAATAGTAAATAAAAAGCGTCCCATGATAGAGATGAACACGGAGCTTAATTTCTTTCCTTTCTCTTGTAAAGATGATAGAGATGGATGAGACCACTTTAAGTATACTTTTTCCTGAATATCTACGTTTACATTACTCTTTCATAAATTAACTGCCGGCCGGACACAGTTTTTTTCATTCTAAAAAAATAATTGTTAAGAAAAAAAAAATCTGAGATCTGTTCATTAGTTAAATTGATAATTTAAATTATCTAATTAATAAAATATAATAACAATAAATAAAATAAAATAATAACAATGAAAATTAAACAACTAGATTATTAAACAACTCAACGATAAAGGAAAAAATTAAAAATACAATAAAAAAATTCTAGTTAAACAAGGTTAACTTGTAAATTTTGTGACCATGGATATAAGATTGGATAATCTCATAAAAAAAGTAAAAAAAAAAATCTGAATACTAATTTCTAATAAATCAAATGAAAAACATAACTAAAAAAAAGAAAAGGATAAAGCGCATTCTTGACACGACCAAAAGATTGATGTCTTCTTCCAAGTGCAGGAATGTCGAAGTAATAAATAACCCGGCAAGACCGGGGTCGAACCACAGGGAGGTTAATTGTATAAATTATAAGCAACAATAACAATAACAATAACAATAACAATAACAATAATACTAGTAGTAGTAGTAATACTAATAATAATAGTAGTAGTAGTAATAGTAGTAATAATAATAATAATAATAATAATACCAATAATACTATTAATAATGATAATAATAAAGATTAAGAAGAGGAAGAAGTTGATGAGAACTTGAGATGGAAGATTAATGTAAGGATTAAACAATGATAACAACAAATGTTAAGGTTAGAGGATCCACTAATGGTATTTCAAACAAGTATAGTATAAACTCTTATTATTCAATTGGAAACCACACACAAAGGAGATTCTAATCAGATTATAAATTGTTAACATGATTACATTAGTTATCTTATTCGAATAATGCTAATACTTGTAAATGTTGTCAGGCATTCATGATTATAACTTATGTTAACAACAAATCAAGTTCCTTTCATAGCTCAAGTGTCGGTTATACCATACAATATGGGCTATGAAAGTGCCAAGTATTTGTTGTACCAAGTGTTATACAACATAAATCTAGATTAACCATTTAACAAGCAAAGTATTAAAAGTGAACAAGATAACAAATATAAAGCATGTTAGTATCCAACATTAAGGTCTATATTAAGTTTATATTGTACTTATTCTTACACCATTAGTGTACCCTTTTCACCTTGACATAATTAACTTAGCTAAACATAATGAAAGAGAGAAACATAAATAAACAAGGAAAGGAAATGAAAAGTATAAGCAAGAGATTAATATAAGCAAAACATAAGCATTACAAAATATAAAGAAAGAGCAAGAGCATGATCTTGATCTGAACACCAAGATGCCTAAATACATGACAAATGCCTCCTTTTATAGGCCAAAATTTGGAACTATTGATTTGTTGACTAATTGATGAGTAGGTGGCCACATCTTGACTTGGTGACAATCCTTATCTTCTTGTCTACCAAAACTGTCATTGATAACATCAGGATTTCAACAGATTCTCCCATGAAGGTTCTAGACAATTGTCTCAGCTTTCTAGGAAAAAAAAGATGAGGTCATTTGGACTTCTAGAACTCGAGATATGGGCTAAACACTGAACAGTGTCTAGGCTACAGGACAGATTCGGACTTCTCTGTTGTTGCTACAATTTGGACTTGAAAACGGCCTTTTTAAATCTTAAGCTCCACATGAAAGTTGTAAGCCTATGTCTTATCTTTCCATCCATATAAAATAGACCTAAATCCAAGATCTACAGCTCCAGATATGACCCAATTACCGAACATTGTTCCAGTTTGGACTGCACCAGCATCTCTTTTCTAAGTTTGGCCATCTCTTTGTCCTTTCAATTTCAGTACTTCAACTAATTAATCAATTCTTTTATTTATGTGATAGGCCTGCATTTAAGATGAACATTTATCATAAATTAAAGGTATCTTATATAATTAGATATATTATTATAAAACATGCTTTAGTTAAGGAGTTATTGATACTTCAAGTGCAAAATAATGATATAAAACCTTGATAAAAATGTACTTTTAAGTACTAATCAATTCTCTAGAAAATAAAATTTTAAATGATGAAAATTAAGAAAAAAATATAATTTAAAAAGTAAAAAAAAATTATCCGAGCTCACCCGGGTCAAGACGCAAAATCTCTAATCCAGTCATAATACCATGGTGAACGCATTTGAAAGAAAATTGAACAATACCATAGAACTCAATTAACAAACAACTTAATGTTAATGGACAAAAAATAAAAAAAGAAATTTAATTTAAAAAAACAATGGAAAAAAATATGAGTCAACTTGAGTTAACCAATAAACCTCGCAACCATAAAAATAGTGAAAATTCTTTAACCGAGTTCAATAAAAAAGATTAATTTTTAACCAATTTAATTTTGAATGATAAAATTGTAAAAAAAAATCAATTTAGAAAACTTTTCAATGGAAAAATGATATCAATAAAAAGAATGTGGATCAAATTTGATCAGAAAAAAACTCATCATGGATGAGATTGTGAAAAAAAAATGATCAAGATAACCCAATAGAAAAAAAATAATACAAAATATATGAAGACTAATTTTCAATAAATCAAATGTTAAAGGATGAAATTGAAATAATTTAATTTTTTTTTAGAAAGTCCATTTATATTAACCTTTGAAACCAGTGACCTAGGTCCTAAATCCAGGATTAACCCATAGCAATGAAAAAAAATCTTAATTAACCCGCAAACCCTGATTAACTCGCAAACCCCGTGATCATAGGTATATGATCAGGATAACCCAATAGAAGAAAACAAAAGGTATAAAGATCAATTTCAAATAAAATAGATGTTGAAAAATGAAATTGAAATGATTCAATTTAAAAAAAGGACCAAAAGAACAAAAGTTAACCCATGTTAACTTTTGAAATCATGAACTCGAGATTAATCCCATAGAAAGTAAACTGTAAAAAATAATAAAGCAAATCTCTAAAAAAAAGATAAAAAAAAACATTAGGTTTTAAAAAGGAAAACAACCAAGCCAATTCGAACAAATCTCATATACCTAGTCTATTCTCTAAAACTCAAAACCCATGAAATCTTTGAACTGGGTTCAATCAGGAAACTTAATTCCTAACTAATTTAATTTTGAATGATGAAATCGTGAAAAACAATCAATTTTAAGAACTTGACAAAAAAAAAGATAGCAATAAAAAGAATAGGGATCGAATTTTAAATAAATAAAAACACATGGAGAATGAAATTGTAAAAATAAAACAACTTAAGAAATGATCTCAAACAAAATAAATAGCAATCAAAATAATCAAGACTAAATTTGAAAGAAAAAAAAATGAAAAGGGGGTTGAAATTGAAAAACAATTGTAATTTTATAGCTTATTTTTTAAAAAATATTAATAAAAAATAGGACCAAATCTGAAAGATTAAAAATTAAAAGAGAGGTAAAAATTGAAAAACATTTATAATTTCTTGGCTTATTTAAAAAAAATAGTAATCAAAAGGATAAAAACCAAATATAAAAGTGAAATAAATTGTTAGGACTGGTCTGATTTTTTTAAAAGGGCTAGTGTGGGATTCAAGGGAGGGGAGAGAGTAAAATGAAAAACAAAGAAATGGTCGATGCTAAACCTTATGCACGTTAGGGGTAAGCGCCATCCTATGGCATCAGGATTGTCAAGATCTTTTGAATGCCTGCCCAACATAGTTTTGTTTTTAAAAAATAATATTTAACAAATATAATTTACAACAATATCTCTGAATATTTTTGGAATTTATAATAAAACCAAAGTAAAATGACAAAAAAACATCTGAATGAGAGTTTTGTTAGTTTTGTTTTTAAGAATATCAAAGTAATTATATTATTTTAAAGAAAAACTACAAAAATATTATGGGGTGGTAGGCATTATATTAGTAATTTTAATATAAAAAATAAAAAATTACAAATCAATCCGTAAAAAAAATTAATGAGTATACCATTACAAGTAATCTAGTTTTGGTAAACAGTAATTTTCCTAGAAGAATTAGTTTTTTTTCTTTTCAATAATTCATGAATTAAGTAAAAAGAAAAAACACTGAGAAGATGGAGATATGCTGCTCAATTTATCTTGGTTTGTAGGTTAACAATGCGGGGTATTTTATCGAAACTTGTAACTTTATATACTTTTTTTATTTTGTAAATAAAACTAGTTTCATTTTTATAACCCCAACCTTTCTTTTGAAACTTGGAATGCTATATATTTTTTATGAGTTAATGATTTATTCTATTATTCTATTTTTATTTTTAATGGATTTTGTTCCTATACAAATTGTTTTATGAATTCTATATATATAAAACATTAAAATTTATATCTTGTATTTTTAGTATTTAATAAATAAAAATAAGTTAATGACATGTTTGTCATTGTATTTTTATTTCTTAATGGAATTTTCCAATGTAAAAAATATTTTATAGATTCTATTCAATTACTATGCATTATGTTAATGTGTCCTTTCTTCTATCCAATCATGTGATGCTCGTCAAAAAATTATATATTCACTAATAAATCATTGCTTAAAAAATAAAACTACATGAATAAAAATATAAGAAAATTGAATTAAAAAAATAAACCATAGAAATTTGTCATCCAATTAAAAAAAATAAGTGAGAATTTAGTTACAAATATTAAAAATATTAAATATATAAAAAAATAAAAATAAAAATATAATGTAATAACAAGAAAAAGAGAAGAAAACAAATATTTGACTAACATACCCCTATTATTTGGAAAAATATATCTTTTTTTTTATTTTCTTGTAAAAATAAATTATCTTAAAACATAATTAACCTAAAAGGCTAAATTTCTCATTCATAATTATATTGTCAACAAAAGTTTTAATAGATGGCACAACCTCCCATGATGAAGAGGTCAATCATTGAGGCTGCAATTGGGCGTCTTGAGAATTTAGAAATAAATTTAGGTTAAACTAGATAGATATTTCTGCTATGTTGTAAGTTGAGTAAATATTTTTTTTATATAAAAAAATTTTAGGCAATGATAATCCAAGTTAAATAAGGTAAACTTGACTAACTTACAATCAGGATAATAAATCAAGAAAACCACGTAGAAAGAAAAGAAAAAAAAAATATTAAAGTTTAAGGCTCAATAATCTAATATTAAATGATAAAATTAAAAAAAAATAAAGAAGAAACATCTAATAAAAAAATCGGAGGCAATCTAGGCTTACCCGACAACCCAATACCAGCAAAATGAGATCAGGATAAATTTATTTTTTTAAATGATGTGGAAAAAAATGAAGTTAAATCAATAGAAAAGAACATTGAAATTTTTTTGAATAAACCTAAGTTAATTTGACTAACTCGTGACTTGGGTCAACCTCCATATAAAGAAAAGCGGAAAAAAGCACAAAGCTCAATGTCCAATAATCCAATGTCAAATAATGAAATTAAAAAAAAAATCAATTTTAAAAAAATATATATAAAAAAAATGAGTGAACCCTAGTTACCTCAATAGACCCGCAACTTGCGATATTAGATCATGATTAAAAAAAAGGATATGGAAGAAAAGACCAAAGTAAAATAAGAAATGTAAAAAAAACCCGAGTCAACCCGACTAACCCTCGAAACTAGTGACTTGACTCATTAGACCAAGATGAGGGATAAAATTAAAAAAAATCAAGAAAATGAAACAAACAAAAAAAACAACAATAAAAAGAATGAAAGTCACATTGGATAAAAAAAATGCTCAGGGATGAAATTGAAAAAAAAATAAAGTAAAAAAAAACATTAAAAGCAAAACAAATAGCAATAAAAAGAATGAGAATCAAAATTGATTGAAACTCAAACTAGAGGACACAATTGATTTTTGAAAGATCTGGCAAACTTAAAAATATTCCAACTAGGGAACACAATTGATTTTTGGAAGATCTAGCATGACTTTCTAAGCTATGAGAGAGAAGAGAGAGAGAGGAAAAGAAAAAAATATTGACTAGAGCTCAATCGAACCTCCTCTATGAACACACGCCCTATTACCATGAAGAAAATGACCTGTTGCTTTTAATGCCATTAGTTATGGCAAATTTTGATCACTAAGAGGCATTATACACGCTGTCCAAATAATACGGGTACCTTCTACTTGCTGGTTAATGCCATATACACATCAACTATTTTTTTAAAAAAATTATTTTAGATATAGTCAAAGACTTAATTTCCTATTCTAATACTAATTACAAAATAATTATGTTGAAAGGACCTAAGTTGCCCAAACTAATGCTCTATTATTTTTAATTGTAAGGATAATATAGTTCTTTTACAATGCATTCAAAGTACAAAAAGACTATAAAGCCTTTCTTTCTAGTTTTTAATTTTTTTATTTTAAAAAGTATTTAAGTCATTATATTATTCATTTAAAATGAAAAAAAAACTTATATATTCTTATTAAAAACGATAATGACTAATAAATTAGATTGAAAAAACCTTCCAACTCCTAAAGCAAGTTAAATGAGTTTTTTTTCCTAAAAAAATATAATTTTATTTTTCAAATTCATAATGAAATATGAGTTTTGGCACAATAAAATATAAGAGATTGCTTTGTCAAGTTAAAAGATTTATTAAATATCTATTAATCAATATTTCATCCTATAGTGGTATTTCTTTTTAACTTTCAACCTAAAGGATGTATGCAAATCTTAACTTTATTATTTATTTATTAATGAAATCATGCTGTAGTTAACTTATCAAAACATAAAATATTATGAAATTCAGCATTTTCATGCCTTTTTAAGTGCTATTTTAAACATCTAATGTGTCATCTACTCACTCAATACCATTTTTTAGATTAAACTAAAAAAGAATTAACCACATAAACTTGTTTGATAAAAGAAAATTTATGGTTCCGATTCACAGACAAAACTAAATTATATAAAATAATGCACCCTGTAACAGTCCGATTGTACGATTGATCATTGTTAAAAGTTCCCAACACATCCTCTTTATTTAAGGGTAATTTTGTTTTTACCAAAAATTCGTCAGAGTTTCATTTACATTTAGGACATTCCAAGTTATTGATTATTACTAATTTACTCAATCAATCTCATCATCACAAGGTCCCATAATTCCGTAGTTCATACAGTCTATATATATGCAAGTAAGTTCAATATGAACATAGTCCAAACATCATATCATAAAATTTAAAAGAAAGAAATACTAACATGCAAGGAAAGCATTCATAACATAATAAGTGTTTCTTAAATATTTCAAAACGGTTAATTACAAGATAATTAAAATACTACATGTTAAGCTGAACTTTTATAAATACATCAAAGTTTACACAAAAATATACTACATAAATGTGTTAATTCCCTTTTGTTTAAGTTAAAGATTTACATAAGCTTCACAAAGTAGGGTCCTAAACTAATGATCTCCATGAATATTTGATGGACTTGTTACATAAACAAACATATCATTATGTTCATAAAGAATATATATATATAGATGCTCATGTGATGAATATGAATGAAGTATTAATTTTCTATCTGATCAATAAGGATTCTAACAGAGGACTTATATTTTGCTTGTAAATCTTTTAACTCACTTAACACTTATTTGTATATTCTTAATTTGAATACTATTATTTACTTGCATGAACTGGGTGACCTTGCAAAGTCTAATCTTGTAATTCATATCCCGACAATCCTATCTAATCTTGTAATTCATATCCTGGCAATCCTGTCACGGATGCCATTAGCCGAAGCTAATCTTGTAATTCATATCCCGACAATCCTGTCACGGATTCCATTAGCCGAAGCTAATCTTGTAATTTATATCCCGGTAATCCTATCACGGATTCCATTAGCTGAAGCTAATCTTGTAAATCATATCTCGGTAATCCTATCACGGATGCCATTAGCCGAAGCTAATCTTGTAATTCATATCCCGGCAATCCTATCACGGATTCTATTAGCCGAAGCTAATCTTGTAAATCACTAGACTTTATTTACATTGAACACGACATTTATTGTAATTACATTCACCAGAAGAATTTTAAATTGTAAAAGTGCAAATAGGAGGAAAATCACGCACCTGCTTCGCCTGTCTCACGGCCTCCCCCTAACAGAAGATCCAATCCCGGTTGCTCTTTCTGAATCATAAGGAAGTTTTTGGTTATGATTCCTTCAAGCCGATATTATAGAGAATCCATATTCATCCATTACTCATATGTTACTTTCTATGTATGTTCATTTACTCATATTAACATACATACATATATCACGTATATTTTCAGAGTTAGTATCTCAAAATGCAAGTGTTTGTATGACTCAATTCTTTTATATTCTTATATATAGTATTCAAGTGAAAGTCTACTATTATTGTCTAACTTTCAACTGTTACTATCCACTTTTCAACTGTTACTGCTAATTTTGAACTATTATTGTCTAATTTTCAACTATTACTGTTCAATTTTCAATCATATCGTCCAACCGAATTCTTGCCCAACTTTCAATCATTATCTGTCCAATTTTCAATCATTCTTGTCTAATTTTGAACTGTTATTGATCAATTTTCAACTGTTACTATCCAATTTTCAACTGTTACTGTCCAACCGTTACTAACTAATTTTGAACTATTACTGTCTAATTTTCAACAGTTATTGTCCAATCATTACTGTCTAATTTTGAACTGTTACTGTCTAATTTTCAACTGTTACTGTCCAAACACTCACCAGATTTTTAACTATATCTAAAGTTCTAAAACTTTATTTTAAGTGAGATTGATCTTGTTAGAAAGTTAAGACACGAGGCTACAAGTTCTCCGAAGGGAGGAGAACCCAGTTTTGCCTCTAAGATAGTCAAAATTGCTCATTAACTAATTAGTCCTCCTGCCCTACATAATCAGTCACGACTCAGTCTCAATTGATAACCCATAATTGGAGTTTTATATCTACAAATTCAGCAAGACCAGTTTCTTTGGTTAGCTAACATTCAAATCTACAATTTCTATGAGGAACCCGATTCAAATTCCCTTATCCTCCTACCCGAAATCTCATCGAAAGTCAGGAGACAAGTCTATCCAGATTCGTCTTCCCCTCCCCTTCACACAATACTTTCATAAACTACATACCACACACATGAATTAACTTAATCTTAACAATAAGTACTTTCCCCCTAATTTATATCTAAAAACCCTAACCTATGATTCAATATCAAAGCATCAATTCTTTATCGAATAAAAAAATGAATTTTTTTAAGATCATGTTTAGAACACCTTACCCGGTACAAATTAAGATTTTGATCTTCAACCAGTTGAAGATTCTCAACTCCCTCATTTCTTTTCTTCTTGTTCAATTTCTTGGTAATCCTTTGCTCTCAAGTATTTATCCCATCTATAAGCTCTTAAATCTTGGATGGGTTCTTGAAATTTTAGTGTTTCTCTCTTGATTTCTCAAGAACGGGTATAAAACTCTCTATTTTCTCTCCTTATGGTTCCTACAGATTTTTTTGTTGAGGTGAGAGTATTTATACTCTATATTTTCTCTTATTTGCATTTAGGCCCTCTTTTTCCTTTGAGTGTATTATTCTCTTCCATTAAATCCAACCCTCAACAGTACCGGGTTTATTATAATGTTCCAAATTATTTCGCCCGGAAATTTATATTCAAAAATTTCTGAATTCCTGTTTTTATTTAACCATATGCATGAATTTCTTCCCTTTTATTTATTTATTTATTTTTCCTAGGGTTTACACACCCAGTCAATATATTTTGACATCTAATGGCATTTCAAAGCGGTTGTCGTGTTTCACATAAAAAAAGAAAGAGAGGTTGTCATGTAATTTGAAGTTTTAACCTATTAACATCCAAAAATAAATATTTCAAAGATGGAATATGTGCTTTTCAATAATTGGTAAGGCATTTTCAATAATTGGTAAGGTAGAGATTCAGGATATTAGTAATATAATTATCCGTGTTACACACCAAAATGTTTTTTACATGTAAAATAATAATGCTCATATCAAAGAAAATTCTTTGACAATTTTATTAAATCTAACTCAGCGGGTCAAACATGAAACCTTCCGACCATACTTTAGTTCGAACTTCAAATTAAAATGTGTAAGAGTTGCTCTAACATGACCTTGTCGATATGGAGGATAAAAGAAAACTCAGATGACTGAAAAAACAAGATTTGATTTGAAAAATATTTTCAAGATGAAAACCATCAACATATCCTAGATGTGAAATGACATGGAAACATGGATAGTTACCTGAAACCTAGTTTAGAAGAATGCATTGCCTAAATACATTAGTGAGGAAAAATGAATCAAAATCATATACCTTACCAAATAAATAAGTGTTAGACATAGACAAAACTAGTTTTATGGTTAATAATAAATGATACACATTTAAAACTACTAGCATAAGGCACACAAGTTCATCCTTAATAAGTTTTAGACAAGATTAAGACTGATTGTGCATAAAATAGCAATGATGTGCAATGATTGATTCTGATTGAAAGTAGGATAACACTAGAATAAAA
The DNA here is from genome assembly GCA_015852605.2 of Populus deltoides. Classification (NCBI taxonomy): domain Eukaryota; kingdom Viridiplantae; phylum Streptophyta; class Magnoliopsida; order Malpighiales; family Salicaceae; genus Populus; species Populus deltoides. Next base: position 11,904,057 of record CM027580.2, read on the forward strand.
AACCTTCACTAAAAAAATAAAGAAGGTTCCTACCCAAATACTATTTTCATCCACTTAAAAAGTTGTTTTAGACACCAAACAACTTAAGAAACACATTTATAATTAATTTTTTTAGGAAAATAAATAATGCTATCCTAAGATAGTAAAGAAGTATTTGAAAAACTACTAATCTCGCACTAAAAAAAATAGCAAAGCTATTGCCATGAATATGTTGGAAATCCATTAACAACACCAACAAGACAAAGTTGTTCACTATGTTAGGCCAAAAACTCAAGAACTTTAACAAAGAAAATGAGAAATATTGTATTTCCCTAAGGGATTGACAACTAATAAATAGGAAAACAAGGTAGCTTTAAGTCTTCATTAATACGCAAGATCAATTCAAAAAGAAAAACAACATAATTATTGGTGCTGGTGTTTTCCTAGATGAGGATATATTTAAAGAAGGGATGATATTCTCTCATAAAAAAACTCATATATTGAAGTGAAAAAATTAACAAATTTCTTTATTTTAAAGAAACAATTGGATGAACGAAACATAGTCAAAGAGGATGACAAATTAAAAATTCTTTATACTACATGGATGAGGGATGATGATGATGAAACTATCTCCACCAACATGGATTTTGCTCTCCTTTACTCTTTTAAGGCCAAACCTAGCCAATTTCTTTATCTTGATAGCGACTACAAAGATAGTGTTAAATTAAAGGCATAAATTATCAAAATCAACCAGTTAGAATCAATAAAAGACTAACAATATAGTTTGGTGTTTTCTAAGCCAATAATGGCTATGAGTTGTCAACTTAAACTTATATTCATCACAACTAATTTTAGTAATGTAGTGGTATAAGTAATCTTATTAATAACGGTTCAATACTATACATAATGCTTTTGACCTTGATTAAGAATATGATCCACAACAAGATTGACATGATCCCATTTAAATTAGTCATGCTAGAATTTATAGGGGCCATAAGAGATCCTATAAGAGTGTTTCAAGTGGATTGAATAGTTGGGGTCTAAAACATCCAATGCAACTTTTTTTTGTAGTTGAATGTGACATTAAGTGTAAATGATTTTATATATAAATATTGATGTAATTTATCTTTATATTTTTCCTTTATTTAATTTGATGTATTTTATATCCTCCTTGAAACTCAAAACTAACCTAGGAATTGTAAATCCTAATTAGGTTTTTCCTTGTATGTCGTCTTAAAATCAATTAGAGTTCCTATTACCATAAAATTAGGTGAATTTATTTTTTCATTTTTAGCTTGGTTTGTCGAGATGTCTTTTGTGACAGAATCATGACTCTACTAGGGATCCTTTTAGGGATAAAATTTATTTTTTGATTTTATGATAATATGTACTTTAGTGTTTCAACTTATGCTTTGAATACTTTTGTTATGATTATTATCCTAAACTAATCAACATGTTGTTGTTATTTGTTATTGCTTGAAATTTTATCTTTATATTATTGGTATGACTAATTTTATACGTCTATATTTTATACATCATCCTTTTTATTTATTTTTGTTAATCTAAATGGGATATTGATTTAAGCTCTTGCACACACTACACAACCTTTCTTTTGCACACATGTTGCTTTAGGTTAGCATGAGAAACGAATAGTGTCTCGATTGTCATTGACCCTGCAATACTTATGAAACTACCAAACTCATATGGATAGTCTACTTGGCACAATAAGTAGTTGATGTGCTTCACCCCGTCTATACTATTTGTGCCATATAGGCCTTACTTCAACCTAATAAGGCCCATTAACTAAACAGGGATGAACTTTTTATAAATAACTTAGTTAGCTAACCTACCCTTACACGTAATAGTTAGAACCTTCCCTTTGGTTGTTTTCCTTATATTATAATATCTAATCAGTTATTTTTTTATTCTTTCTAAATATTTAACTTTACATAAGTTATTTTTTGAGTTTTTAAAAAGGGAGGGAAAACAAATATAAACAACATTTTAAAAGCTCAATCATCTTAAAAATAATAGAAAATGAAGGAAGAACCTTTAAGAGAAAAAAAAAAACTACTAGAAAGGTTTCTTGAATAGAACCTTCAGATTATGCCATCTGGTGAAAGGCCCTTCAATAAATAGAATAGAAATACGTAACCTATAGCTCATCCTTTTATCTCCTACAACCATGAACATACCACTTGGTTTTTATCCATATTCGACAAATCCTACATAACAATGTCTATTGCCTAGCTCTTGAAAGTTCCTTATCCTTTCTTGGTACTATCACCTTACCAACAAACAGGGCTTGCCCTTATTATAAAACCTACTAAAGAAAGTGTTGGAATGAAAAGCCTAAAGAAGAGTTGAATGTAGAAAAATTATTAGCAATTGAAGAATATCTAAAAGTAATTAAAGACATTAATCTTTATGATTCTATAAGGGCATCCAAAATATGCTAAGTGTTGGATATAATCATTTTATAAAAGTTCAAACTATTTGAAATCACCAGGTACATTGGTGTTGAGTAACCTATAACCATTTGCAGATTTACTACAACAAGATGTAGAAAGTGATTAATGTTAATAAACTTCTCATTCCATTGGCCTGGAGTAAACAGGTCAATCGTCGACTCAACCCGGAACTCGAGTGACCTGGCAAAAACCCGGTAGAGATTTTTTTTTCAAATTTGTTTTTTCTCCTACCTATTTTTTTATATTTTTCAATTGGTTACTAAATCCTTTTAAAGTTCACTATATAAATACTAGAAGAAAGTTTTATTTTTTCAATATGGGATTTGAAAGTTTTATTTTTTCAATATGGGATTTGAAACCCTTTAGTATATATATTCTATATTCATAAGAAAAAAAATTATATTTTTTTAATGTGAAATAACAAATCCTTTTGGTTTAAATACTTCAACTTAGAAAAATAAGATAGTATATTTCCAATGTGAGATAAAAAAACCCTTTGAAATAATCTTTTAAACTTAATTATTTACAACATGTATAGCTTATATCTACATTGATTGTTTCATAATTTTTTCATATAAAAAATTAAAAAATCAAATATTTTTTTTTAAATTTTTCTGGGTGACTCGAGTACTTGGACGAGTCTATTGCATTAAAAATTTGGGCCTGCAATCGACCCAGAGTAAACCGTTCGACCCACCGGGTCAACCCGGAACTTGGGTGACCAGGCAAAAACCCGGTAGAGACCTTTTTTTTTAAAATGTGTTTTTTCTCCTACTTAGAGACCCCTCTTTTTCATATTTTTTAGTTGGTTACTAACGCTTTTTAAAGTTCACTATATAAATACTATAAGAATGTTTTATTTTTTCAATATGGGATTTGAAGCCCTTTAGTATATATACTTTATGTTCATAAGAAAAAAGTTATGTTTTTTTTTCAATATGGGATAAAAAAATATTTTTGGTTTAAATACTTCAATTTAGAAGAATATGATAGTATCTTTCCAATGTGGAATAAAAAACCTTTTAAAATAATTTTTTAAACTCAATTGTTTACAATATGTATAACCTATATCCACATAGATTGTTTTTTAATTTTGTCATATAAAATTATAAAACATCAAATAATTTTTTTAAATTTTTTTGGGTGTCCGAGGCCTTGGCCGAGTTTGTTTCATTCAAAATTTGGGCCTGCAATTGGCTCGAAGTAAACTGGTTGACCTGCCGGGTCAACCTGAAACTCGGTTGATCCGACAAAATTCGTTAGAGACCTTTTTTTCTTCAAATGTGTTTTTTTAATCCTACGCAGAGATCCTTATTTTTTTATTTTTATTTTTAGTTGATTACTAACCTAGAGATCCTTGTTTTTTATTTTTTTTTTTGCAATATGAGATTTGAAGCCTTTTAATATATATACTCTATGTTTACAAGTAAAAAATTATGTTTTTTCAATGTGAGATAATAAATCTTTTTGGTTTAAATACTTTACCTTGGAAGAATAAAATAGTATCTTTCCAATATGGGATAAAAAATCTTTTAAAATAGTCTTTTAAACTTAATTATTTACAGCATGTAACAACCCGGCTTTTTCAAATCCAAAATCAAAAGAATTTATTTTTTTATTTAGGTTTTCGATACTTCTTACAATGACATTCCATGAATTAATAATTAGGTTCCCTTCCTTATCATGACATCATACAGATATAGTTTTTATAAATCAGCATTCCCATAAGATGGATACTCAATACACATGCCCATAATATTATATTTTGATATTCATACATTTACATTACATCATATTGACATACTCAGGAGTTTGCAATCCTATTCTAGTCTCGTTATCAACACGAGTGCCGAATGATAATTTTACACAACTAGTACTTTCTTTCATATGATCCTCATGTGATTTCACAACACAACATCCTCATAAAGGAGAAAACTGATCCTCACAACACAACATCCTCATGTGATTTCACAACACAACATCCACAATTCGGTAGTGAAAACTGATTTGTTGCTGACACTGCAATTCGACAGCAAAAATTGACACCACAATTCGACAGTGAACACTGTTTCATTGCTGACATCACAATTCGACAGCGAAAACTGATTCACTGCTGACATCAAAATTGTTGATGAAAATTGAGTCGCTGCCGACTCAGAAATCATCGACGCAACCCTTGTCGTTGCCGATTCAGAAATCAACAGTGGCGATGAAATCATTTATGGTTTCATTTCTTTTTTTGGCCAAACATAAGGCTTATGCTAGGCTTCCCTCTACTAATATTTCTCACCCAATGTGGACATAGAACTCATCGAATCACACTTCATTCATCATCAAACAACACAAACATCAACACAAGTGATAACAATTCTACAAAACATAACGACTCTGTTTCATTTTTATCACACGGATAGTCACAAAATCATGTTGCAACTTATTTCCATCTCGAAATTCAAGCAAAGACATCAACATCATTTCGATTTTAGCACACAATTTATTCTTAGAGTCCAGCAAAATGATACAATTTCAAACATGAACATCTACATGCATTTTGGTTCTAGCATACAATTTGTTCAATGATACAATTTCAAGCATGAACATTTACATGCATTTCGATTCCAGTATACAATTTGTTTATAGAATCTAGCAGAATCATACAATTTCAATCATGAACATCTACATGCATTTTGATTCCAGCATACAATTTACTCTTACATAATCATTCAATTTCAAGCATGAACATCTACATGCATTCCTGTTCCATCATACAATTTCTTCTTAGAATCCGACAGAATCATACAATTTTCAAGCATGAACATCTATATGCATTTCATCACATAATACATTCTGTCTAGCCACCTCAATTATGGCCGACCCTTTACCAAGTTTTGTCCATTCAATCTATTTATTTTTCTTTTTTAAATTTTTTGGAATTAAGTCTCCATTTAGACCCAATCTTCGCCTTTTTTTTTAAGTTTAGGTTTCCTTCACAGTTGGTGTAAAAATTCTAGACATTCCCTTATGGTCTTTCTTCATCCTTTTGATTCCAAGGTCACAAGAACAAGAGGAAGGAGGTTACAAGACCCATACCTTATGAATGTAAATAGATTTAGGAAAAGTTTGATAGTATATCTTTTCTTCTTCTCTCAGTTTTCCCTTCTTCTTCTTTTCTCAGTTTCTCCTTCTGTTGGTTTCTCCCTACCGGTTCTAGACTTTTACTCTACTCCATCCATGTTTGCAGTTGTTCAACCTCCTCTCAAGTTCTCACTTCTCTCTCTCACGACTAAGGAAGGCATATGCAGCATGGGTTTGTTCAACTCTCTTTAGGAAGGAGAAAAGAGGGCAAGAGCATTTAGTTGGACATATGCAGTTGTTGCAGCTGGTCTTGGGAAGAGGAAAAGTCACCCTCTCTCTCTCTCTCCATGTATTTATACCCCTTCTAAAATGAGGTAGGGTGTTTGGGTGCTTGACAAGGGTTGTCCTTATCCCCCTTTTAAGTTATCTTAGATTGGTTTCTATTCTAATTCTCCTCTAGGATAGGCCTGCCAACACTAATTTTTATCGGGTTTTACAATGTCATTGCCAATTTCTGAAACTATGCCGTTGCTGATTTAAAAATCAACAGTAAAAACTGTGTCGCTGTTGATTCAGAAATGACAATGAAAAATTATGTTGCTGTCGATTCAAAAATTGGCAGCGACGGTGGAGTCATTTCTGGTTGTACTTTTTTTGTTGGGTGTTTACATTCCCCCATCATGATATAAATTTTGTCCTCAAAATTAAAGGGACTCATATTGATAGTGCCTCCAGACTCTTATAGCAAATACTACAATAATCGACTCCAGGTCGTGTATCAGGTAATTGTCTCCGTGAGTCTTTAACTGTCTTGATGCATAAGCAGTCACTTCCCTATGCTATATCAATCACACCCAAGTCCTTTCTTTGAGGCATTATTACTAACTACAAAACCCTCGGTAATTGGAACGTACCAGTTTTAGTATAGTAGTATATCTGGCCTTGTACTTACTCAACGAATCATGCCTAAGATTATATCAAAATCATGTAATTCTAAAGGCATAAGGTTTACTTCTATTTCATACCCTGTTTCCTGTTAGAGTTCTAATTTTGAACCCCTTTTTATATTATTTTCATCCCTCTTCCCCATATTTTGTGACAATTCTCCTAGTAATAAATGAGTGGGTAGCACCCAGTTCAAACAACACAAGCATATGAAAGTTATTTATTGGTAGTGTACCTGCTATCACATCGGATGCAACCCTAACCTCTTCCTTTGTCAAGTGGAAGACTCTTCCTGGAGTCCAGTCATTTTATGCCCCTAGCCTTTCTCAGTTGGGGTTTGCTTTTAATTGGGAAAACCTCACCGACCTATTTACTGTGACAGATTATTGGTAACTTTGAGTTGGCTGCTGCATACTCTTTGTTTGCCTAATGTTTCTGTTAGGGCATTCCTTCTTATAATGGCCTTTTTCACCGCAGTAATGACATCCTTGCCCCAAATACTGACAGTTTCTCCATCTATAACTCTCTTCTCTACATATAAAACATCACCTTGGTGAAACGGAGTAGTCTTCCGGATGTCTTTGTTCGCACTTCACATAGTGAGGGTAATGCATATTATTCTGATCGCTAGTCCCCCCTTCAAGGGTTCACTCTTGGGTGAGTCTGTCTACTCATCACTCTTCATCTTAATTGGTGGTGGAATGATACTGCTACTATTCCCCTTTTCTTGGATGCCTCAAACACTCCACTTTTTCCCTTCTCTCTTTTTCCCTACTCTGTGATGCCCCTGTTGGCCTTCTCCAATACAAGCTTCTAGAGCTTGTGCTGCCTCGATCAATTCTCTCACTAACTTGAATTGTACAGCGATCAACCCTTGCTTTAATTCTTGTCGAAACCCATCTCTCAGCTTCTCAATCATATATTCTTTAGTGGGAACGTAATGCGGGGCAAACAGTAAGAGATCATGAAATCTCTTTTCATACTCCAATACCGACATGACATTCTGTTTTAATGCCAAGAACTCTTATTCCTTCACCTTATGATGGTATCTGGAATAAAATTGATTTTTAAAATTGGATTTGAAGTTGTTCCAGGTCAGTGTTTCGGTTGCACGCCTTAGTTGAACAGTTTACCACCTGTTATAGCCTGATCAGACAACAACTGACTGACATAATTTACGTGTAAGTCCTCGGGTATATTAATCCGAATCATATTCTTCTTCACTTTCCTTATCCACCTCTCAACTATCTCTACATCTTATTCCCCCATGTATGGTTCGCAACCCATTTCCCTCATACTTTTGACCAAGCATACAAGTAACACCATATTGCCCGTGGCTGGGACAATCCCAAGGGCTGCCTGTGGAATCTGTATGACTAGAGGCACTTGTGTCAAAGAGTAAGTCATGCCCTCCATCACTGTCTTAAGTATCTGCTAGAAGCCTCGGATTAGTATAAGGTAGGGGCACCCCCGTTGGAATTGTCAAGGGATGTGCCTCCGTTCTTTCTTGTTGTCCCATCCTTGTTGAGGGTACTTCTTCCATCTGATTTGGTACCCGTTCTTCTTTAGATTCTGCAGTTCTTTCTTAAAAGGACTCTGATGCTCTTCCCGGAATGTGGGAAGCAGTATCATCAAATGGATCCTCATCCTGCCAATCTTGGGCATTTTGGCCTCTACTTCTTATTTCTACGTAGGGTGGCTCAGTTTAAGTGCCTTGTTAGGTGCGTACCATCCTGAAATAGATCACAACAACTTTATTATCATCAATCCTCAGGATTTTAACCAAGCGTTATGATACCAACTATAACGACCCGACTTTTTCAAAGCCAAAATCGATGGATTTTTTTTTATTTAGGTTCTCGATACTTCTCACAATGACATTCCATGAATTAGTAATTAGGTTCCTTTCCTTATCATGGCATCATACAAATATAGTTTTCGTAAATCAACATTCCTATAAGACAAATACTCAATACACATGTCCATAATATTATATTTTCATATTCATACATTTACATTACATCATATTGACATTGATGCAACCATATTATTTGATAGTTTTACCCATATTTATCTAGTATTTTGCCTATATTTTATATATAAAATGCCTTAATATTCATTGTTTTATGTTTTAAAGGTACTTTTGGATGTAAAATTCAAAAAGAAGTAAATTGGAGATAATTGACAGATTTGACCTCCAAACAATGTTTTGTGCAGAGCTTGAGTTCTAGAGGTCGAAATGAAGTGATTCTAGTGGAATTAGAAAGCTAACGTCTATACTTTCTATACATATATGACAAGAAAAATAAAAGAGAAATAGCATGGGTATCGCAGCCTTCAAAGACAAATCTTGCATTTTGCTAGTGTTGACCTTTGGCCATTCCGACTTGAATATCTTGAGCTAGAGAAGTTCATTAAATGCAAACTTAATTTTGTTGGATTCCTGACTCGAAGACCTATCAGCCTACCAAAGTTTAGTAGAAAAGGAGCTCATATGAGAGAGATATGATTTTTCTTAAATGACATATGAATTCTACCAGCAGACAGGTTTTGTGAAGAAACAAGTCCAAAGTACTTCTCAAAGCATCCAAATCAACATCCAAGTTTTTATTTTAGCAATTTAGCTCTTCTAAGTCCAAAGTCAAAGCTTGAAGATTTTATGCAAGGCTATTTCTCTTTTTTTAGAAAAATAGTTATTGAAATGCTTAAATGTAAATTATCTACGTAGGAAAGGACTATTTTGTAGGAAAGGAGGATGGTTTCCTATCAAATAAAAAGAAAGAGAGAAAGGAAAGGGGGGCAACCATAAAAGAGAATAAAAACACACCTTTTTCTCTAAAAACCTGAAATCATGCATTTTTTCCCTTTTGATTAGTTGTTCAATAAACATGCAAGGCTAAGCTTTTCTCTTTTTTTTTTTTGTAAGGACACAGAAACCTTCGGATTTCAAGAATCGTGAGATTTATTTTACCTTTTCCTTTCAGTTTATATGATGAATATGTTTGTTTTCCTATGCTTATCTCCTATGATTGTTTATTTTAATTGCTAGAGCGGACTATAAGTTATTATTGTAAACAATATATTGCTAAGTTTGCTATGAAAACCGGAGTTATGATATATAAACTTGTGAAGCAACTGAGTTTAATAATCATAGTGAATCTATGTTATTAATCTTAGGGAAAACATTTGATCAATTCAAACATGTACTATAGGCAATTATGTGTCTAGATTAATCAACTTATCTAGTTTTTAAGGCTGTTATTCAAATAAATTACTAGTGCAGACATTATGGTTGTTTGATGGTTAGGGTTAGTTACACTGTGGATCGGTTAACTAACTAACATTAAGAGAAGATAAATATTCAGAATATAAATTGATATATCATTTCAATGATCGATTTTGATTTTCGTAGGTGGACGTCTATTTGAAACCAAGGTTTGTTCTCTTGATAATTTTCTGATTTATTTAATTTAGCTTGATTATTTAATTTTGCTATAGCCTAGATAACCTCAACCCCCTCTAAATTACATATTGTCTAGCATAAAAATTTGAACTAAATCTTCCTTGTGGGATCGATGACACGATCAAAGAGTTGATGTCTTATCCCAAGTGCAGGAGTGTCACAGTAATAAATAACCCGGCAAAACCGGGGTCGAACCACAGGGAGGTGAACTATAATAATAATAATAATAATAATAATAATAATAATAATAATAATAATAATAATGAGAACAAAAATGAAGATAATGATGATGGTGATGATGAGTTAAAGAGGACTTTGAGATGTAAGATAAATGTGAAGATTAAACAATGATAAAAACAAATGTCAAGGTTAGAGGATCCACTAATAGTATTAGAGATAAGTAAAGTATAAACTCTTTATAAATTATCAACATAATCATATTAATCATCTTATTTACGTAACACCATACTTATAAATTTTATCAGGTATTCATGATGCTAACTTATGTTGACAACAAATCAAGTTCCTCTCATAATAATGATGTCGGCCGAAGACTATGAAGGATCAAGTATTTGATGTACCAAGTGTTATACAACACAAATCTAGATTAACCATTTAACAAGCAAGGTTTTAAGAATTACTAAGATAAAAATGATAAGACATGTTAATAGCAAACTTTCTTAGATATAAACATTAAAGTCCATGTTGAGTTTATATTATACTTATCCTAACACCATTAGTGAAACCTTGTCACCTTGACATAATTAACTTAGCTAGACATTATGAAGAATAAAAACATAAATAAACAATATAAGAACATAAACATGATATAAGTTAACTAAGCATAGTAAAGGAAATGAAAAGCATGAACAAGAGTTTAATGAAAGCAAAACTTAAGTATTACAAAAATATAAAGAGAGAGCAAGAACATGATCTTGATATAAAGAACCAAGATTGCTAAATGAATGGCAAATGCCTCCTTTTATAGGCTAAAATTCAAAACTATTCATTTGGTAATTGATTATTGATGTAGTGGCCAACTATTGATTTAGTGGACTTAGTGGACAGCAGCACTCAAGCACTTTGGCTAGATGAAATGACATTGATCCATTCCGAATTGGCAAAGTGTTCTTCGTGAAAGTTGTTGAAAATCATCTTATCTTTCCACCCATAAAAGTTCAGAGTATTTGGATCACTACAGCTTGAGATATGGCTAAAATATTGAGTAGTGTTGTTAGTGGACGTGGTGGATAGACCTCAAGCTCTTGTCTGGATGAAATGTCATTGTTACCATCAGAATTTAAGAAACTCTTCTTCATGAAAGTTTTTGAAAATTGTTTTTTCCTTCTACCCACCAAATTTCACATCATTTGGCCTTCTAGAACTCCAGATATGGGTAACATTCTAAGCAGTGTTTGGGCTGGATTACAGGACAGATTCTGACTTCTTTTTTGTGGCCAAACTTTAAATTTGAAAACGACAGATTTGGGTCTTACACTATTCATGAACATTGTAGGCCTATTTCTTAGCTTTCCATCCATATAAATTAAGCTGAAATCCAAGATCTACAACTCCATATATGATCCAATAACTGAACAGTGTTCCAATTTGAATTGAATCGGCATCTCCTTTCTAAGCTTAGCCGTTTCTTTGTCCTTTCACTTTTAATAGTTAATCACATCAATCAATCCTTTGAATTGTGAGATATGCCTACATTTAAAATGAACATTTACCATAAATTATCTTATATTATCAGATCTGGTATTATAAAACATGCTCTAGTTAAGGAGTTATTGATAATTCAAGTGCAAAATGATGATATAAAACCTTGATAAAAATGCACTTTTAAGTACTAATCAATCGACCTCTTACTTTCTCTATACTATCTTGTTTATTTAAGTTAGGGTAATTAATTTGTGTGACCGCAACATCGTAATAGATATACTCATGAGTTTGTATTCTTGTTCTAGTCTCGTTATCAACACGAGTTTATACATGAGTGTCGAACGATAATTTTACACAACTAGTACTTATTTTCATACGACCCTCATGTGATTTCACAACACAACATCCTCATAAAAGAAAATACCACATAAATATATTCATAACATCGTTTCTACATGTTCACACATCCACATCTGTGTTCCATTACAGTTTTCATTACAAGTCCTTACAAAAGTGCCAAATGGCAAATATTCAACATAACACTTAAAATATACTATTACATAACGAGCTTTCCTATGCACTTTGATTGTGTGATGTTCCTGTTACAAAAACAACATGAATACAAGAATTGTAAATAATCTAACAAATATAATACACAACCAGAAGTATGTTATCATTACTTTTTGTTATTAACTTGGAATGGGTAGATTCCTTCTTTACTTCTTATATGCATTGTACATCTCTTATTATTTTGTTAAGTGTACTTTTCTCATTCACACACCCCAACCTCTCTATAGGAGTTGTGGGGCTGAAGTTTAACATCGATCGGGGTTAATTACTTTACCTTAACCAGGTCATCCATCTTGGATACTTTTAGTCGTAGCTAATCATAACATTTAAACTCACTCTTCCATCTCGAATGCCATTAACCAAAACTAATCATGAAATCAAACCTGTCATTTCTACATATACCATTAGTTGAAGACAATCATCATAATCAACTCGGTTATCCATCTCGGATGTCATTAGCCAAAGCTAATCATCAAACACAACTCGATCATCAATTCTCCCCTAGGATAGGTCGTTCTAACATTAATTTTTGTTAGGTTTTACAGTGTCGCTTCCGATTTAGAAATCAGCAGCAAAAAACTATAGCGTTGCCGATTTAGAAATCGACAACAAAAACTGTGTCACTGCCGATTCAGAAATCGGCAGCGATAATAGAGTCATTTCTGGCTTTATTTTTTTATGTTGGGTGTTTAAACAATATGTATAACCTATAACTACATGGATTTTTTCTTAATTTTTTCATATAAAATATTAAAACATCAAATATTTTTTAAAAATTTTTCTGGGTGACCAGGGCCTTAGCTGAGTCTGTTTCATATAAAATCCAAGCTTGCAATTTGCCTGGAGTAAACCAGTCGACCTGCCAGGTTAAAATTTTTTTTTTTCAAATGTGTTTTTTCCCTTACTCAGATACCCTTGTTTTTTCTTACTTTTAGTTGGTTACTAATTTATTTTAAAGTTCATTATATAAATACTAGAAGAATGTTTTATTTTTTCAATATGAGATTTGAAACCCTTTAGTATATATACTTTATGTTTACAAGGAAAAAAGTTATGTTTTTTCAATGTGGGATTAAAAAATCTTTTTGGTTTAAATATTTCAACTTAGAAAAATTAGATAATATCTTTCCAATGTGAGATTAAAAACCTTTTGAAATAATCTTTTAAATTTAATTATTTACAACATATATAACCTATATCCACATGGATTGTTTCTTAATTTTTTCATATAAAATTGTCGCACCCGACATCGCGGCGGCCTTAAAAAAAATCAAAGATTGCGGAAAAAGAACAGATTTCTGTCATCTTGTTCTTTTAGGGGGAAATGCCTTGTTTAAGGAGTCGCCACCTAGTATTATGTTCACTAGGAACCCTAACTGGTCAACAGAGATTCTATGGTACGGGACTGGTTACGTAAAAGGGAAGATATTATCACCCCTTAAACATTCTGCCTAAGGCAGACTGCATTGCTGGTTTTGTCTTAAATTACTAAACATTTATTCGCTTATGCTATGATGATTTGTTTATAATATTCCTGACTCTGACGCCAGTGAATATTCGATCTCGAATAATTCTAACTCTGGCGTTGGTAAAAATTCCACCACGAATAATTCCAACTCTGGCGTTGGTAAAAATTCGTAGCTATAAAAAAAATCAGTATATATTTTTTCCTATTCCTGATCCTGATATCAGTGAATAAATTGACAAAAATATATTTTTTCTAAGACATGCAAAATTTTTATTTCTACACTTTTTATTTATTTTATTTTTTTATTATTTATTTATTATTTATTATTTTTTTAGGCTGGGCCCAATTTCCCACATGGGGCTAGACCCGGTAGCCCATTTCCGGCCATCGGCCCAAGCCGGGGTCTTGGCTAAGCATAACACGCGGCGCTTAACGCGACGCAGCGTGTTAATCGCGGCAATTGAATTAAAATTCACTTGCACAGTGTAAATGCTACTTAACCGAAATGATGCGAGAAGAAGAAACTCTTACCTGGTCTGCTGGAGGCGATGGAGACGACGGCGAAGCCCTGACTGGTCAACCTTCCTTCCTCTCCTCTGTTCCTTCTTCTACTTTCCTCCTTTTGCTTTCTTTCTGTGTTTGGATCTCTCTGCTCTGTCTCCTCTGTGTTTATTTCTTGCTTTCTGTCTCTGTGCCTCTGCTTGTTTATGTTCTTGTTCTCGGTGTTACTTCCTCTTTGGAAGCAGAGAAATGGAGACGTGATGGAGGACTGGTCGGCTAGTTGCTTTCTTCCTCCGCTGCTCGTGGTCTTTCTCCGTGGCCTCCTCTGTTTCTTTGAGAAGAAACAGGGGAACAATAAATCTACTCTTTTTTCTCTTCTAGTCTCCTGCGTCTCTGTTTCTCCAGTTTTTCAGTCCCCCCTGCCCTTCGTGGCTTTTTCTTCTTCCCGGTTTTTCTCCCTGTTCAGCCTTGGCTCTGCCTTTTTCTTCCTCTCAGTTTTTCCCCCCTTCTCCTCCCATCGTCGGTTCACTCCTCTTTCCTTTTATAAGGCCAGAACCGGTGGTAACGGCGGCCTTCAATGAGTAAGCTGCTGCCAACGGATGAAACGCCTCTGCCTTTAATGGCAGAGCCGTTGCAGAGGAAGAAGACGGTGAACAGTCGCTCAAAACGACTCCGTTTTCTAGCTCTAAAGGCTGCTTTTAATTTGGTCCCTGGATTCTTATAATTTTGCAATCAAGCCCCTGGTTAAAACGTAATTGGATCCTTGCATTTCCGCGCCATTTTCAAGCTGGTCCTTGGGTTTTAATGTTTGCAATTTGGACCCCAATTAAACCCCAAACTTTGGTATTTTTTCAATTAAGTCCCTGATTTCATTAATTAAATTAATTTCAAGCTTAATTAAGTCTCAAAACTTATCAATTTCTCCAATTAAACCCGTAATTGGATTAATTAAATTAATTCCAAGCTTTAATTAAGTCTTAAAACTTATTAATTCTCCAATTAAACCCTTAATTGGATTAATTAAATTAATTCCAAGCTTAATTAAGTCTTAAAACTTATCAATTCTCCAATTAAAACCTTGATTTGATTAATTAAATTAATTTCAAAGTTTAATTAAACCCCAAAACTTCCAATCATGTTGCCCTTAACCCAAATTTTAATTCATTCTTCATTTATTTTATTTTACTTGCTTTTTCATCATTATCATCATTTTTTATCCTTTTCAGTAGTAATAATAATAATAATAATAATAATAATAATAATAATAATAATAATAAAATGGTCAAAAATTGGGTTATGATAGTTGCCTCCTCTTTATAATATTTACTATGCAAAGATATTGGAAAATTTCATTTTCTTTTAGCTTTGTGTAGTAAATTTATAAAGAAAAGTAGATACAGAAAGAACCTTTGCTTCTTTTTTTTTTAGTCTTGAAAACCTTGAAAACAGTAGATTGACACACAACCTTTACAGAGAGATGTAGAAATCAAGAAACAAGTCATTTGGAAGACGACCCATTTCTCTTTTGTTTTTTTTTTTTGTTTTTGTGTTTTTTTTTAATGGATGAAATTGTTTTGGGCAACCTGCCCGATGATAAAAGAATGCGAAGAATTTCGCAAGTGGTCTAATTATTCCAGGCGACCTGCCCGATGTTTGAAAAAATACGAGGATTTCTCAAAAATAGTCACATTGTAATGGGTTACCTGCCTAGTGGAAAAATACGAGGATTTTTCAAAAGTGGTCACATTGTAACGGGTTACCTGCCCAGATGGTATATTGTAATGGGTTACCTACCCAGATGGTCACATTGTAATAGGTTACCTGCCCAGTTGGTATATTGTAATGGGTTACCTACCCAGATGGTCACATTGTAATGAGTTACCTGCCCAGTTGGTATATTGTAATGGGTTACCTACCCGGTTGGTATATTGTAATGGGTTACCTACCCAGATGGTCACATTGTAATGGGTTACCTGCCCAGATGGTCAATTGTAATGGGTTACCTACCCAGATGGCCACATTGTAATGGGTTACCTGCCCAGTTGGTATATTATAATGGGTTACCTACCCAGATGGTCACATTGTAATGGGTTACCTGCCCAGATGGTATATTGTAATGGGTTACCTACCCAGATGGCCACATTGTAATGGGTTACCTGCCCAGATGGTATATTGTAATGGGTTACCTACCCAGATGGTCACATTGTAATGGGTTACCTGCCTAGAGGAAAAATACGAGGATTTTTCAAAAGTGACATGATAGGGCTCGAAGGCACACTATTCAAGAGATGGAAGCTCGAAGGAAATGAGGGCTCAGAGGCGTGCTAGAAAGGAAATGAGGGCTCGAGGGCGCACTTAAAAGGAGGTAGGATAGAAAATGCACTACCTTTGATGGTCGAGGGCTCGAAGGCGCACTCGAAAAGAAATGAGGTGAGGGCTCGAAGGTGCACTCAAAAGGAGGTAGGATAGAAAATGCACTACCTTTGATGGTTGAGGGCTCGAAGGCACACTTGAAAAGAAATAAGGTGAGGGCTCGAAGGCGCACTTAAAAGGAGGTAGGATAGAAAATGCACTACCTTTGATGGTCGAGGGCTCGAAGGCGCACTCGAAAGGAAATGAGGTGAGGGCTCGAAGGCGAACTCAAAAAGAGGTAGGATAGAAAAAATGCACTACCTTTGATGGTTGAGGGCTCGAAGGCACACTCGAAAAGAGGTGAGAAATACAGAGATTTTTCAGGTGGCCTAATTCTCATGGGCGGCCTGGCCAAGTTGAAAAATTCTCAAAAGTGAAAAATTTTCAAAAGCAATTTCAATCTTGGCCATTTCAAGTTGGCCTTCCTCTTGATGGATTCCGCCAGAATTTTCGTTTATCAAAATTTCAAAACCCATTGTCCAATGTTTCAAAGTTTAGATGATATGCATGCATCTTTACCTGATTTGAAATATAGGCCCCCATTTCTTCTTAGTCTTTTTGTTGCTTGATTGTTGAGGACTTGCTACCTCTGATTTGGGACATCTTTGTCGTTTGGCTTCTAACCCACTCGAGTTGGCCCATGTAAGTCTATTTCCAGATTTGTTTTGCACAACTCAACTTTTGTGGTGCCCATCGTGACCCACTTGCTTGCTAAAGATTTTCTGTCTCGTCAAATAACTTGAGAGGACCACTCATTACTCCTCGTTTCACTGCTGGAAACATTCGGTGTCACTTGCTGAAAGGATCAAGCTGTCTTTTGTAAATCAAGATGCCCCTTTGTTTGGTTGAAGGAAATTACCATCTCATTTTCTAGAATTTTTTCTTCTAAACACAATATTGCCCCCTTATACTGGTCATTACCCCCAAGTGTGCTTTGCCAGCGAGTTTAGACAAATAATGGTTTTAAAAGACCATTTTTTTTCATTTTGGTGAAGGAATATGGGTCGAGAATAAAGCTTGAAATCTTGATCTTGCATTTTGAAAACAAAAATTGTTTCGATGTGAGCCTAAAACAATTTGCTTTTGAAATCTTGCAACTCCTCAGTTATTTGCTTTCTTGGAAAAGAGATTATTTGCTCTTGTGTTTGGTAATGAGGTCTTCAGTGAAAATACGTCATGAGATGACCTTTTGTTTCAAAGTGAAAGGCTCAAGAAAAGCTCGAGGTTTTGTATGAGAAAAACTTGTCTCTTTTTGAACATTCATTTTTATCAGCATGAATAATAATGAGTAGTTTATTCTTGATGTCATGAATCTTATGAAAAAGTATTCTTTGCATTTTGAGAGCATTGTTTATTGTTCTAGGTTGCTTGCTTGCTTGATTAGAAAGGACTTCTATCGGGACGTAACGTAGGCTGTGGTTCTTGGCTATGAAAGAAAAAGATTCATAAGGCTCAAAGAGTGTTTCAGGGTCTCAAAGACTAAGGATCACTATCAACAGTTTGACTATTGACGTCATTCATATTTTCTTTTGCCGCTCTTCTTTGATTTGCCCTTTTTTTTTTCATAGCTTTGCTAGAGCATATTCATTTTATCTTGGTTATCACTTTTTCTTGTGATTTGGGTATGCCTCCTAGCATTTGAGTTTCTTGGGCTCTTTATGCCTTTTTGGCTTTCTCACGGCTTTTTCTCATTTCTCATTGAAATTTTCTCTTGCCCCCTAGTGTGGGGTGTGATCCTAGTTGGGATTTGTTTTTATGAAAGAAAAATTATTCAGGCTCAAAAAGGGATCGCAAGGGATGTACTTATTTCAGAAAGTGAAAGGAATAACAAAGATGGCCTTTCCTCATTTCAAGCGTAAGCAGTTAAGATCAATAAACTTTGACCTCATCCAGTGTGATGGTTTGGTCTTTGCAAAGATGCATTTCATAAATCATGAGCAACGAGTTCACTACATACCATTATTCATACATTTAAAAAAAAACACATGATTCAAGAGTCATGGGGTAAGTGTGTTTATTCATTTCTTTCTTTTTCTTTTCTTTTTCATAATTTTTATGGTTTATAATTTAGTCACCTCAATGATGGAGCTGCTTGATTCACTTGTCATTCTACAAGTAGAATGTGAAAAATATCATTTTTGAATGAACATCAAATTATTTTTGAAATCAAAATACCAGATCAAATTTTCAAAACTCCAATAGGGAAATGGATTTTGGTACAAGAGACAAATTACGTTTATGAGATCACGCGAGGCTTCAAAGGTGTATTCGTGAGTTCTTATAAGAAAAACTTTCTTAATCAGAATAATGCTTGGTCGTGAACACGATTGAATGACAAACTCATTATTTCATTGAAGCTTAGGAAAAGAAGTTCAACAACAAAGATCTTATGCCAACATGAATACTGGCATGATAACACATAAAGGAGCTAAACATTTAGTGATCATTCTCGACCTAATATCACCATAGCTTTCTCTTCAAGATAGTTGATTTCTGGGAGTCGGCGTAAAGAAATTAGCTATAGGAACGGTAAGTGCTTTAGCAACCCCCTTCAGTGTCCTTCCTTTTTAAGTGAAACCGTTCTTTTTCAGTTAGATCAGCAATTTTACCTAACCCAATGGCTTGTTCAATCCTCTCAGCTATAACAACCAGGTCAGTAAAATGCTGTGCAGAGCTTCTAACCAAGTATTCAAAGTATGGAATTTTAAAAGTGTTGGAAAATAAACTGATCATCTCCTTTTCCAACATGGGAGGGTTAACTTGTGCAGCTACCTCACTCCATCTTCGAGTGTATTCTCTTATGGACTCCTTGTTGTTCTTTTCCATAGCTTGCAAGCTTAACCGATCAGGGCCCACATCTATATTGAACGTATACTGCCTCATGAAGGCATCAACTAAGTCCTTCCATTTTTTAACCTTGGTATTGTCCAACCGCAAATACCAAGTGAGGGCAGCGCCACTTAAGCTGTCTTGAAAGAAATGAATCAGCAATTTCTCATCATCAACCACCTCGGCCATTTTGTTGCAGTATGCCTTGAGATGAGTTACAGGGCATTGGGTTCCTATATATCTAATAAATTCTGGCACCCTAAACTTCTTAGGAATGACTACGTTAGGTGCCAAACACATATTGACAGCTTTCACTAGGTCACACAAATGGTTTCCCTCAACTACCCTTATCCTCTCTTCTAAGGCAGTCCATTTTTCCAAGTCCTCTTCTTTCACCATCTTGCCCTTTTGAGATTTTTTCTCGGTAGAATCAATGGTAAACGACATTCTCCTAGGGTATACTGGCTGGAAATGTATAGCTTGTTGAAATTCAGATGACACCCTATTTGCCCCCAGATTCTGTGGATCGAAATGAGTTACATGCATATCATCAAGCTGAGCTATAAGTGTTGCTTTTCCAGATTTATCTCTCAAGGCCTGCTCGAGTAGACTAGTAAGCCTTGCGACTTCTTCTTTAAGATTATCCATCTCTTTTTGATGTTGGGCTTCCAACTGAGCTCTTTCTTCATTTTCCATTTGTCTTTTTCTCGAACGAGTATTATAGGCGGGTTTCAATGGGGAACCTATATTTCAACCTGCTAAATGTAAATCATGCAATTTATGCAAAAATACTGAAATAATTAATTAAAAAAAATGCATATGAAATGCGGACTCACCCTTCATGGGATCACAACCTAATAGGAATATCCTAATTGTTGAGTGCATCAAGGGGTTAGTCATTACCTAGTTTCAAAGGGTCTCTCGCATGCTCAGTGATCGTCCTCAAAAGGTCGATATGAGGCTTACAAGTAGTGTGAAGATAGAGGCCCTAAGTAATATCAGTTTGGCATATCAACCACTTCCAAGTAAACAATCAAACGAGAGTTGGATGGTTTCACGAGTCTTACCCAGGCTAAAGCCATTGGGGTACCGTTACTCCCCCACTTATCCTAGGTTGTAAAGTGTGTGCTCTTAACATGATGCATGACAATATAAACAATGATGCATGCTAAAGCAGTAAATGCAAGAAAAATAAACAAATAAACACAAAATAACAAATATTATAGCAATTGACAAACAAAAGGCAAAGCTTAGTCCAGTTAAAATATCAAATATTTTTAAAATTTTTTCGGGTGATCCGGGGCCTTGGCCAAGTCTGTTTCATTTAAAATCCAGGCTTGCAATTAGCCCGGAGATACCGGTTGACTCGCTGGGTTAACTTGGAACTCAGGTGACTCGACAAAAACTCAGTAGGGACTTTTTTTTTAAATGTGTTTTTTTCTCCAACCTAGAGACCCTTTTTTATATATTTTTCAGTTGGTTACTAACTTAGTTTAAAGTTCACTATATAAATACTAGAAGAATGCTTTATTGTTTCAATGTGGGATTTAAAACCTTTTAATATATATACTCTATGTTCATAAGAAAAAAATGTTATATTTTTTCAATGTGGGATAAAAAACCTTTGAAATAATTTTTTAAACTTAATTGTTTACAACATGTATAGCCTATATCCACATGCATTATTTCATAATTTTTTCATATAAAATATTAAAATATTAAATATTTTTTAAAAACTTTTCTGGGTGACCCGAGGCCTTGGCCGGGTCTGTTTCATTCAAAATCCGGTCATGCAATTGGCCCGGAGTATACTGGTTGACTCGCCGGATAGAGACCCTTTTTTTTTCAAATGTTTTTTTTTCTTCTACCGAGAGACCCCTATTTTTTCATATTTTTCCGTTGGTTATTAACTCATTTCAAAGTTTACTATATAAATACAAGAAGAATGTTTTATTTTTTCAATGTGAGATTTGAAGGCCTTTAGTATATATACTCTATATTCACAAGAAAAAAAGTTATGTTTTTTTCAATGTAAGATAAAAAACTTTTTTTATTTAAATACTTTAACTTAGAAGAATAAGATAGTATATTTTCAATGTGGGATAAAAAACATTTTGAAATAATCTTTTAAACTTAATTGTTTACAACATGTATAGTCTATATCTACCTGGATTGTTTCTTAATTATTTTCATATAAAATATTAAAATCTCAAATATTTTTTTTTAATTTTTTAAAGTTGACTCAAGTCAACCCGTGTAACCCAGGACCCGATCCTTTGACCGGGTCAACCCCTAGGCCGGGTTTGATAACTATGGTTGCCATGAAAATATAACTTTAAAGAATACAATTTAAAAGAAATAAAGTGACGTGATCAGGTAAAAAACAAAAAAAAAATAGACAAAACCTCATCTTTTTTATTTTGTTCAGTGGTCTCATTTAAAAAATATTGATTTTTTTGTTATGTGTTTAATTTTTGGAGTAATTTTTCTGGTTCATCTATTGTTTTATTTTTATTTTTTATATAGATAAATTATATTTTTAAAAATAAAAAATATTTATTTTTAGATAATATTTTTAATATGTGTAATCTTATATGCTATTTTTTTCTTTTATTTTATTCAATCAATTTAATGTTTTATTTTTCAAGATTTAATATCTTGATTTATATTTATCTTAGTATTTCAAGTTTTTTTTATATGTTATTAATTATTGATTTATTAATATATATAATTTTTAATTTATTTGATTACATGTATGCATAAAATTTTTAATTTGTTATATTTTTTAAATTACTAAAATACATTAAAAAATTTTATATAAAAAAATTCTTATAAAAAAATAAAAATATTCTATCCGCGTCACGTAGCGGTAACATAGCCAGTAAGCTTATTAAACGCAGTTAGCTATTATCGCTTGAGAGGATATTTTTCATACATAGAAAGAGTGAAAGAGAAATGGCGACGGCGAATTCTCCAGAGGCCAGCAACAACAACAGTACTGATTCCGATGTCGAAGACACGAGCCCTAACCCGAATCTTTCAATTAATAAAAACAATGGATTTCTTATATCTTCTGCTGAGTCCAGTTCCCCTTCCGTCTGCCTCCTCCGCTTCGCTGGTGACTCCGCTGCTGGGGCCTTTATGGGCTCCATCTTCGGCTACGGTCCTCTCTCTATAGATACATATATTTATTATAATACTGCTGTTTTTCATGACTTGACATTTTGGGATTTTTCTCAATTGTGTTGTCTAGTGGTTTTGGAATCAATGGCGATAATTGAGACCCTGAATTTCTTATTGCTCTTTTTTTTGAAATAAAAGAAAAACATTTGGGTTCAAATGAAGGAGGCTTTTGATACACACACAACGTGATGTTGTTTCAAGTTTTATTTTAACGGGTAGAGCTGTATGTATGTGTTCTTTTCTTGAGGTTAATTACTTAAAAGAGTGATTAGGCATAAAACTTTAGTGGTTTCTACTTTTTAATCATTTGTATGCAGTTCTTTGTTCCAATTGCGTTCACGAGTTGGTTGGTGTCAGCTCATGGAACGCTTTTTAGGAATTTTTACTTTTTGTCTTGATTCATTAGGCAGCTCCAAAGTAAGCCAGTAGTGATAGTTCCTGTCTTTAGTTTGCTGTCAAATAGGTGTTACTAAGGCATTGGCTGTGATATGCCTGTATGGATTCTGCTTTTTTATAGGTATCAATCATCTTTTTATTTTTTTATTAAAGTGTAGCCCACATTGCTGCATGTAGATATCAGTTGTTCATACACTATGATTATTCTAGTGTGCTGAGGAAGTCTACTAATTTCCTGTTGCATGCATTAATCGGGCATTGTTTTGCCAGCTTTTCATTGTTTTATGTGGACTGTTTTGAGGATTAACTATTTTTGGAGGATGCCTCACATAGAAGCCTTTCAGGTTCTGGTTTGATTAAGAGGAAAGGTTTCAAAGGATCCTTTGGGGAAGCAGGATCTTGTGCCAAGGTGTGAGATATGAATTAATTTTCATCTATAGCATTTGTGCATATGCATGATGGTTATAAGACATGCTTATGTTTATTTTTTTTATAATGCAGTGGTGAATTTATTTGCTTTCAATTATAATTTGTGCAGGAGAAATTTATGCCCATACTGTATCTTCAGATCTTCAGCTGATAAAATCTTTTTTTTTTTTTGGTTCTCTCTCTTCTTATCTGTTTCTTGTATTAGACATTTGCAGTTCTATCCGGAGTACACAGTTTAGTTGTCTGCTTTTTGAAGAGGCTGCGAGGGAAGGATGATGGTATGACATGTCAATAGTTAAACTGGTTCTTTCACATTACTTGTTTATATTTTATTTTATTCATGCTTCTTTCTTTGCAGTTATCAATGCTGGAGTAGCTGGATGCTGTACTGGTCTTGCTTTGAGTTTTCCAGGTATTCAATGTCTTGTGTAACACATTAAGTTACAATAAGACATGAATTATGTCTGAATTTAAAAAAATATATATCAGCCATTCATTTTCATTGTATCTCTGAAGCTTAAGTTTTATGATCATGTGCACATCCATCATTGGCAATCGTTCAAGCATATTTTCCCTTGATGTGCACACAAATCTCCTTGTATGCTCATTGTTTTTGGCATTTTGGAAAAAAAAAAGTTATTCTCGCTAGATTGTTTTTAGGTATGCCTTGTTACTTGCTAGCATATCTTTTTTTTGTCTTTTTTCTTGTTGTGGAGGTGGTTTTACAGTTCCATAGCAAGCAATACTTCATGCCTACGATGCTAGTGACTTTTGTTCTCAATACTTTTTTCAATTTTTTGACACATTTCTCAAATCTTTTATCATCTATCATTTTCTTTTAAGCATATCATCTTATTTTCCATTTGATGCCAGAATTTGGACCCTTCGCCTATCTTTTATTTGCTGAGAACTACCAAACATTTGGGTACTCACCTATTTTGAAAATCTAAGCACTTTCTGTCTTTTTGTTGAAATTTTATTTTTCTACATCAAAATTCATCCCTAAAGAAATATTTTGCAATAACCCAAATACTTGAAACTACCGAACATCTAAAATTTCAATCATGATATTATCATTTCCAAATTCAGTATTGGCATAACTAATAACTACACAATGTCTGCACAAGGAACAAGTTCTATGTGTAACTCTTGATTGGTTTCAAGTTCTTAAAAATGGAAAATGTTGTTAGCTATTGGATATTTTCATAGAGGGGAGACTAGTTAAAGTTGGCTTCCTTAATTGTTCAATGCTCCTTAGTGGTGATAGGTTCTTGCTCGCCTATCTTTATTTAGCTTCCTCTACTTTTTTAACTTTGATTTTCCTTATTTTTTTCAACTTCTTTCTTTAATTTCTATTCTTCTCAGTTGATCAACTCTTCAACATCAATCTTTGTTTCTCACTGTTCATCATTGTGATTTGTTTCATGGAAATGTAAAAAGCATGTTTGCTGGAGTTGTACCCAAAACAAAACATAAAAATACCCATGTTGCTTGAACTTGTGTATGGGTGTCAGATACAGGCATGTTTCCAAGTGACTGACAAGTGAAATCTCCCAAAACTAGGATATGTAGACCCAGCAAAGATGTGTCCAAAAATTGGATACAAGTATGGGGACACATGTGTAAGTAAACATATAACGAATAATTAAAAATAGAGAAGATATAGAGGTTTGATTGATGAGTTAATGCGGTTAGGAGTACTTTGAACTATTTTAAAAATTGGTTTTATTAGAAATATACGATTTTCTTCAAAGCAAGCTAAAAGAAAATAACTTTTGAGTTGTAACACCTTAATACTTGGCAAAATCCTATCAAATCATGTCTCCATGTTTTATTATCACCCACTTGTAACTAGTGTTGTCAAGAGGTGTTAAGACGCTCGTTAAGGCGCTCCAGGCAAGGTGACATCACCTTTATTAGCCTTAGTCGATTAATTTCAATGAAATGCTGCCTTGGTGAGCACCTCATGAGTGGGCGTCGGGCATTAAAGCGAGCCCCTAATTGAAATACTTTCTTTTTTGTTGAATTTTTCTTTTCTTTTTCAACTGATTTATGTCTTGACCATTTTTTAATTTACCACAAGAAACAACTTAGGGGTGTTTTTGTAAAAAAACAAAGATTAGGGTAAAAAAAAATAAAAATTCATCAAAATGGGAGGCATACAGTCAAGGAATGACACTTGAAGAGAAACACAACCACACTTTACATTGAACATAGTCAAAGAACAACGACACAAGTACATAACAAGAACGCATATATGAAGATGTTTTTGAAGATTATTCAATAATGATGATGATATTTAAGCTTGTTTTTTAATCTATTTGGCTACTTACTATTTTAAATTATCTTGTAAAAAATATAACTTTATACAACTATGTTATGGTATTTTATATTTTCTTTTGATTTTCTAATGATCTAATCTTAATTGGAAAGATATATATTTTAGATTTATATAATATAATATAATATAATATAATATAATATAATATATTTTTTTAACCTGTATCATATCGCCTTGGTTCATTCAGGCGAGCGCTTGGTCGTGCACCTAGCATCTCGGTCATTTTACAGGCTTGGCGCCTTTGCCTTTGATAACATTGCTTGTAACCAAATCACTTCTCGAATAAAATGCTTGTACACATGATCACTGCATTTGTCTTCTTTTCTCTCACTTTTACGACTTCTTTCTTCATCTTCTTCCTCTTATCATCTATTTGCATAAGAATTTCTTATATTGATAGATTCAATTCCAAAATTTAGGTGGGAGGTTGGACTCGTATTTCATAATTGTACTCATGTTAGGTTGTTTCGACACTAGTGCTTAGGCAAAACCAAAGGGTCCAAGCATCATAGCTTCACACCGTTGCGCATTTATACGCAATCAAGTAGAACAAGAATTAGCTTATAAGTATCATTAATCAGATTACTACTTGAGTTACCTTTTGGCTCCATGCAATTTTCGTTTGTTTCAATTCTTAATGTTTATTTGAAGTCATCAATTCCAACAAACTCCACTGCTTGTATTGATGCAGTAGCTTTCTTTACAATTCATTTTATTTTATTTCAGAGATATTAGGGTTATTTAATTTATCTAGGGTCATGATTTGCATGTGACTTTTTATAGCATTTCATTAGAGGTTAAAGTTGTTTTACTTGGGGACTTAAACTAGGAATCCTTTTCACAAATAAAATAAATAGGCTACTAGGATTATTTTATAGTTGTTCTTTGTTAATTTATTGATATATTTAGATTCTGGAGGTTTGTTGTGAATCTTAAACTCTATTACCTTGTTACAACCTCAATGCTATCCTAATAAGCCATTATTCTGCTGTAATTTCTGTTCCCTACCATTTTCCTCTTCCCACACTATGTCAAGTTGGCAGTGAACCAAAAAGATCCCCAAGAGTGTGTTAGGGTTTCAATCCTTTAGCCATGGAGGATGTGTTGGAGTTTGTAGATGGAGAAATCAAGATAGGAAAACAATTATGGTTGAGATAAGTAGTTAATTGAATGTTTGTTCCTCATTATTGATGCTTTGCAGCAACAAGAATTAGTGGGAGGTATAGTGGAGATTCAAGGCGGCCATGACTCTTTAGACATAGTAGAAGGCGGTGGTGGTTGTATGGATGAAGAAAAAAAATTGAATTTCTATAGAGGAAGAGAGTTAAAGAGCAACAAGTTCTAAAAGATGAAGAATTAGTAGAGAAAGAAGTCGGTCTAGGTTGGGATTCTCTATCAATGAACGATGTTATAGTGCAATGATGATTTTGATGATAATATTTAAATAGGTTGGTGTTCTCCACCAATCTATAACATTTATTTCAATGATGATTATGATGATAATAGAGCAATCAATGTTGACAATAATAGCAATGATGATGTTATCAATGGTAACCTCATTGAAAAGGTAGAAGTTTGCAAAGAGATCATGGGAGTTGCTCAACAAAGGAAATTTGTTGATTTACACTATGTTTAACCTTTATTGATTACAAGTATGATATTATCCCAAAGGTAGAAGAATTGTGCAAATTTTATTTGGATAGAACACATGTTGATGAAGTAAGTTTAAGATGTGCGCTTCATTACTCAAGAAGTCAATAAAATATAAATAAATTGTCAATTGATGTTCCTTATGCAAAACTGATCATGGAAAAGCTAAAGCCGATATCTAAAATTGTTATGCACCTAAAGCAAAAAAAAAGGAAAGAGGTTGACAAGTCTTGAATGAACACTCACAAAATCAAGGCAAGAATAGTTTCCAACTCTAGAACTAGTTTCTTCCAACTTGAGGAGAATGATGCTAGAGCTTTCTTTAGATTCCTTATATTATATATAGGATATTAGGATTAATTAATCGAAGGTCATATGATTGGCATGTGAGTTGTTAAAGCATTTCCTTAGAGATTAAGTAGCTTTACTTTGGAGACCAAGACTAGGAATCCTTTTCCTGTATGGATTTAGGCGTTAACTAATGTTAATAAGCTATTGAGGTTATTTTATCAATTTATTCAGATTCTGGAGGTTTCTTATGAACTCCAAACCCTATTAGCTAGTTCCAAATCTCAATTGTACTTTAAATTTAGCCATTATTTTGCTGTAATTTATGTTTTCTACTTTTGCTGTAATTTTGCCATTATTTTTTTTTCCTTTGAGAAGACTGCTTTCTGGTTTGGCCTTTAGAAATTATTTCTCTATTGCAGTTTGTATTTAGAGTTGTAGCTCTCTCTCATCCACTGTTATTTATATTTTCCCTTACTATTCTACTATAATAAAATGTTTTCACTTCTTATTTACAATAAAAAGTAATTTATTTTTCTTGTCAAAGTAAATTAGCGATGAATTCACACATGACCACAATAAGTTGTTTCTTCTTCCAACTCTAATGGGTACTTCCATGGGATGTACTCTGATGTTTGTTCAGAAAAGAAAAAAAGAAGTCTATTTTAAAAAAGGTCATATTCTGAATTTTATGGTTTTGGTTTGCAATTATGTTTTTGTAGGAGGAATTTTAAGATCTCGATTCGAGGATATATATATATATATATAAACCCAGAATGGAAGACAACAAATTACAGATAACTAAAAAAGGAAGCTGACCATTAAAATTAGTCGTATTTTCAATGCGTAACTGTGAACCAAAAGGAGTTGCATGGAAATGTTAACTAGCGTTAACAAGTTCTTCTCTAATTGAATATGACGTACGTGATGGATGGCCACATTTTGGTACCTCTGATTTTTCCTTTTTTAGAGTCTTATAAGTTTCTCTTCTGGATTTGCAGGCGCACCTCAGGCACTTCTGCAGAGTTGCCTTACATTTGGAGCATTCTCATTCATAATTGAAGGGCTGAACAAGCAGCAACCAGCTCTGGCTCACTCATTTTCTTCAAGGAACAAACGTGACTATCACAACGTAACCTGTCCCGTAGCTCTCCATCTTGCGGTCCCTCTTCCAGATGAACTAAAAAGGGCCTTCTCCTTTTTCTGCAAGTCCCTGCGGAAGCCCAAGAGTGGAAATTTTCCTGCTGTTTCCTGATAAAACCCGAAGCAGATTGATTATGTTTAGATTGCTGGTATGGCGACATTGTATCATGTAAATCTGTATTTTTAGCTTCTGCAGCTTGTTGCAGGCTTGGACAATGAAATTGATTTCTTGCGTGGTATGCAATTTCATCTTGGCCTAGAGGCATTATTTTATGTCGTACGTTTTTGGTATAGAAATCATAAAAAATTCAGGATCATTACAGAGAAAATTCTCATCATGTATATTTGAAATGCTGCAGGTGCATTATAGAAATTAAAGATTATTAACGTAGTTTTTTTTTTGTTGATCTTCAGGATTAATAACAATATGATAATATTCATTATATCCATCAAGAAAGCAATAAAAAGATTTACTTGTCAGGTATTCAAGCATTTGGTCCATGAATGGTAATGAGAAATTATTTTTGCGTAGAAAGATTGAGCTTTCTATAATTAACATGCATTCTCCATCTACTTGAGATGTGATAAGGATTGAGTTCATCATTTTTGTTCTTTATCAACGTGATTCTGGTTTTTTTAGGCATCATATGGATAAGTGTCATCTATTTACTATCTGTGATGGGGTAAATGACTCTTGCATCTAATAATTTTAAAATCTCAGATTTCACTACCTCCGTCATAAGCAGATTCAACCTCCTTTGCATTTCCCTCGTTGGTTTTGCATTGTCCTTCAATAGTATGTGATGTATACATATCGAAGAACTAATACCCTTGATGTCGATTAAAGTCCTTCCAATGGCTATTTTGTGATCACACAACAACTTCACAAGTTTTTCCTCTTGCAAACTTGTCAACCTTTTTGTTATGATAACATGAAGTGTATTGTTGTCTCCAATGAATACATATTTCAGATTATCAGGCAAAGGTTTCAACTCTAACTCGGGGGTTTGTAAAATAGATGGCAAAAGCTTTTTATGTGAAAGTACTAAATCAACAAAGACATTACCATGGGGAACAGTTTGCAAAGCTTGCAAAGCCAATGTTGATTCTTGTACGTTTTGGGGAACACATGTGCCTCTCCATCTCTTCTATCTTAGTAAAATTATAGCCATTGTTCAAAGCCACGCTTAATCTATCCTTACAATCAAAATAAAGAACTTGTTGCACACACTTATCAACTTGGTCATAGCACGTGATAGAATAGACATTATTGTAAGGATATTTCATTGTATCATGAAAATTAAATTCAATCTTTTCCTCTCCTACGTCCGTGGACAAAGTATCCTTACCACAATCAATTTTCGTATTGGCAGTTTTCAAGAATGTTCTCCCAAAAAATATAGGAGTGTTGTTTGATGAATCACAAGAATCACGTTCCATATCAAGAATATAAAAGTTTCATGGAATAACCAAACTATCAATCTTGACTAGAACATCTTTTATCACACCAAGTGGATAAACAAAAGTACAATCTACAAGTTATATTACAATGCTAGTTTTAATCAAAGGCTTCAGATTAAGAGAATCATAAACATATTTAGGCATAACACTAATGGATGCACCCAAATTGCATAAGGCCCTTTTAAAACTAGTATTACCAATAACACATGGGATAATAAACACACCTGGATCCTTTTACTTCAAAGCCATATTCTTTTGAATAATAGCAGATACAACTTCAACCATATTTAACATTTCATGGCCTTTTAGCTTATAGGCTCTCTTGGTTGTACACAACTCTTTCAAGAATTTGACATACCTGAGAATTTGCTTGATAACATCAATCAAATGAATGTTAAGTTTCACTTTCTTGAAAACATCTAAAATCTCATTTTCTTTATCCTCTTTCTTAGACCTAGAAGAACTCATGGGAAAAGGGGGGATTATCTTAAAATTGATATTAATTGAATTAGGACTTACCTTTGTAGTATTGGTCGTTGTTTCAGTTTGTGGAGGAGGAGGATGTTTCTTCTTTATACTCAATTTGATTTCTATCTCCTCTTCTTCCTCCATCACAATTTGTTTCGACCTTTGCTCTTCGAGTTCTTTCCCACTTTGCAGCGTGATCACACTAACATTCTCTTTTGGATTCAATACTTGGAAGGGCAACTTTCCATTCATTTGTGCTTTCAATTTTCCTACACTTGAAGCTACTTGCCCCATTTACTTCTCTAAGTTGTGAATACTTGAACTTATTTTCTATTGAAAAGACATGATATTTTGTTGTAAGGTCACTGTGTTAGAAGCCAAGGTTTTCATCATCTCATGAAGATCATCACTCAATGACCCCATAACATTGGAATTTGTGAATGCAAGGGGCTATCTCGCTTGATAATTCTGTTGGGACTAAAATCTATAGGGATGGAACTGTCAGCCTTGATTGCCTTGTTGAGATGGGTTCCTATAGGGTAAGTTTGGATGATCTCTCCATCTAGGATTGTACGTGTTGGAAAAGGGATCATATTTACGTTGAGGTTGTCCATTCAATTCTCCATCAACTGTATTAGCTTGTTCAAATCTTCTTGCATTGTTGGGCACATATTTGAAGCATGTCCGTGTAAGGAGCATATGCTACAAACTTTCACCTGCTGTACATTTCCATAAGCCAAAGAACGCACAAGAGAAGTAAGGTCATTAACTTTATTCTCAAGGTTAGAAATACTTAACTCATTTATTCATTTGCTTGGCAAGTCTCCATGAGTGCCAAATTGTTTGGAGTTGGCTGCCATATTTGAGATCAGTTGGCGTGCAGCCTTGAGAGTCTTATCTACCAATGCCCCTCTACCTGCCGCATCAATGATACTACGGTCAATAGGCATCAGTCCTTCATAGAAATATTGAATGAGCAGTTGATCGGGTATTTGATGATGAGGGCATTGAATGTACAATTGCTTAAATCTTTCCCAATACTCGGAGAGTGTCTCCCCATTAGATTGTCGAATCCCACATTTTCTTTCCTTATGTTGGCAACTCGAGATTCTGGGAAATACTTTTCAAGGAAAATCTTTTTCATGCCATTCCAAGTCCTAATAAAACCTAGGAGAATAGAGAAAAGTCATGCCTTTACTGCCCTTTTTAAAGAGAAAGGGAAAGCTTTCAACTTAACCTATTCTTCATCAACTCTGTTCAGTTTCATACCAACACAAACCATATGGAACTCCTTGAGATGATTATGGGGATCTTTTCTAGCAAGTCCATTGAATATTGGCAGTAAGTGTATAAAACCAGACTTGAGCTCGAAGTTGACATTGTTGTCCATATTTATGTACAATGGTTAATTTTTCATATTAGGAGCAATGAGCTCCTTGAGTGTCTGTTGTCGTGCAACAACCATGGTGTTAACACGAGCTTCCTTTCATAACCTGTGTAAAGTGTTTTTTATTTTGTGATCTACCTGCATTTGTCTTTGGTTAGTAGAGCGGGTTACATGCATAAATCATCAAGAAAACTTAAAAGAAACCAACCACACAAGAGATTGAAAGTAGTGCAAATTGAATGAAAATCCTACGTTAGAGAAACAAAAATTGCCTAAAAACTCTAGAAAACAACGAAATTTAGCCTCGATAGGGCGGGGCTAGTAGCTAATGGCAACTAGTCCTATTTAGAACGTCGTTTCCCTTTAGGAAACTAAAGGCCGAGACCTAATTCCATAAAAAAATCAATTTTGAACAGCAACTATATCGTACTGTATAGTACTGCCGCAAGCAAAACAAAAATGTTTTATTTTTCCAACAAAATAAATAACAATCACAACAAATAAAAATCACAGCACAAGAATCAACTAAAATCACTTCCCTGACAACGACGCCAAAACTTGTTGTGATGTCGCGGTCGCACAAATTAATTACCCTAGCTTAAAACACAACACACAAGATAGGATAGAGCAAGCAAGGGGTGGATCCTATAAGGAAGGTTCAAGTCAGATTTTTATGCTAGATGATATACAATTTGAGGGGGGAGGGTTTGGAGATTATCTAGACTAAAGCAAAAGAAAACATAAAACTATCAAGCGAAATTAAATAAAATCAGAAAATTATCAAGAGAACAAACCTTGGTCACGAGTAAACGTCCACCTACAGAAATCAGAACTAATCATGGAAACAAAACGTCAATTTATACTCTGAATATTTATCTTTTGTTATGTTGATTAGTTAATAGATTTGTTGTATAACTAATCATAACCATCAAACAACCACAGTGTCCACACTAGTAATTTAATTCAATGGTAGCCTTAAGAACTAGATGAGTTGATTAATCTAGACAACATAACTGTCTGCAGTCCATGTTTAATTTAATCAATCGAATGTTCTCCCTAAGATTATTAATTTGGATCCGCCATAATTATTAATCTCAGTTGCTTCATAAGTTTATATACCACAACTCCGGTTTTTCATAGCAAACTTAGCAATTGATTGTTCACAATAATAACTTAGAGTCCGCTATAGCAATTAAAATAAAAAATCATAAGAAATAAACATAGGAGAACAAAAGTATTCATCCATCATATAAACTAAAAAGAAAAGGTAAAATAAATCTCACAATTCTTGAAATCCGAAGGTTTATGTCCTTGCAACCAAGAAAAAGAGTTTAGCCTTGCATGTTTACTGAATAATTAATAAAAAAAAAAAGAAGAATGCATGATTTCAGGTTCTGTTGGAGGAAGGTGTGTTCTTTCTCTCTTGGCTGGCCGTTCTCTCTTTCCCTTCTCTCTTTCTTTTTATATTCTAAGAAACCCTAATCCCTTTTCTACAAAATAGTTCTTTCGTAAGTAGACAATTTACATTTAAGTATTTCAATAACTATTTTTCTAAAAAAAGAGAAATAGCCTTACATAAAATCTTCAAGCTTTTACTTTTGACTTAGAGGAGCTAAATTGCTGAAATAAAGACTCAGACGATTTGGATGCTTTGGGACATAATTTGGACTTGTTTCTTCACAAAACCTGTATGTTGACAAAATTCATGTGTCATCTTAGAAAAATCATGTATCTCTCATATGAGCTCATTTTCTATTTAAATTTGGTAGGATTATAGGTCTTCGAGTTAGGAATCCAAAAAAATTAAGTTTGCATCAAATGGACATCTTTAGCTCAAGATATTCAAGTTGGAATGACCGAAAGTTAACATTGGAAAAATACAAGATCTGAATTTGAAGGTTGTGACCTCCATGCTCTTTCTCTTTTTATTTTTCTTTCCATATATTTATAGAAAGGTATGGATGTTAGCTTTCTAATGCCACTAGAATCACTTCGTTTGGACTTCTAGAGCTCAAGCTTTGCATAAAACATCGATAGGAGGTCAAATCTGCTAATTATCTTCAATTTACTTCTTTTTTAATCTTACATCCAAAAGTGCCTTCAAAATATAAAATAAAGAATATCAAGACATTTTATATGTAAAACATTTGCAAAATACTAGGTAAATGTGGGTAAAACTATCAAATAATATGGTTGCATCACCCAACTGCAACAAAAGCCTACCAGAACCTCCCAATAATAGTTCTAAGCCATTCCACAATGTTATCCTACCAACTCCCCTACCTTATAACCCTAGCAATGCTAATAGAACCATTAGACCTATTAGGAATAGAGACTTGGATGAGAAAAGAGCTAAAGGCCTTTGTTTTTGGTGTGATAAAAAATTTATACCTGGTCACAGGTGCTAGAACAAGAAGCTTTACTCCTTGTGTATTGTTGAAGAAGACAAGAAGAGTAATGATGGAGAAGGAGTGATCGAAGTAGAACATGACACTCATCACCCACACATATCTCTCAATGCATTAGAAGGATTGATCGGCCTAAATACTCTTAGAATCACTGGTAGAGTAGGAAAACAACCATTGTTTATCCTTGTGGACTCTGGGAGCATACATAATTTCATCAGCAACCAAGTGGCAGACATGTTAGGTTGTAAACTCACCAGTATTAAAGATTTAACTATATAAGTCGCTAACAGTGGAATCATGACCTGTATTTTCGTGTGCAAAAACTTCCAATGGTCAATGTAGGGAGTTGAATTCGTGACTGATGTTTTTACCTTGGAACTCAAAAACTATGACATGATCCTAGGAATTCAGTGGCTAGCTAAATTGAAAACCATTGTCTACAATTATGATGAGATATGGATGGCATTTATATGGCATGGCCAATAAATCTTTATCAAAAGGGATGACCCTGTATCAGTAGAGACTGTTAGATTTGAGCAAATTAATGGCTTGTTATATAGTACTATATTAGTTTCTGAAATTAATCTATGCAGCCTATGCCTTATTGAGGATCAAGATCACGAGGGGCAACCAATGTCCACCACGTTACGACCCTGTGTTATTGAGAATACTACCTTGGAAGTTATGTAGGCAAAATACCAAGAAGTATTTGAAGAACCTAAGAGCTTACCACCACCACGCAACCATGACCACAATATATCTCTAAAGGAGGGATCTAATCTAGTCAACCCCTACCTTATAGACACTCAAGTATACAAAAGGATGTAAAGGAGAGGATGATTAAAGAGGTGCTGGATTCGGGAACCATCTAACATAGTCATAGCCCTTTTGTTTGCCCAATAGTCATAATCAAGAAAAGGATGGATCTTGGAGGCTATGTATTGACTACAGAGCATTAAACAAGCTTATAGTGAGGGATAAATTCCTTATTCCTCTAATAGGCAAACTCCTAGAGGAGTTGGTTGGTGCCACTATCTTTTCTAAGATAGACCTTAGATCTAGTTACCACAAGATCAGAATGTCTCCTGAGGATGTTTATAAGATGGCATTCAAGATTTACAATGGGCACTATGAATTCATGGTCATGCTTTTTGGCTTGACTAATGCTCCTGCCACATTTCAAAGTTTGATGAATAAGGTATTTCGAAGCCATTTGTGAAAATTTATCCTTGTGTTCTTTGATGATATCCTCATCTACAGCAACATCATGAATGAACACATAAGGCATCTGAAGATTGTATTTGAGATTTTGAAGTCTAACATGTTGTATGCCAAGGCCAATAAATGTGTCTTCTACAGTAATCAAGTTGAGTACCTTGGTCATATTATCTTTGTAGCAGGGGTGTGGATAGATCCACAAAAAATCAAGGTCATACTAGATTGGCCTATCCCAAGCAACATTAAGCAATTAAGGGGATTTCTTGGCCTCATAGGATACTATAGGAGATTTGTTAAAGGCTACGACATCATTTGCATACCTTTGACACATCTGTTGAATAATGAAATCTATATATGGAATGAGGGGGCAATCATAGCCTTCCAACAACTTAAGAACATTATGACTAACCCATTAGTGCTAAATTATCAGACTTGGATAAAGAATTTATCGTGGAGATAGATGTCAGCAATAGGGGCATGGAGGCAGTTCTGATGCAGAAAGGCCACTCAATTGCATTAATCAGTAAGTTGTTTAGGCCTAAACAACAGACACTCTCCACTTATGAAAGAGAGCTGCTAACTATTTTACTGGTTATCACTAAATAGAGGCATTACTTATAGGGTAAACATTTTATTATCCACACTGATCATATTAGTCTAAAATACTTGTTGGAACAGAAGGTGACCTGCCCATCACAGTATGTGTGGTTAGCCAAACTACTTGGCTTTGATTATAAGATCGAGTTCAAGAAGGGTAAGGATAATGTGGCTACAGATGCACTATCTAGAGTGTCTTGCGAAGAGTTAAGCACCTTAACAATTTCTATTATCTCTACTACACTTATGGAAGAAATCAAAGCATCATGAGTAAGTGATAGGGTTGTACAAACCCTTGTTCAGGAGTTAAGTATGAATCCTACTTCTCATCCCCATTACTCATGGGTTAATCAACTATTGTGCAAAAAGGGTAAGGTAGTTGTTGGCCATAATGTGACTCTTCAGACTAAGATCATTGATTTGTATCATAACTCAGCTGCAAGGGGCCATTCAAGGACTACTGTTACGGCCAAAAAGGTGGCTAGCGCATTCTATTAGAAGGGGCAGTAGAAACATATCAGACAATACATCAGGGAATGTCCCATTTATCAACAGAACAAGTTAAAAAAACACACGCACCCCAAGGTTACGATAACCACTTCCCATACCTAAAACCCCATTCATTGATATT
The DNA here is from genome assembly GCA_015852605.2 of Populus deltoides. Lineage (NCBI taxonomy): Eukaryota > Viridiplantae > Streptophyta > Magnoliopsida > Malpighiales > Salicaceae > Populus > Populus deltoides. The sequence goes on from CM027580.2 coordinate 11,941,035, forward strand.
AGTATGGATTTTATGGAGGGTTTGCCTAAGTCTGAAGACAGGGAGGTTATATTTGTGGTTGTTGACAGATTCAGTAAATACGCGTATTTCATGGCCATTCACTATCCTTATACTACGTGGCTAGAGTTTTTTTTGACAAAATCTACAAACTGTAAAACCTACTTGCTACTATTGTGAGTGATAGGGATGTTGTTTTTCTAAGCCTTTTCTAAAAAGAACTCTTCACCAGACAATGAGTGAAACTGTGTTACTACACTGTCTATCATCCACAGTTGGACGATCAAACTGAGGTGGTCAACAAATGCCTAGAGAACTACTTGAGTTGCATGATAAGTTCCTCCCTAACTCAATAGGTTAAGTGGCTTCCATTAGCAGATTGGTGGTACAACACTAACTACCATACTGCAACAAAATCCACTCTCTACGAAATCATTTATGGCTACCCTCCCCTTTTACACATTCCATATTTTTCAATGGACTCCCAAATAGAGGTTGTGGATGATTGTTTATCAAAGAGGGAACTAATGCTGCAAAATATTAAGAGAAATCTACGAGGTGCACAACACAGAATGATTCAACTAGCAAATAAGCACAAAAGTGAGAGATCATTTGCAATAGGTGATCTAGTCTACATCAAATTGCAACCATATAGATAGAAAACACTAGACCATAGACAATCCAAAAAATTAGCCTCAAAATACTATGGTCCCTATTAAGTTTTAGCAAGAATTGGTATCATGGCCTATAAGCTGAAGTTACTCGCCTCTGCAATCATACATCATGTCTTTCATGTGTCCCTATTAAAGAAGAAGGTGGGGGAATAGGGAGATGCACACCACATTGCCAGCTCTACCAATTGAACCTCTTCTCTACCCGCAAACTATACTGGATCAACGAATGGTCAAGAAAAACCAAGTAGCCATCCAAATGCTCATTCACTGGATGAGCCTAACACCTATAGAAGCCACTTAGAAATTTGTTGATGAATTAGCTCTGCGATTTCCCCAATTCGACCTTGGGGACAAGGTCCATTTGAAGGAGGGGTAATTGTTGCAATGAGGGAACTGATAAGTAGGTTTTAGGGGGAGAATCCAAGTTAGGAGAATCAATAAGTCAAAATGGTGCATTTTGTGTATTGCAATTACAACCAATGCTATGTATTTTAATTTCACTATTAATGAACTAATAGAAGCCACGTGTTAAGAGAAAAAAACACTAGAATGTTAAGAATTGAAAGATTGTTATATATATTGCATTATGTTTCAACAGAATACATGACAAAATTAATGGTACAACACATTCCAATATTTTCAGAGATTCTCCCTCTTATTCTTCTCTCTGCTTCTTTCCTTTCCCCCTTTTCAGCCCTCTGCATCACTCACATCTTCCCTTCCATTATCATTATCTTCCTTTTCATTTCATTCGTTGTCTATTATATTTGAAATCAGGTAACCCATTGTCCAAGTCCATTGCTCCAAAAACTTTATATGGATTAGGTATTTCGCATGATTATTTACACAAAAGGCGGGCAACTGAAGGTAAGAAGAAAGCCTGGAGAAAGAAAAGAAAGTAAGCTACTCTAAAAGCTATTTTGTTGCTAACATTCATTTGTTTCTGCTCTACTCTGTTTGGTTGGTTAATAAAATAAGAAAAGATTTGTGTTTTCTTCTGGCCCTTTAATAATATTAATAAAAAACAAAACACTTTGAGATCAATCAGTATTGATTGTAGTTCGTGTTCATTCCTTAAAAAAATATTAAGATTCAATATTGATATGTTTCAGGATGCGTGAAGCCTAATCCCTCATATCCACCCTGAGTTTCCTTTTCATGTGAGTCTTTGTGTCTTGCTGTAAGAGGCCATTTCCCTTCATTATATGTGAAAATGGGCCTATCTTTCCTATACATTGTGTCTAAGATGTTGGTTGCGAACCCAATTATATTATTGTCTTTTCGCTCTTGAAGGTATGAGCTCGAAAGGCAACCTGCTAACACTAAACTGTCGAGCAATAAGACCGTGAGGAGGATTAGGGTCCGAGTAGGAAATGTGAAGTGGCGTGCTCTGAGACTTGATATTAGAAACAACTCTTGGGGTAGTGAGGCAGTGACCAGAAAGACTAGGATTCTTGATGTGGTGTACAATGCATCTAACGATGAGCTGCTTTGTTCTCAGACTTTGGTGAAAGTGTCATTGTTCAGGTTGATGCTGCACCTTTCAAGTAGTGGTATCTGCAGCATTATGGTGTTGAGATTGATATCGTAGGAAAAAAATCATTGCTACTACCAAAAAGGAAGGGGAGGTAGAACTGTTACCAAAGTCTTTCTTCTACTAGGTGGATCACTTGCTTGCTGGTTTTTGAATATTTATTTATATTTTCTACCCTAATGTGTGCAACAACTAAGGACTTGTTTGAGATTGTGGTAGCAGTTGCGATTTAAAGTGTTTTTCGCTTAGAAATGTTTTAAAACGATGTTTTTTCATTTTTAAAAAATTATTTTTTGAAATCAGCACATCAAAACGATCTGAAAATATAAAAAAATGAATTTTTAGTAAAAAAAATATTTCAAAATTTGAGGGAACGCGATTTGGACCGCGTTTCCAAACTGACTCAAAATCTGCTTTACTTCAATGCTTAAAAGTCAAAAACTTAGGTAAAGTTTCGTAGTATTTGATATCCGATGTTTTTTTAATTTATTTGTAAATATATTAAAATAATATCCTTTTATTTTATAAAATTTATTTTTAATATGAAAATATTCAAAATATTCAAAAATATAATTATGCCAAAAAAAAAACTCCTTAGAATCAAGTATTTCTATAGCGATGTAAATTTTTGTCATTCACTAATTTTTGTTCCATCAGCAAAGTATGAATTTGAGTTGTTGTATATTTTGGTTAGTTGCCCGTGAGAGGTTCTTGTTTACTTGTTGAGTTTTCACATATGCCGAGTCAAGGTCAATTTGAAATATAATTGATATCACTATATCTAATATTATTTAGATTTTAATTGTTGTGAGAATTTTCCTCTCACATCTTGGACACGTCAAGATTTGTTTAAACCTTTTTAGTGGTGTAGGCATGGCTTATCTTTCTTGTATAATCTTATGGTAATTATGTTGGAATAGTCCGTAAATGTCTCTATTGATTTATTTATAGGAAGGTGAAGAAGGGCAATCATGTGCAGAGAAAGTTGGAGAAAAGACAATAGACTCGCGAACTTGACCCCCACATCGAGGAGCAATTTAGTAGCGACCGTTTAATGGCAAGTATTTAATACGGCCTGGTCAGTGTGGTCGTGCTGATGGGTATGCTACTTTCTTCTGCTTCTTTGTTAGGTTGCTATCTGTATTCTATGGTTAAAGATGAGGGCATTGCAAAAGAACGCTAATTAACTTTATTAACAGATACATCTTGGAGGGCCGAGAGCCGAGAGCTAAGTTTTATATGAAGAAGACATAGAGGAAAAAGGGCATGGGAGCTGGGGCTACCTAAAATTTTGTTATGTGAACTTCGTATTCAGATCAGACCTTATAGTTTTGCCATATTTTTCTTTCTTTTGGATGCAAAACTTGCGATGAGACGAGAAATTAAAGTTGAAACCAGTTTTGCCCATCTTTTGAATGTTTTTATTGGATAGGATTTTAGCAATCTAAGGCTTGATTTTGTGACGTTGCCACATGTTTTTACTCTTGTTGGAAGGAAGAAACAAAGAAAAAGTAGTGTAATTGATCTCAAAGTACTTGAATCTTGATTAATAGATTAATATGCTCAATGGAATATATTCAACATTTATTCTATTATATAGTAAATATACCATTAAAAAAAAATACTAGAATTCTTCTTGATGTTATTCAAGTTGATATAAGCAACAAAGAGGTTAGTTTTTTTTTTCCATGAAGAATTCCATATCTCTTCATCATTATAGATTTAGCTAGTATTAGACGTGGCATGAGAAGATCTCCATTGTCTAACTCACCTCTATAATATAAATTTATATCTGGACATAACCTTATTGTTTCTATATACTTGCTTATGTTTTTTTCCTTTTTCAACGATATTATCATAATCAGCTACGGACTAGCATATAGGTGTATGTATGCCTTAAATACAATCATACACATATCCCGTCAAATGATGGTGTAAGGTGTTCATAACCGTCTATGACAAATATGAGCCAACCAGTTATGACTACTCTTGAAGGAACATTTTCCTATCAACCTTTAAATCTTTCAAATGCTAATATAAGGGTCATCTACATAGAGAAAACACAACCCTGAAAGGTGTAGCTTAACTGGTCAGGCACTGGGTTTGCTCTTCATAGGTCACCAGCTCGAGTGCTACAAACTTCAGGGCCACTGGAGGCTTACATGGTCGTTAACTTCAGAGTCTCGAGGGATTAGTCGAGGTACGTGAACCTGGCCCAAACATCCCCACGGTTAACAAAAAAAAAAAGAATACAATAAACATAACTTATTACAATAATATTATGATAGTCGATAGAATTATATAGGCCATATTTGATCAACTGGGTTAGATCTAGAATGAACCATGGCAAAGTAGGTAAGGAGTTTCATGGGCTTATACACATACGAGGTAAGTCTTAGAAACTTTTACAACCATAAACACTCCTATAGGGGTGTTTGAAAACATAATGTCTCATATGGTGGGACATATTCCAACGTTTAAAACATAACAACAACAATAGCTCAACCTGGATATGATAGACCCCGATACACTAATTGCCCCCACAAATATACAAGCAACCACTAATCGATTATATAAACCTATAACCTTATTATCTTGTGCAATAACTTATTGCCATGCATTTTAACTACCATGCATTTTAACGCCTCACGTGTTTTATGACAAGGGAACCTCAATTTATTTTGCATAACAAGCTCATGTTATTGATCAACAAGTAAAGGGAAGGATAAATAAGATTGAACTAACCCAACACCTAAGAATATGAGGTTAGAAATTAGACGAACAACTAGACCTCCATATAATTTTTCATATCTTAAATAGATTGATAAGTTGCACTCAAATCCCAAAAAAATAAAGATTGTAAACTTCAAACAACTCTCTCGAAAAGATAAACAATTTACGAGGGAACATGTCACCAAGTTCAGAGACCAATATGAAAATGGTGCAGTGAGCCCCTTCCTAAAGCTTATAGGTTGTGTGGCTTATCCTAACTAAAATAGCCTTCCAATAGTTTTCTACATTGCCTCCTAACTCCATCAATAATTAGGAATAGATTAAGACTTGTTTCCATGAGCACTTCTACAGGACATAATCATATGTGACATTGGATAACTTAGCCTTAATAGTTCAGGATCTAGGGGAGTCAATTATAAGCTATGCCTTATAGTTTAATACATTAAAAACTAAGCACATTATAACTATATTAGATTAGAAGTTCATTAAACTCATTTTTAAAAACATGTTGTGGAATATAAGAAAGTGACTTGTAAAAGCCAAATCTTAAAAACCTTCACCCTAATAAAGACATTATTCTTATGAAAAGATGTAGGCAAAATAAGCAGAGAAGAAGCCATTTTGGGGAATATAAATAGCTGGCTATTTAGAAAATGTCTTGAAAACACATTCACTAAGTGATTCTATATTAGATGAGGAGTTTGAAGAAGTATAACAACAAATCATATCAGTAGAAAAAATAGAAGAAGGGAGACCATTTGATTGAGATATCAAGAAAGTATAAAAAGGCTATTAAACCTAGTAATAAAGAGATAACGTCTACCAAAATGATTGAAGAAAACAAGGAATACTCTTTAACATTAAAAGAACCGATAAAATATTTGACTAATTGATACATTAGAATATACCATCCCCATTGATATGATCAAATTAAAAGGAAGAAGTATTGTAAGTGGCATAACTCATGGAAACATGACACTAAAAATTATGTTGTCTTTAGAAACTAGATTCAAAAGTGACTAGAAGCTAGTCACGTTTACTTTTGAGATAAAAGTATGAAAATGGATAATCTATTCCTCAAAACAATAATATTAATGGCTACGTGTAACCTAGATAGACTATTTAGTAAGGGAGAATTGCAAAAAGCAAGGCCTAATTGACTACTTAGTAAGGGAGAATTGGAAAAGGCAAGCCTTAATTGACTATGACAAGTGATATTTGAAATTGAAAAAATAAAACCCTGAAAATAAAATAAATATATAAAGAGAATAATTACCTGTAGTTTAATTTGGCTATGGAGAAAGTTGTTTTGTTAGAAAAAGGTAGTTATTTTTGTTTAACGTAAGTAAGCAAAGAAGAATGGGAAATAAAAGTTTATTCCTATGCTAAGAAGAGGAAAATGCTTTTCTAACAAAAAGACATATTTTTTTAAGTTGATTGGAAACCACTTTCCTTTGATCAACTTTTCTAAACCTCACTAGATATAGAAAAGTTTGGAAAATGATTTCCATGAAACTATTTTTCATGAACAAACAAGATTTTAATGTGTGTAACTCATTAGATTCCTAAGTAAAACAGGATTAAATAAACTAAATAATTTAATTTATTATCAATTCAATAATTAATTTATTTATATTTAAAGATTAAGTACATCGTCTAACAATATATCATGGTCTTTCAAATATTAAAAAAATCATATTTGATTTGACTTAATCTTTCAATTATCAATTTTTTTATGTAATTATTATACATTCATCAAGAATGTTTTGATTTGAACATTTGAGCATATATCTTTTCATATAAATAGGAGGTAAAACCAATAAAAATCTCTTTTTTCAATTCATCATTGTATTTGCTTTGTCAAATCATATTTATTTTTAATATTGTAGTAATTGATTCTTTAAATAATATTTGAAACTATTTTCAAGTATTATTCCACCTTTCACAAGGATTTCATAATCAATACTATTCAAGAATATATTAAATATTTTTCCTGTTCTTTGTAAATAATAAGAAATCTCTAAAAGAAAACACTAAATACAAGCTAAATAACCTATTTATACTAGGTAAACATCCTAAACAAGACTGAAAAAATAACAAAAGAATTCTAAATAAAATAGAAAAAATAATCTTAATCTAACTAAGAAAATTATGTAATTCTTGTACAGTAGTTTTTGGACTTCATCGCTAGGCTTTACCAAACTTTGATGTTTATAAAAATTTAATCCTATATAAAAAAGGCCTTTAAGATTGTCTAGCATAATTTAAGCCTTATTCAATGATCGGATCTAAAGTTATGCTTCTTAACATAAAACTATACATTATAAAAAAAATAAACCTAAAACCATCTCTCCTCCAATCTGCAAGCTACCAAGATTTCTTGTCTATTTCGCAAGCTACCAAGATTTCTTACCCAATTCGCAAGCTATTAGGCTTTCCTAACTCCTTATCTTGTGTGTATTATATTAATTAAAGCTTGATCATCTCTTAAACTCATCTTAATATTTGACTTGGCCTAGATATTTTGAATTGGCCTATTAAATGCTTCTCTAACCTTCTTGGTTATTAACCTTATAATAGGTTCAATTGGTACCTCTAATAAATCATTTAGATGCTTATTGATTCTCATCATTTCTACTCTTCTTGAACCTTGAATTGTAACCTGCATCAAATAGTAAAAGATTAAAAATATTAAAAGTAGCATTAATGTTATACTCACTTGGAAGATCAACTTTATATGCATTGTCATTGACTTATTCAAGAACTTGGAATGGACCATCTCCTATATGTTTCAATTTAGATCTTATATGTCATTTCTCATATGCACCCAAACCTAATCACCTGGTTTAAATATAATACATCAACAATCTTTGTTAGCTTTAGATGCATATTATTCATTTATTTTCTCTATAGATCATTGAAAACTCTTATAGAGTGCATTCACCACCTGTGTTTTTCCACTACTATCAAGATTAATCATTTTATTAACAATCAAATCTAAAGAACTTAATTTCAAATGGTGAATGATTAGTAGTAGAATGCACACTCTTATTATATGCAAATTCAATGAACAACAAACTATCATCTCAATTGTTTTAGATTCTTTTGAATGACAGTGTAGAATAAAGAACTTAAGTTCTATTTACTATTTATGTTTAATCATCCATTTATGGATCACAATTAGTTCAAAATAATAATTTAGTTCATAACTTTCCCTATAAAACCTTTTAAAAATAGTAAAGAAAATTTAACATCACAATCAGAAATAATGCTCTTATTAACACTATGAAGTTTTGCTATCTCCCTAAAGAATAAATAAGCAATGTTGGTTGCCTCATTAGTTTTATGATATGACATAAAATATGTCATCTTAAATAACCTATCTAAAACCATAAAAATTGAATTCCTACCACTTTTTAACATAGGTAAACCCAATACACAATCCATGAAAATATCTACCCAAGATTTCTTAGGTACAGGTAAAGGATTTTATAACTCACATGATAAGACCTTAGATTTAGCTTGCCTACATGTGATACATTTATCACATACCTTTTACACATCATATTTTATTTTAGACCAATCAAAATATTTATACAAAACTTCTAAAGTCTTCATAACACCAAAGTATCCCACTAAACTACCCTCATGAGCTTCACACATAAGTAATTCAAGCATAAAACTATCAGACACATAAAATTTATTCTCTTTAAACAAATAAAATCCAAGTCTATAAAACTTACCATAGGTTGATTTCTCATAACAATTATACACATTAGCAAAATCACTATCTTTGGCATACAAATCTTTAACATAATCAAAACTTAGTAATTTTGCATTCAAAGTAGAAAGAATAATGTACCTTCTAGATAATGCATCAATCACTACATTATCCTTACCTTGTACTTAATCATATAAGGAAAGGTTTCAATGAATCCTACCTATTTAGCATGACTACTATTTTACTTACTTTGTCCTTTCAAGTGCTTTAGTGACTCGTGGTCCAAATAGATAACAATTTTTTTTTTGCCACAAGTAATGTTGCCAAGTTTTTAAAGTCCTCACCAATAATACATAAGGCTCATTGTCGTAAGTTTGGTAATTCAATACTACTTCATTAAAGTTTTCATTAAAATAGGCAATTGGTCACTTCTTCTATATTAAAACAATTCAAATACTTATTCCTAAAGCATCACACTCAATCTTAAAACATTTATAAAAGTTAGGTAATGCTAAAAAAGGTGTTGAACATAACATTTCTTTAAGAGAATTAAACACATTCTCTTGTTCACCGCCCCATTTATAACCCAATAAATTTCTTATCAACCTTAGTGAGTGGTGTAGCTAGTTTTATAAAATCCTTAATGAATCTCCTATAAAAACTAATTAAACCATGAAAGCTTCTTACCTTAGTAATTGATATAGGTGTGGGTCATTATTGGATAACTTTCACCTTTTTCTTATCTATCTCTATACTTTTTGCACTAACAATATAATCAAGAAAAACAACTTTTTTCATGCAAAAAGTATACTTTTTTAGATTAACATATAATTTTTCCTTTCTCAAAACTTTAAGCACACAATACAAATGCTAAACATGCTCTTATAAAATCTTATTATAAACCAAGATATCATTAAATAAACAACAATGAACCTGCCTATGAATGCATGCAAAACATAGTTCATCAATCTCATAAAAGTGTTAAATGTATTAGTAAAACCAAACGACATAACTATCCATTCATACAAACTATATTTAGTCTTAAAAGCAGTTTCTCATTCATTATCTTTTTTTTCATTCTAATTTGATGATATTCACTTTTCAAATCAATCTTAGTAAAAACACAAAAATCATGCAATTCATCTAACATGTCATTTAGCCTAGGAATGGAATGTATATGCTTTACAGTAATGTTGTTGATAGTTTTACAATCAACACACGCCCTTCAATATCCATCTTTTTTTAGCACTAATAATAATAGAACAGCAGATGGGCTTTGCTTTCTTTTATGTGCCCCTTAGACATCATCTCTTTAATTTGCTTTTGAAGCTTATTTGTCTTCTCATGATTACTTATATAGTCTGGTCAATTAGGAATCACAGCTCTATCTATAAGATTTATTTGATGTTTTATTACCCTTATTAGTGGCAAACCAATAGGAACATCTTAAGGATACACATTTTTAAATTTCTATAACAAAGAAACAACAACGCTAGGAATAAAAAAAATCAAGCTCTTTAGCATTAAAATATGCCTATTTGTATAAAAGTATAAACATAGGTTAGTTAGTATAAAAAAAACCATTAACCTCACCTTTTGTTTTCATAAAAACTCATTTGTTTCTATATTTTCCCCTCAACACTCTATTTTCTCTTCATTTATTTCTTTTATCCTTGATTTTTCTCTTACCTCTCACATAAATCTAACTTTTCTCTCCTCTCATGGCTCATAATCAAATATGCATTTTCACTCCCTTCAACTTTACTTTCTCTTTTCTATTTAAATTAGTCCTCATAAACTTGCTTTGGTGATAACGGTACAAAAATGATAAATTACTCGTATCTTATAAATGAATACATATTCTTAAACCCATCATATATAACCTTCCTATTAAATTACCACTACCTCCCCAAAAACAAATGATTTGCAATCATAGGAATAACATTACATAAAGCTTAATCATTATATCTTATAATAAAAAACAAAACCAAAACCTATGTATTAACCTTCACTTCCCCATCATAAGTCTATAAGGTTTATGATGCTTTGTAGTATTCAAATTCAACTTCCTAATAAGCATAGTACTTCATTAGTACAACTCTCATTATATATAATTATATTACGTACCTTATTATTGATGCGGTATATCATATGAAAAATATTATTTCTTTATTACTCAAAATCATCCTTTTTTACATGAACATTCAATGCTTACCTAATCATCAACGATTCACCCTTAGCCAGATACTCCACATCATCATCACTAACATCCTCAAATGGTGACTTCTCCTCATCATTGTTGTCACTTTTAGATTCAATCTCTTCTATGATCAAGTGATATTATAGCTATCTTATTTGGATATTGAGACGTTATGTGATCGATTTCCAATCAAAAACATTTAATATCATGATTACAAGGTATTTGAGTATAGAATTTACATCTAGTATCAGTGAAGACTTCTATCTTGCCCTTAGGTGGTTTGGTTTTAGCTCCTATAATTGGCTTGGCTTGGGAAAGCTTTTATATATATATATATATATATATATATATATATATATATATATATAACCTAAATTTTAGACTTATCATGTACTACCCTTACTATTAAGCTGTTGTTCTACTTTATAGTCATATACACCATGTCTTTTAACTCTATAGTGCTACAACACAACCATAGTCACCATCTCACGATTCAAACCATTCAAAAACCTAGTCATAGTAGTTTTTCTTTCATCCATCATATTCATCTGAATCATAGGTACTTCCATCTTTTTATGATTGTCCTCTACACTATTAGAACCTTGAGTTATAATTTTCAATTTATGATATAAATTCCAATAATAGTGACTTGGGACAAATCTCATTCTCATGATTATCTTTATCTTATCCCATGTATTAATAGGTCTCTCATAATTTTTTCTCTTACTCAAAACAAGTTGATCCCACCAAATAATAACATAATCAATAAATTCAACCACCATAAGTTATCTTTTTCTCTTCCAAGTAGTTGTGACAATCAAAGATCAAATCCACCTTCTTTTCCTATTCTAAATAAGCTTTGATATCATTCCTCCTTTGAAAGACTAGAACACTCATCTTAATGCTTCCTAGACTGTTATCAAAGTCATCATAAAACCCTATATCTCTTCATACTCCTTTATGGACAAAACTTTTAGCTTATCAAAACTCTCTTCACAATGATTTCTTTGCTACCAAAATCTTCCCTCTAGCTAAATGATGTATGGTCAAATTCATTGGCTTCTTCATCTTCATTCTCATCAACCAACTCATACGCAGGTGTGGTAGAATGTCTTTTTAGCATTCTGTCATTAGGAGCCCATCGAGATGGCTTTTCTCACAAGCTTGTAATAATAGTATTTTCCTATCCATTTAATCTCTTATATCACTAAACACAACATTCATACAATTGTGTTTCCAGTAACAAAAGGAGTGTGCTCTTCTCCTCTTTAGGTGATGACTTGCCTTTAAAATTTTATGTTAGTGATAGAAAAATATCCTCACATAGTTACTTATGTGTTTACACTTAATAATACACCACTTCACTCATGTTTTACTCAAATCTTGGCTTTTCACGATAATAGTCCCATCTTTTCTCCTTTTACAACTTGTGGTCTTTTTTCAGTTCTTTAGGAAACTAATCAAAATAATAATAAAAAAATGTAGTTCATAATGTCTAACCAAAGCTTTTAAGACACAAGACAATCAAGAAAAAACAAAAAAAAATGATTATGGGAATAAAAATAGAAAGAATATGAAATTCACGAATGACTCTATGAAACCCAAAAACAACATATACGCAATATCCTAAAATTAAAATTCTAAAACAACAGACCCTACTAGTGAAACACTGATTTGTAATGTTCTTTCAAACTTAAAATCAAAGTTCTATAGTTTTAACAACCCAAAATCAATTTTCAAGGAAACAATACCTACTGGTTAAAGACAAACTAATGTGAATTGAAACTTCTGAAGATTCCAAATTCAAATTATGTAATCTCTATTATTTTAGTAGAAACTAAACTAATGTGATTTCTTCTTTTATTTTCTTTTTACTATTTGGCAATGGATATAACTTAACAAAAACTTTTATCTTTTTTTTATAAGGCTAACAAAAAATTAAGAATAAAGTTCAAAACAAATTATGTAAAAATTTAAAGACAAATAGATAGATTAAATATGATTTTAAAGCTTTACTCAATACTAACTAATGTGAACCTGAAAGGTGACACCCCTAAAACCCATGATAAAGATATAAAACAACCCAAATAAACTAAAATCATATTGATAGAAAACTTGATGTAATGATAACTGAAACAAAGGAACTGAAGTAATTGGATGAAAAACCCCAACCCTTTTATTATAAAGAATCTAGAACTAGAAGTATGAATACCATAAAAATAATTAATCTTTAAAAATTCCTGAAGAGTTCAATGAAGAACCAAAAATATTAGCAACCATCACGCCAACAATATTATTTTTGAATGATAATCAATGTCCAAAAAAATCCTAAAAACAAGCTAAATAACCTTATTTATACTAGGTAAAACGTTCTAAATAAGGCTCAAAAATAACAAAATAGTTATGGATAAAATAGAAAAAATAATCCGTAACCAACTAGAAAAATAATACAATTTCTGTAAGTATATTTTGGCTTTATCGTAAGGTCTTTATGAACTTTTATTGCTAAGAAATTTTAACTTTATAGAAAACAAGGCCTTTAGGATCTTTTTGAAAAAAAAAAGTTTATCTTGATCCAATGGTTGGATCAAAAGTTATACTTGTTACCATAAAACTACACATTAGAAAAAATAAACCTAAAATTATCTCTCTTTGTCCGGTCCGCAAGCAACCATGATTTCTTGCCCAATCCACAAGCTACCAGGCTTTCTCAATTTCTTCTCTCATGTGGATTATATTAATTAAAACCTAATCATATCTTGAACTCATTTTGACGTTTGACTTGCCCAGACATTTTGAATTAGCCCATTAAATACCTTTTTGACCTTCTTGGATCCTGACTTAGTAATAAGCCCAATAGGAACCTCAAATGTATCATTTGGTGATACTTACTGATTCTCAACACATTACATAAGAGTTTGAGAGAGTAGAGACTAGATATAGAGAGGGAGGGTGCGCTGTGGGAATGAAGAGATTGAGACTTGAGAGAGCAGGTAAGTAAGGGTGGCTAATTTAGATGATGGTTTCAGAAAATTTCAATTTATATTGAGTTGGGATCAAGATTTCAAACCAAAATAGTTCAATACAGTCGGTTTTAGACTTATACAATCAAAATTGAACTAAACCAATTTTTTTTTAATTTTTTAATCAAATTTTCTTGTCTTTTTCCTCGGTTCAGTTTTTCAATTAATTTTTTTAGTTTCATCTAGTTTTTAGTTTCTAGGTTTTTTTTATCACCCTTAGGGCACGTGATGTCTCATTCACCAATAAAGTTTCAATCACCTCATATGATCAAAAAATTAAGAACTACGTTTTAAGACCTTAAAAACTTAGTTTTCAATTTATTTTCACATAAAAATACCTTTAAAACATCCTAAAACTTCAATAAACACATTTGTAATCTTAAAACAACCTCTAACCAGTGTAAAAACCAAAAATCAAGTATAACTTAAGAAAAAAATCAAGGTCCCATTTACCTTTTCTAGCATATTTAAAATGAAAAGTCACGTTCATTGAACTTCTTCTCTAAGACAAACTTATTAACATTAAGATTAATTAATTTTTTATTGGAATATAGTAAACCAAACCTCTCTCTCTACTCCCCTATTTTTTCGTTGACTTTTTCTTTCATCTCTCAATATTTTAGGACTAAAATGTGACAAAAATGAAGTTTAAAACTAAAACATAAAATCTTTAAATAACAAGGATCAAATATGACTAATTTGAAACTTGAAGGAGCAAATTGAAGTTTTCCAAGCCTTTTTAATAATGGAACTGAAAAAGGCCTTTTTTTTAATTTTGGACCCTATTCATTCATTTTTTTAATTATATCTTAAAATTCTATTTTACAATATTGATATTTAATTTAATATCAAATATTATCAAGCATTCCACAAAGCATGAAAAGTGAAATGAATCATAACATATAAAACAATGTCAATATAGAACTCACAATGATTAAATTCAAAAGAAATTAAATTCAATGACTGAATTAAAATTTTTTAGAGATTTCAAAGTAAAACAAGACCATGAATAGTTGTGAACAATGTTGTCAAAAAAGCGAGTTGACTCTTAAAATCTTATGATTTTATGAGTCAATATGTATCTAACGTGTCAAATCGGATTAAAACTTGAAAACTAGTAGAATCGATCAAACTCGGTCAAACTCGTTCAAACTCGGTAAAATCGGACCGATTTTATGAGTTTGAAAAAAATATAAAATTATACATTTTGGTAATCTGTATCTTAACATTTTCATTGTTTTAAGTTTATATCTTGCAAAACTTGTGCAATTTGATAATTAAGAGCTTGATTTTGACTATAAATATTATAATTTTTTTAACAATACAAGTTATTTGTGGATTTCATTTTTGTAAAATTAAAATACATATTCATTCTTCACAATTTCTTATGTAAACTATTAACATATCAATTGATATATTACTCTATTTTAGCCGGCAAATATATAGAATAAAAGTTGTAAAGTGGCATGTTTGACCTTTGGAATAATTAATGTTAAATGGCCTATTAAAATTTGACGGGACTCGTTTATTGTAAATGACAAAGTAAGTGGGTCGATTTGTCCAAGAAGTAGAGGAATCAATGTGAATAAAGTAAAGATGTTTGGACTTTTTTATTGTTTAGTTTATTATTTATTTTAATTATATTATATTATCAATTACTATTTGATTGAAATTATTAATATATAATTAGTTTAAATAATTTACTTATAATTTTTTAATTTTGACAACTGGATTGTGAAACATGCTAAAAAGTGATACGATGAACAGTCCAAGTACAGTGAATTAACGTTTTTACTTCATCAATAAGCATGCTTTTAAAGTAAAATATTTAAAAAGTTAGGTTCTTTTTTAAAAAAACTTTTGAGTCTCTTCTAGTTCTTTTCTCAAAGAAACGACATCGTTGGCTCATGCCTTTAAGGAAAGTTCAGAAGTTTTGACTCGTTACTCGTCTTCTACTCTACTGAAATACCCAAACGAACCCTAAAAAGGAGCCGAGATTTCAGGGTGAGAAAATAATAGAAGGAGTGGGCTCTCGGATGGGCCGGACTTCATCTCGGTACAGCCTATCAGCGACGGCCACTGTTTTCAATGGCCCGGTCAAGAAGTGGAAGAGGAAGTGGGTCCACGTGTCCCCTTCTCCCACCCTCAGTTACGGCAACAATAACAACTCCAACGGCCATAATGACCAAAACAACAACGGGTCTCGCCTCCTCCTCTGTCGGTGGACCCTACTCTCCCCTGCGGCCGCCACCAGCACAACCACCGAGGATCCACCTAAACGCAAATTCCGATATACCCCAGTGAGTAAAACACAACATGGCATGGGCTTTTGTCAGTAAATTTTGTTTAATTTTTCTTTGGTTTTCCACTTGTCGCACTTTGGGTTTTGTAAGAGAAGAGATGGAATGAAGTAAAGTAGGGTGCTGTTAATTTTGGTAGAAATAAGGTTTGGAAATTTGATAATATTTTATTTTATTTAATGTCGTAGATTGCTGTACTAAAGGAACGCAGCAAGGCAGAAAAGAAGGCTGAACAAGAAGTTGAGAAGCAGGTGGTAGGGTGGCAAACTGCTAAGAATGATGAACAAAATGATGAAGATGATTTCAAGAGTGAAACTCAGGTCCCACCCACTTATTAACATTTGTTACCCTGAATTGATAATAATATCCTTGCTTTGTGCTTAACCTCTTGGTCCAATATATAACTAGGATTCTGTCATCATTTAGGAAATGAAAAAGGCAAATTCATACTTGCGGATCTACAAAAGTGCAAATCTTTTCATGTTCTACCATTTTATTTTATTTTAGCTTTTGTAAGGACTGAAGATGGTGGTTCAAATTGCTATTATGATGTTTAGAGTTCCACTCTCCAGGTGAACTATTCTGAAAAATGTTCAGATGCCTGATAATCTCAAAAAGATTCTGATTCATGGCAGGAAAATAAATGATATTAGCTCAGATGAAACGCACAAATATATTTTTTCTAGGAATTCCAAATTGGACAGTGAGAATTGGTTTGGCATCCACAGGGTGACATTTCTTCTTTTATGTTAAGTAGGTTTCTCTTGTTAGTAAATAGCGGCAAATGACTATAAAATTTCACATGGAACTTTTTGACTTGTAACTGAATCAAGAGTTATTTTAAATTATTTGCTCATATATATTTGGATATGCGAATCTTTACTTCTTATTTCCATTAGGCAAACAGATCAGCCTTTTCAGGACTTCCTGGGGTAAAATTAATGGAGTTTGAACTTCTATTTGCTGCTATATGCAAAAGAATTCATGGTATAAAGATGTCAAAGACTTGATCAGCGCCGCCTCACATTTAGGTTGGCACATCACCACGTCCCAAGAATGCATGTCATCCAATGATCATGAAATGTGTTGTTCTTGGTTGTTTCCATTCTCACAGATAGGGATTTTGTTTTCAATTCGTTAGATTGTTATCTCTGTGATACTGGTGTCAAGCAAGAATCCACTTCTCCTGCAGGATTCAAACCTGAGCCATTTGGATTTGGACTTGTGCTTAAAAGGCCGCAACAGTGACCTTGATTCTGTCGGCCAGAGCAAAGAGGATCGAGTGAAGAGAGCAAGCTCAGTTGGTTTGTGGGCAATTGGATGACCTAAGAAACAGAAAAATTTAAGTTGTGCTCTGGCATGAAAGTCTGAATTGGTTTCTCATTGCAATACCTGTGTAGCTCTTTTGAATTAGATTGTGCAACATTGCTTCACATTGTAATTAATTGTAGGCATCTTTTCTAGTTCATTGATGAATGTTCTCTGTACTAGTTTCTGCAATCTGTACGTATTTTTAACCCTCATAGCTATCTGCCCAGTCCTCAACTTATGGGTTTGTTTGCAGTGTCATTACTGCGACTCTGTAGCATACAGTATCTCGTCTGTTGTCTTATTAAAGATCGCATGATCAGAATTGCAAGCTCTGTACTCATGGATCTGCTATAAAACGCAAGAGATTGAGGCTGACAAGGAAGGCTGGTACGTGCACTTGTACGGCGGGATATCCTTTTTACCTTATCGAGCTACTGCAATTATTTGGAGCTCTAGGAAACCATTAATCAATGTCCCTACTCTACTGCGATCCTGCAACATGCGCCGGCACACCGTTGCTCACCGTCTATTGTTAGGTGCTTTCAAAGCATTACTCCAAGGGCATTGCTCTCCCACTGGGTTTTTTCTCTTATGTGGATGGGAGGAGTATCTAATAGCCTCTCTAGTGCTGCCTAAGGCTCAGTCCTGCCCAAGGGAAGGAAAGAAAGTCACGTGCTCTCCTGATCAAATTTCCACCCCTCCATTAGGAGAGGGGCCATCAACATTTGCGATTTTCTCAGTGCTCTGCCCAAGAAGTTTGACGCTAGCTCCTCTTGTCCCCATGGATTTACCCTAACCCTAAGCATATTTTGCCGCCTGAGGCTTGGTCCTCCTAGGAGACACCTCCTTCCACCCACCACCACACCGCCAAACATCGTGCGTGTGCTGGCACTTGCCACTATCTGATCTTCAAATCAAATTGCATGCATGCATGTTAGGGTTCACAGGGCCCGTTACGTATGCCTATCTGTTTTTCCGCAAATGTGCCACTATAATTTTGGATCTTAAAGGCTTCTTCTCCAGTTACGCTGATCAGGTGTTGAACCATGGGAAGCCATCTAGATCATGACTTTTTTGAAACGCAGAAATACTCTCAAGTTATGTTCGGAAGGACGTTAGATTCCGCAGGTGAAGCATGTTCGGATTCCAAAATTATCTGAATATTTTGGTTGAATCTCCTCCCACAGCTAGCAAGCACATGCAAACATTTGCTACCATGATACCCTCATTACCTCCTAGCTCCCCAGCTTCTTCACTGTGAACATGAAGGAGCTGTCTTTTTTATTTTTATTTTTTAAATTCATTTTTTTTTTTATTGATTTTTTTTTCAATTTCATCTTTTAATAATATTATGTTAATTTTGAATTGATCTTCATAATTTGTTTCGATTTGTTTTCTATAAAGTTATGCAATTTCAAACAAATATCTTAATATTTGGTTGGTGCTCAATTTTATGAGTATTTATTTTTGTTATCATATTAGTAATTAAAAAGTAGTATTTTTAATTAAAAAAATTGTTAAAACCAGTGGAGTCCATGATTCGGATCGCATGTGTAGCGGGTTAAGCAGTAAAACCCGAGTCAATCCAATATATCACTGTCTCAATATTAAAAAGAAAAATGTCATTTTAAAATTTTTTTAAAGTCAAACCATGTCTTTTTACTAATTGTCCGGGTTATGTTTATGAGTCGATTGGGTCACGTCAAAATAATTTTTACACAAGTTAATTTTATATTCAAGCTAAGCAAGGAGTTAGGTTGAGAGGTTTTAATGTTAACCTATTAATTTGACTATTTTTATATATATTTTTAATTTTTTTAATTTTATCTTTCAAATTTTTTTTTATGATTAAATATTTTTTGGCATTTTTTTTCCAGTTTCATCAGCATGTAATTGATTTTAAATTGATCTTTATAATTTATTTAAGTTTATTTTTTATAAAAATATCATAATATAAAATAAATATTCGCTCAATTTTATAAAAAATTATTTTTATTATTATAACATTTCATAAAAAATAGTTAAATAAATGAAATTAATAAATCCAATAAAATACATTATCTGAATTAAATTTGGTAAGTTAAATCTATTATCATTTCAATATTAAAAAAAAACCATCTTGAACTAAAAAAAAATAATAATAAAACAATTCTCCAACAAGTTAAGTTCAAACTGGGTAATAAAAATTAAAAAAAAAGGGATCTTATAATTAACTCATTAAATTAGATTTAATAATTCTAGCAAATAATTTTTATAACTTGAATATATTTCCTTGTGTTCAAATAAAAAATTTAATCCAACCACGAGGATAACTCGGGCCAACGTGATAAAGCAGTCCTCTCAGGCTACGATGACAAAATAAGATGAAAGGGGTGACCACCTTCCATTGATGTCCCAAGTCTAAACAAATAGCCATCCTCAATCTAGCTCAAAACTGTATCTAAAGCATAAAGAATATTTAGAGAAAAAGCCCGCTCATTGCAGCATTTTTATGGATTACAAGAAATGAAATCAAGGATGGAGAACGAGAGGAGGAGCAGAAGAAGATGATGAAGAAGAAGAAACAAAGTAGAAACTGAATATCACATCTCAGTCTTCTTGAAAGAAACAAAATTTTAGAATCTCCTGCATGACATATCTCCGAGCATCAGTGCCTTCCTACTCGCTATTTGCTACAGATCCTTCTCAACTGCTCGAGTAACGCCAACTTCAGCTGGCCGAATGACTCTTTCATGTAGCATATATCCTGCCTGTATTATATAACAGAAGTAACAGTTCAGTATGTAGTAAGCTTTTTCAATTGACACTTTAAATCAAATTATAGTCAAGAGCAATTAACAGGGATATTATAACTGATACATCAGGCTCGGTCATGGGGGAAAGCAAGATACTCTACCAAAAAAAACAGGGGGAAAGCTAGAAACAGTAATTTTGATAGTAACTAGCAGCACTCTGATCACAAGTCTACATGGTCAGTAACACTGCTGGCAACCAGTTAGTTGAAGAAAAAGAAAAGGCAAGTTATATGATTATCACAACACAACAAGAGTTTGAATCTGTGCACGAGAAACCCACCACGTTCCCTTCCATCCTATAGCCCCAAACTGAACCAGCAAGGAAAAGGAAAACACAATCATATGCCCTAGTTGCCAAAATCACACCAAAAACCAATAGTCAATCCAGCCTTCACTAATGTAGAATCAAGTCCCATGAAACACACCCAATCAACAAATCTCACTTGGATACACACACACACATCCTTGAATTGAATCTATCACCCTTGTTAGATTAGAATCAACCCAAGATTTAAACTCATATCCCCATACCATTGGATGAGCATGCTCAAAACCCAATTGGTTTATAGATATTCAACTAGGTCTTGGAAAAAACACAGTGCTTCATTTCAAATTGGGCATGGAGGCAAATCTCTAATTGCATCATCTTTAAGGATAAAGCTTTATGTCAGATTAGCCAGATGCAAGAAAGAAACTGAAAATACAAAGAAAAGGATCTGTTTCACAATGCTATTTATGCTTCATGTTTGTCTCTACATAGTTCACACATGGTTTCAACATTTCCTAGTTTTGATAAAATGAGTGACAAGGGATGGAAAAAGAGAGAGATATGGGAGTATTTTTGTCAATTAAAAAGAATAAAGTTGATACAACAAGAGGGTAACCAGTTGCTTATGTTCTTTTCTAACTCTGCTTACAACATGGTTTTCTCTTAAGGGCAACTGTTGCTAGCAGCTGTCAATGTGAGTACTGCTAGCATTCTCCAAGAAACAATTCTAATTGCCACAACGGAACAATAACAAAAAGAAACAATGGAAATCATAATCACATCAATAACTAAATAGTGTTTTCCCAGTTGATGAAAAAAATGAAACCATGTCAACAGTAATTTCAGGATAACGGTTTGTGATGTTGAGCGATATGGTTATTCAATAAAGAGCAAAGAGCTTGATTTTATTAAATTATAACCTTGAGAACAGCAGCTACTATCCCCGGAGGCTTAAGAGCATCTGGTACTTCAAACATTGCATTATGCCTGTGCGGATCAAATGGCTCATTTATTGGATCAAATTTTTCTACTCCATACTTCTTAAATACCTGAGATCCAAAAAATCATAAGGTTGTTTGAGCAATGATTTTTTTTTCCTACTTGGTAGCTTAAATACCAGATGCAAAATGTACAAATAATGAGAAGGGTGTGAGGCTGAGTTGATAGCTGGCAATTAACAAGAAATGTTACCTCTCCAAGCTGTTTCTCTGTCATTTCAACTCCTTCCAAAAGTGTTTTAAGGAGTGGTACTACATCAGCAGCATCATTTGACACATTGATTTTTGAGAAATTTCCTTTGACAACTGATGAAGCTCTTCCCAAATTGTCTGCCACATCAAGTAGGCTCTTTGCAAAATTCTGAGGTACATGTTTTGAGAGCGCATTCAGTTAAAATTCCAGAAACAAAGAATAACCAAATAATTAACGAATCCACATTTCCTAAAGGAAAGAAAGAAAGAAAAACATGCTGTCATTTGGCGAAGCTGACCTGGATAGCAAACTTTTTAGAGTTCTCTGCTTCACGTTTTGTTCTTTCCTTGACATTTTCCATTTCTGCATATGTGCGGAGAACTTTATCTTGCATCGTCTCCATCTCCTTGTGCTTTTCCTTCAAGAGCTCCTCCTTCTCCATCACAAGCTTCACCAGATCATCGATTGACAGATCGCTCACATCCTCAGCATCTGAATCAGAAAATGCAGTTCGTTTAATACCTCTCCTCCTTTTAACAGATTGGAAAATGGTTTGATGGGATTCTGAGTTAAAACCTGACTCTTTGGTCTCTCGTGAAACTGAAACTTTTGTCGGATCAGAAAGCTTTGCACTTCCATTTGTTTCTTCTGACTTCACATCAGTGGGAGCACCATCATTTTCTACAGCGCTCCCGTGCTCCTTTTCGCCAGGCTCAGGAGATGCAGATGAAGTGAACCCAAAATTTTGAAAAAGGGAGGAATTGAGGGCTGAATGATGAAACAGACAAACCTTACTTGTAATACACTGAAAGAAAAATTCAAAAGGGGAACCCGAACTTGTCAAGAAGGGATCAAATATTAAAAACCCATTCAAGTATTTGAAATGAATAGAGTACAAATTCAAGGATTTGTACTATGGCAGAAATATTGGTGGGCACTTAGATAAGAGGAGCTAACATACTTGTGCATGATACTTGGAAATCATAAAACAACAATAACAAAAAGGAACCATATTTTTGACATAGAAAAGGAAACACAAACTTGACTTCCCGTCCATAAGCTGAACCCAAAAACCTTCAAATGGCACCAATACAATAAACACATCTAGCTTATTTTGCATGCCATGGACATGTGATCAAATGTTTTAATTCAAAGGAATACAGGTTAATTCAACAGCATAAAGCCATTATTATTAATCTTAATTTGAAACCCCAAAATGATGATAGAAAAGCAATCCATTCATTCAAGTCACTGCTTTTGAATTGCTCTCTCTCTCAGTAACCTATTAGAATTTGCATATTTCAAGCAAAGGACACATAAATGCAATCTAAAATAGAAAATTAGTCATATAATGATTTCAAAACTAAATGATGCCCCAAACACTAGCACTTAAATGATCATAAAATTTTCAAGATTCTAAAACCCCTGCTATGAAACCAGACACAAAAATAACAATTCAAAAAAGAGGAAAAATCCTCAAAACCCCTGCAAAACCTTCAACGAAATCAGACACGAAAAGAACGGATACAAAAAAAAAAAAAAAAAACTCGAGTCAAACCCTAGTAAAACCCTGAGCGAGAATTTAAAACCAAGAATCAGAGAGCTTTTGGGTGATAAACGAACGCAGCACCTTGTTAGGATATTCGTGAAACTGATTAGAGGGAATCAGTAACAGGTGGTGATTCTGGGACGGAGAGGATAGATGCAGAGAGCGTTGGCCCACGCTCCTCGAAAGGCGCGACAACATCCTGGTCATTAACATGGTTGGTTGATTACAAGGACGGGTATGAGAAAATATTACAAGGAGGCAAATAAAAATAAAAATAAAAATAAAAAAGAGAGTATAAAAGGGAGTATTAAGAAGCGGAGAAGAGAAATAGCAAGAGAAATGCGTGGAGGGGAAGAAAAGTTGTTCTTAACGCGCTGGAGACTGAAGGGGTTCTAGGGTAGCGGCAGGTTTTCTCTTAGGCAACTGTAGCGGTTATTTTTTTCCTTTCGCTCAAGTCGTCAGATAAAATGTAATTATTATCTGTTTTGTTTTTTTAAAGTATTTTTTATTTTAAAAATATATTATTTTTTTATAATAATTTGTTAAAATAATTGAAAACATTAAAAAAATAATTTTAAATTAAAAACAATTCAAAAAATTTTAAAACATGGATTGCAATGCGAAAAGATTAGACTAGAAGCAAAATATGAAACACCCATCCATAGAAATAAAAGATTCCCAGATTTTATCCCTCGAATAATTCCAATTTTTGAATGTGGCTGGATCCATTACTGAAGGTAAGGGTTTTATAGAATACAAGTAGAGGAAAGATTGCACATTGCGTTTCCATCACTAGGAACGACGTTTTCTTCCAAATGATCATCGTCCCTACATGAAAACCAAGTCATTGGATTCTTACCCTTCGCCAACTCTCACCATACTGTCTTTTGAGAAAAAGGTAGAGAAGAGGCTACAGAGGGCTGCTTATGTGCTTGTGTAAGAGAAATGGTTGCTTAATTGCTTGTGTGCTCAATTGTTCAAGATTTGTTAGATGTGAGATTTCTTAGTTGCAGCTTTTTAATTCGGTTTGTTCTTTTGAACAAGGCTATTAAAGCCATCTCTTCATACCGACGCAATTTAGTTTCTTGCTGGATTCCGGCATCGGAAGAGCCTTACAAAAACAATAGCAGTAGAGAAAAAACCAGCCAATCAAAGCGCTTTAATGGTCATCACGATCACCGGAGCATGATAATGAAGAGTAATCAAGTCTGATGAAGAGTGGTATTTTGAACCACTAGAGAATGGGATCTTGAATGATGCACAAACGAGAGTCATAGAAGACCGGAGAAAATACTTTACAAAAACATTGACAACTGCAAACAAGACGCGATTCATGGCGAGAGGATGAGTGATGTCACTGTCATTGAGAAAATCCTTCGCTCAATGACTCCTAAATTTGACTTCGCAGTGTTCTCCATTGAAGGATCTAGAGATCTTGACAGCCTGCCAATTGATGAGCTATACAGCTAATTACATTCGTCCTAGGTCAATTTTTTTTAAAATTAAAAAAAAATCAAAGATAATGATAAAGTTTCTAAAAGGACAAGAAAAATATAACACGGGCAAATTAATTTGAATAAGTTTAATAATTTTAGTTAATTTAATAATATGTTTTAAAAAATAATAAAAAAAACCTTAAAAAAGCAAATGATTAATAAAAACAAATGAAAACTTGCCAAAATTATGAAAATATACCCTTTAAATATTCATAAAAGATCACAAAAATCTTATTTTAAAAAAATTAAATGAGAATGTGATAACCTCATGTATAGAAAAATGAAAGAAATTTAAAATTTAATTAATAGTAAAGCAAATGTTGAAGGACAAACTAAAAAAATTAATTTTAAAAAAGGATAAAAAAAAACTTGACTCGAGTTATTATATCAAATTCAAAACTTAGTCATGAGACCAAAATGACCTTACACAGAAGAAATTGAATAAAATAATGAAGGTTAACTCTTAAGCAAACTGACTAATAAAAGGAAAATTTAAAAAAAAAACATCGAAATAAATAACTCAAGTCAACTTGAGTTAATTCGATTAGTCTGTGACCTATGATATGAGATCGATCGAGATAACCCTACAAAACAAAATGGAGAAAATCACAAAGTTCAAGACTCAATAATCTAATGTTAAATGGTAAAATTAATATATATATATATATATATATTGTTTTAAAATAGTCCTAAAAAAGATGGAAGTTAAATTTGGCTAATTTTTAAAACCTACAACATGGGTCATGAGATCAAGATTACCTTACCAAAGACAATAACAAAAAAAAATCACAAAACAAAATTCCTAACCATCCACAATTAAAAATCAGAATAAATAGAAATCAAAATAATGAGGATCAAATCTGGTATAAAAACTAAATCAAAGAAAATCAAGGGGGACTAAATTGAAAAGTAAAATAAATTAAGAAAATAATAAAACAAAAATAAATAGCAATCAAAATAATAAGTAAAAAATATGGATATAAAAATTAAATGAAATAAAATGCTAATGGATTGAAATTGAAAAAACAATTCAAGAAAATGATAAAAACAAAAAAAAAATCAAAGAATGAAGGCCAAATTGGATATAAAAATTAAATGAAATAAATTGTTGAGGGATAAAATTAAAAAAAATCAACTTTAAAAAGCATTAAAAAAACAAATAACAGTCAAAAAAATAAAGATCAAAATTGATACAAATATAAAGTAACGAAACATATTTGATTTTTAAAAGGTTTGCCATGAAATCCAAGACTATGAGAGATACAATGGGAGGAAAAGAAAAAAAATCTAGCAGAGTCAATCGTTGCTTTGTCATGTACGTGCACTTGATCACCATGAAGAGGATGGTGCAACACTTCCAATGCCTTTATGGATGGCAAAGTTTGATAATTGTGAAGTGTCACATGTGCCACTCAAAAAACGCAAGCACCTCCCCTTTATTAATACATAGATAGCATGTGCTAGCCACTTTAAATTTTTTTAATTATATTTAGATTTGTTAAAAGACTGAATTATTCCTCATTCAAATTGAATATATCTAAAAAACCAAATTAACAATACAAAAAAATGCATATAAGCTGATTTTTTAATTTAAGGGAAAGATTATCATTTCAATGTTTTTAAATAAAGAAAAGAGGATGCCAGTTTAATTTTCTTTTCTTTTTTTTTACTTTTAAGTGTAATTAAGTAATTTAAATTGTGCTAAAAATATAAAAAGATTAATTTGTCCAAATCAACTTGGTAATAATCAATGGGTCATATGAAAAAGATCATTTTACCATATCAACAAGGTTATGAGTTGTCTTTTAGAAAAGCAAAAACATTAAAACATTGTTCTACTACATGGTATTTTTTGTCTTGTGCTGCAGTGTTTTCTTGATGCCTTTTAGGTTTTTGTTAATTACAAATCTATAATTAGAGGATGACAAGTCATGTTGAGGAGGAGCAAGCTTTAAAGGTCACCACTCCTAGAGGAGCATCTCTAAGAAAAGGCAAATGACGTGGTGGATTTTAAGGACGAGGAAGAGGTAGAGGATAACAATAAAAAGCATCAACTGACATGACAAGTATAGATTAACACTTCCAAGACAACTAAGGTCTCAACATGCCTTAAAAAAGGAAAGTCATTGAAGGGGACCTCTTTAAATTATCTCCTATGTAAATTAATAGTGGAATAGGGTTAATCGAATGTTGTTAAACTCTTAAAAATAGGTAATTGTCCATGTTTAGACCTACTTCAAGACTCCATAAACATTACCCTTCACCATAAAGAGGTGATCTTCTTTTCTTTCTTGGCATTCTTTTAATCCCTATATATGTTGGTTAGTACAAAAGGTTATAACTATTTTACCTTTAACCAAAGTTATTACCATATTTAAATATGTCTAGGTTGGCTTCTTGGACCTAAAACAGATGAGGTATTCACACACCCAATAGAAAAGAAAAGCCACATGTTGTCTCTAAGTGAGGAAACTGGTTTCCTTTTTCTCCCACTTTAACAAAAAGACCTTCTTTTAAGGACAAATCATATAAAGGGATGGTTTACATCCCATACATAAATAAGAAGAAATTATTACACTTTTACTAGAAAAGGCAACAAATAGTTCTTTATTTGGGCTTAATGAGAATCTTAGACAACTAGATTGCCTTGAAAATCCTCTAGCATTTCTATTCTTTGCCAAAATATTTCTATATTTTGTCTAGCCACTTGATGTAATTTTCACTGGCAATGTAAGGCCATGTTAAAATGGATTTTTTTCCAACCCTGAAGGATATAGCTCAATTGATCAGGCACTGAGTTTACTCCCCACAAGTCACTAGTTCGAGTTACACAAATCTCGGGGCCACTAGAGGCTTACATGGTTGTTAACTTCAAGGCCCGTGGGATTAGTCGAGGTGCGTGCAAGCTAGCCTAGACACCCACATTAATCTAAAAAAATGGATTTCTTCCACAAGCTAAGGTTCTCATGATCTACATAGGATGAAACTCTCCCCCCCCCCTCTATGCATCTAAAAGGAACAAACTATCTCTTTTTCATGGTATTTCTTCTTGGTATGGACTAACACATTCTTTAGTCATATTTGTTGGTGTATTGTTAATAATTGACTTGTTTATATATGGGCCAAAACTAGCATAGTTTTGAAAACAAATAACAAAGAAAGATCTTTGAGGAGTACAACTTGAGGGTGTCTTTTTTGGTGTTTGAAAAGAGAAGAGTTCAGGGTTATTGGTTCTTTCTCTTTTTAAAAAAAATCTTAGGTTTTTGAATAAAATAATTGGAGATGTGATGAAGAAGGTGAAGGAGTGGGTATTAATTGAAGAATTGATGCATTAATTACAATATAAAGTTGTTGTTCTTATAATCCTAAGCATCATGTCTAAAAGCCTAAAAATATTTTGTTTTATATTTTTTTAATTGCATGATAAGTTAGGCAATTAAACACGATTAACTTTTTTAATGAACAATGTTTAGTTTTTCACATGATCTATGGTTGATTTATCAATTAATTTAAGTGCAAAATGCAAGTCAATATTCTTTTATTTATTTTAAATAAAAAAATATAAGGGAATTTCTTATACCAAAAATAAATCATCCATGTGTTGAGTGGTTAAAATTAGTAGTTATTCTCTATTATTATACAAGAAATAAATTGAAGAAAGAAGAAGTTTATTATCAATAAGGAGGTTAGAATTCACATTGGCGATCGATCAAATTGTATGCAAAATAAAAGAAATTTTGACATGAATACTAGTATATATTACAAATTATCACAAATACATATGAATGCCAACAAAATGTGTATGGATATAAGAAGAACAAATTCTACTAGGTTTAAGATTGTATAGTTTTTGGTGCGAGACAATAAATAATAAGAATTAAAACAAGAAAAGAAAGAAGCTAAGAAGAGAAAGCAAAGAAAGAGAAGAAAAGGGATTGGAGATATGCAAAGTTTGCAATATTTTCATTAATCATAAAAAATGTCTCACAAAATGACAGAGGAACATATAAATAGTAAACCCTAAAACATCTCGCTATTGGGCTCAACCCATCAAATCAAACTATTTAACATAAATAATTTCAAATAAATAAAATAGCAATGAGACAAACCCAAATGGGCTAAATAAAATAACAATAAGATAGGCCTAAATGTGTTTAGTCTCCCAACCAAAGCGTGACAGGCTGGGCCATCTTAGTCTCCCAGCCAAAGCGTGACAGGCTGGGCCATCCTACGTCGTCTCCGTTCATATACTCGTGTAGTTTGTGGTGTGGGTCTAGTGTTCCCACCAACTCTCCTGAGGTTAGAGAAACTCGACCTCGTTGAGTATAGCACTGGCCGACTCTGATAGTACTCCCAGAGATTTGGATCAAGCTGCTGCAAAGTATCTCTAGTAATCCAAGTGCAATCTGAGTCAGGTTGACCCACCCAGTGAACTAGAAACTGTTAAACCTCACCATTCCTGTTAAAAAAAACTTGTTCATCCAAAATATTATCAATATTATCCTTTTATGCTGATGTCAAGGTGAAAGGGATAAGGGTTTCAATAGGATCATCAGGGGAGAGTTAAGTGGTATCTCAAATGGATCATTTGGAATAGGAAGTGGCTTATGGTATGCAATTAGATCCTCAATGTTAAATGTAGAGCTAATGCCAAAATCATGTGGTAAATCAAGAACATAAGCATTTGGACCAACCCGTTGTACCACTTTGAAAGGCCCGGCACTACGTGCATGTAATTTTCGATTAGCTCCCGAAGGAAACCGCTCGGGTCTAATTCGTACCATAACATAATTTCCCACATTAAACTCATTATGTCGTCTATGTAAATCAGCTTGAAGTTTATATTGCGCATTACTTGCTTGAATCTGTTTAGTGATCTCAATATGCAAATCCTGAATTCTACGTGCAAAAGACTTGACTAACTCAGACACTCTAGCATGAAGGGACATAGGAAGAAGGTCTAAAGGTTTCCTAGGTTTGTAACCATGTACAACTTCAAAGGAACTCGTGCCTATTGACCTATTGATAGAGCTATTATAGGTAAACTGGACCATAGGAAGAATCAGATCCCGATTCCTATTATGATCACTCACTAGACACCTTAATAGGTTGCCCAAACTCCTGTTAACCACCTCAGTTTGATCATCAGTTTGGGGGTGATAAGCAGTAGAAAACTTCAATTTGGTTCCCATCATATACCAAAGGGTTTTCCAGAAATAACATGTAAATATAACATCCCTATCCGAAACTATGGTTTGGGGAAGACCATACAACTTGACAATCTCGTTAAAATAGAGTTTTGCAACTCTGGAAGCATCTGTGGTCTTAGTACAAGGAATAAAATGGGCCATCTTAGAGAAGCGGTCGACAACCACAAAAATAGAATCATGTTTCTTTGCAGTATGTGGAAGCCCAAGCACAAAATCCATGCTTACATCTTGCCAAGGGCAAGTGGGAACGGGTAATGAGGTGTAAAGACCAATATTTTGTTTTCTATGCTTAGCTAGCTGGCAAGTTCAACATTAACCTACCAATTTGGCGACATCTCTTTTCAAACTAGACCAGAAAAACTGACATTCCACCTCTTCGATGGTTTTATTCCTTCCAAAATATCATGAGAGACCTCCAGCATGAATCTCCCATATCAAAAATTCACGCATGGATGTTTTCGGGATACAAAGCTTATTATCGCGAAATAAGTATCCATCTTGGAAGTGATAACCATTTATAACACGGTGATTTTCATCCTTTAATGTCAAGTATATTTCTCCAAATTCTGAGCAAGATTCATACTTCTATTTGAGTCTCTCAAATCCTGTGACTTCAACACTCATTACAGATAATAGCGTTACCCGACGACTCAAAGCATCTGCAGCTTTATTCTCTATTCCAGATTTATGTTTCAAAACAAATTAGTATGCTTGCAAATATTCAACCCAATGACCATGCCTATGATTGAGCTTCTTTTAGGAGTTAAGATAGCGGAGGGCCTTATGGTCAGAGTAAAGAACAAGCTCTTGTGGTAACAAGTAATGGCGCCAATAGCGCAAGGCCTGAACCATCACATAAAAATCCTTATCATAAGTTAAGTACTTTTTTTTTGCCTCATTAAGTTTCTCACTAAAGTAGGCTACAGGGTAACGTTCCTAACTAAGTACTCCACCTATACTGACTCTCGAAGCATCACATTCTACTTCAAACACTTTAGTAAAATCAGGTAGCCGAATTACTAGGGCCTCCGTCATCTTCTTCTTAACCTCCTCAAATGCTCTATTAGCTCCTTTACTCCATTTAAACTCACATTGTTTCAAACAATCTGTAATAGGCGGCATGATGGTGCTAAATCCCTTAATGAAATGACGATAGAAAGTCGCAAGCCCATGAAAACTATGAACCTTATGAATAGTCTTAGTTTCAGGCCAATCTACTATCGCTTGGACTTTCTGGGAGTTAGCAGAGACTCCTTTCCATGACATTATAAACCCCAAAAAGACCACTTGATCTGTAAAGAAGGAACATCTTTTGACATTTACAAACAAACTTGCCTTTCTTAGGATGGTACAAACTTAAATAAGATGAACGAAATGCTCTTTCTTGGTTTTGCTATAAATAAGAATATTATCAAAGTTATCAAAGTATACCACCAAGAACTTTCCCATAAATGGCCTAAGCACTTGTGTAATTACTCTCATAAAAGTGCTTGGTACATTGGAAAGGCTAAAAGGCATGACTAGCCAGTCATATAAACCATCATTAGTCTAAAATGTCGTTTTCCACTCATCTCTCGTGTCGCATGGCACCCGTGCGGTGTCGGCTTGGCGATTTTCATTCGTTTGCTTGATTGGTTCTTTGAGAGTCGCCACCTAATATTTGATTGAAGGCAGTAAAGAAACCTGAATATACTAGTCTTTGTCAAAAATTCAAAGGTAAGGGACTGGTTGTGGCTAGAGAAGATATTAACATCCCTAACACACCCTACCTGAGATAAGCTGCTTTATGGTTTAATGTGATTTGAAAATTTAAAATATTAGTCAAATTCTTAATACTTTAATAAATCAATTATTAAATCCCAAAATAGATGTAGAAACATGTTCTTACATTTTCACAGGAAATACAACATGATTTTATTTGTCCTTCAGATACTTAACCGCATACAAATTAAAAAAAACTTAATTCTTTTTCTTCTTTTTATTATTGTCTTTTTTTCTTTTTTTCTTTACATTAAAAGAAAACATACATAAAAAAAAATACAAACACACACTAACACCACTTTTTACTATGCTCAACTCACACCTCACTTTTACATATTACGAAATAACAAAAATTTAAAATTTACCCAAACAAGGCCTCAACAATTTCAAAATTACAGAACAAACCCCCAAAAAATACAGAACTGCAGGGGAGCCTTCTGGGATCCGCCGGACTAGTGGCGGCGTGTGGACTGCACGCACCATCGCCACTGGCTGCGCGTAGATCCACGTGCCGTCGCCGGTGAAGCCAACAAACTGGTGGATCGGGATCGTCTCCTTCTTCTCTTCTCGCTGATACCGACGGTGTATCTCCCAGTCACCTGCAAAGCAACCCAACAACACAAGCAATAGATTTCACTTTTGTTTTCCCCTTTTCTTTTAGATCTGCCATTATCTCCCTCCATTAATGCTTTCTTCTTCTGGGTTCAATGCCACCGCTGCTTGTTGCCGTCTGGATGGTTGAAGATCAGAGAAGAAGTTGTCGTGGCTGGTGGCGTGTCGGCACACGCGACGATGAGACTCGGGGGGATCAACTTAAGGGACTGACCGCCGCTGCTGGCTGAGAGAGCGGTTCAGTGGTTCATCCGCAGGCCGTCCATGGCCACTACCGTGCGTGGGGGAGGAGCTGCTATGGGGCCGGCTTTGCTGTGGAAGGTAGAAGACGGGCAGCTCTATGGTGTGCTGAGGGGTAGTCTTGGTCGGGCGTCTGTGGCGCCAGCCGGGTGAGGGAGGTCGATGGGTAAACTGTTGCCCGGTGGCTGAGGGAGAGGATTAGTGGAGAGGGGGGACCAGCCGTGGCCTCTAGTTTTGGGAGAGATGGTAATAAGGGCAGTGTGCTGATGATCGGGGGACTTCGACTCTCTCTTGTTTTGGCCAAAGCGAGAGGCGGCTTCAACAGGTAAAGAGAGGGAGAACGGTGGTTGGTTTGGTAAAGGAAGAGGGCTTCCTTCGATTTGGGAGAGAACCAAAGGAAAAGGGGAGCGGCGGCCCTTGAGCAGAAAAGTCAGGGGTTATTTAGTCTACTTTCAAGGCCAGGGGGATGGTGGCTCTCTCTTTTTTGGTAACGGCTGGGGTCATCGGTTCTCTTTTGTATTTTTTGCCAGAGAGCTCAGAAGAGAAGATGAGCGGCGGCCTTTTGAGAGGGTGAGGTTTAGGGTTTTTTTCTTTTGTTTCCCCTTATTTTTTGCCGTCCTCCGGTTTCCTAATTTTTTCTCCTCCCCCTCTTCTATTCCACTATAGCATGGTATTTATAGAAGAAATAGTGCTAGGTTTCCAAACTGGTACCTCGACTTTTCTTTTTCTTTTGTAATTTTGTATTTTCTCATTTTTTTTGTATTTTTTAAAGCGAGAAAAATCAACATAGACTCAATAAATCAATGATTGTAAAATTAACGCATTAAAAGTTGAATGCGTTCAAAATACCTTTAAAAATTTAAATTCTTCTAAGATGATGTTGAAAATGCTAAAAATAATGCAAATATATCAAAATGCATTTTTTGGGGTTTTCATTGTTTTTTTGCCATTTTTTATTTTTTCTAAAAATTTATCAAAAACAT
Source organism: Populus deltoides (assembly GCA_015852605.2). Classification (NCBI taxonomy): domain Eukaryota; kingdom Viridiplantae; phylum Streptophyta; class Magnoliopsida; order Malpighiales; family Salicaceae; genus Populus; species Populus deltoides. Next base: position 11,974,633 of record CM027580.2, read on the forward strand.
GGGTCAAAAATTGAGTAGCAACATCCCAGATACATCCTAATCTGATGATACCCACTCTTCAAGTCAATCTTAGAGAAGATATGGGCTCCTGCCATCATATCTAGCATGTCATCCAATCGAGGAATTGGAAAACGATACTTGATTGTAATCCTATTGATGGCTTGACTGTCTACACATATTCTCCATTATCCATCTTTCTTAGGTGTTAACAGTGCAGGTACTGCGCAAGTACTCAAACTCTCTCGTATAAATCCCTTTTGTAACAACTCACATACTTGCCTTTGCAATTCAGCATGTTCACTCGGGTTCATCCTATAGTGAGGCAAGTTTGGTAATGTGACACCAGGGATAAAATTTATGGCGTGTTGAACATCAGACATAGGGGGTAAAGCATCAAGTAGTTCAGAAGGGAAAACATCTAGAAATTCTTCCAACACTTCTCTTACCTCTTCAGGTGGCTCCTCTAAAAAGTCTTCTACAATCTCCTTAGCCACTATAACAAACACAACAGACTCCTCACAAATCTCCTTATCAAACTCCCTAGGACTTATTATGTTAAGCCCTCCTTTTTTCACTTTATTTTTCTTCTGACTATTATCATTAGACCTTGGAGGTAATCCAATAAGTTGGATTTTTATACCTTGAAAAGTGAATGAACAAGAATTTAATCGTCAAAAGATTGTAACGTCCAAATCATATAACCAAGGCCTGCCCAATATGACGTGCCCTACATTCATAGGAATGACATCACACCAAATTTCATCATGATAGTCCAAGATCTTTATGGGAAAAAGACATCTCTCTTTGACCGCTATAGATGTATCATTAACCCAAAACACACTATAGGGTTTAGGGTGTGAAACAAACTTTAAGCCTAAGTGGGATACACTACCCGAGGAAACTGTATTGATACGACTACCACTGTCTATGATGATCTTACACCCTTTATCTCCACATTTAAAGTAAGTGTAAAAAATAGCAGTTCTTCTCCAATCCTCAATTTCTTTAGGTTGTGTTAAAGCACATCTAACCACACCTAACCTGGTTGTCTTGATTTCAGTGGATATAGACCTAACACATCCTAGCAAGTTAGATGCATCCTCCTCATCATTTAGATCTTGAAAATCATCGGGATTGGGTTCATATACCTTATCATCACAATTATCTTCTTCACTCATATCCTCTTACCCCTTGATGAACAGAGCCTTATTAGGGTAACTAAAGGAAATATGACCAAAACCTTGATGAATAGAGCCTTATTAGCCTTATTAGGATTGGGTTATCTTAGGTGCTTCATGAAAAATACCCTTACCCTTGTCTTCTATAGGTATCTGGGAACTCAAAGGATTGGGTTTACGAGGTGGGGCACCTAATATGGAGTCATTACTGTGGTGGTTAGGATCTAGAAGGGGTACTACGAGTGTCTTGCGTCTCATCCACTGGCTTTTTATGACCAAGTCATAATTTTGTACTAGGGTATATAAGCATTATCAAGGGTGGACACACCTCTAAGCACAACTTCTCTTCTAAGGTCATCATTTAAGCCTTTTTGAAATCTACTTAGGGTCATCACTTTATCCTCCTTAACTGCACATCTCATCATATACTCATCAAATTGTGCCACATATTCATTGGCAGACTTGCCTCTTTGCCTCAAGTTATTCCACTGGTCCAAAAGATTTCCTCTATAAGAACGAGGCAAATAATTTTCTTATAACTTAGTCTTCATTTCAACCTAATTAGTAATAAGAGGTTGACCTCCCCTATCCAAAGACTCTTATACACTTTCCCAATAAAGTTGAGCGGTCCTACTACGTTTCATCTTTGCAAATCTTACCTTCCTATTCTCAGATAAATTATATCAGTCAAAGAATTGATCTATGTCACGGATCCATTTATCAAAGATCCATGGGTCAAGTTAACCCTCAAAAGTTAGGGCTTCTACTTTGATATGCCTAATGACTCGCTCGTCAAGGTCATCATAGCCGTAATGGCCTTAATTGCGGTTGTGTTGACGATTCCTATGATGAACTGGTCTTTGACGATAATCATTGGAACGCTCACTATCGTTAGGGTCATCAAAGTCATTGTGACCCTGATATTGGTTACATTGGCGATTCCTATGAGGAACTGGTCTTTAAGGATTCCTATGGTTGTCATTAAAATGTTCACTCTCATTAGACTGTCTTACTTGCAAAGTTTTTATGGACTCCATCCTTCTAGAAAGGTTGTTTATTTGATTGGACATGTTGCTCATTTCCGTTCTCATAAATTGTAATTGTTCTTGAATATATCTAAGAACATTACTAGAGTTTGGATCCATGGTAGCTATGATTTCTAGATTGTGTACTAGACGACCACTATGTAAATGCATGCAAAAACTAATACTGAGACTGAGATCACAAATAACACTTGTAAGTAAAACGCAAAATAAAATTATAGCTAATAAAAAAATTATTTTTTAATTTTAATTTTTTTAAAATAATTTTATTATTATTATTATTATTATTATTATTATCTTGGAGACTAAGTAATAACAGATTAAACCAGGAAAATACGCAAGCAAGCAATGTAAGTCCTCTAAATGCATACGAGTAATCCAAACACATTGTTTCAGTTTTCCCACTAATTTAACTAAGCTCCACAATTAATTAAGAGGATTAGATATTTAATAGCTCAAAATTAAGGTAATTCAATTTAAAAGCGGGCTATGTAATTTAGTTATGGGCAAGCACAAAGAATAATATTAATTCTGAATCTTGGTTAACAAGTGTAAAAGCATACTAAGAATGATGATTTTCAATGGGTAAAAATTATGACCGGATGATGTGGCAGTGAAGGATTACGTGGTAGCTAACATGGCAGGATATGCTGGTGAGGTAGATGATATGGCAGGATATGCTAACGTGGCAGACAACGTGGCAAGAACTGATGACGTGGCTGATGACGTGGATGCTCTGACGTGGTGCTGCTGTGTTTAGGTTAATTATTTTACCAGCTTCTGTTTCTGTCTTCTCTACCTCCTGTGATCTGTTACAACTGCTGACGGTGATGGCGCACGAAACGAAGCTTCATAATTCTGTTTGAGCCTGGCGGTGCGAGGGTAGGGGCTGTGGTGTCGCTGCTGAACGGGGGCCTATTGATCCGTTGTCGCTGCTGAAGGCAAGAGCACTGTGGATGGTGGCGTTGCGACTGGTGCTGCTGCTGGAGGGTGTAAGTCAGTAGTGGTTGCGACTAATGGTTTGTAACACTGATTTGGGTTGCTGAAGACAAAGACCTGTTGTGGCTGCGACACTTCGGGTTGTTGAAGGCAGTAAATCGGCGTGTACTTGTGTCTTGCTTGTGATCGTTGGCTGTGATCGGCGTTGATGTAGAATTGTCGATCGCTCTGTGGGACTGATGTGCAGGTCTTCTCGGTGATGGGTCTGCCACTGTGATTGGCTAAGGCACCGCTGCTAAAAATTGATGTCGTTGATGATGAACAGTGTCGATGAGCGGTTTTTTTTTAATCAGAACAGTACGCTTTTTTTTAGATCAATCTAGGGTTAAACATAAACATATGGATCGTTTAATTGTAAGAACAATTAAAAACCATGCTCTAATACCAAATTTGGTGCGGGACAATAAATAATAAGAATTAAAGCAAGAAAAGAAAGAAGCTTTTAGAGAAGAAACTGAGAAGAGAAAGCAAAGAAAGAGAAGAAAGGGGATTGGAGATATGCAAAGTCTGCAATATTTTCATTAATCATCAAAACTGTCTCACAAAATAACAGAGGAACATATAAATAGTAAACCTTAAAACATCTCGCTATTGAGCTCGGCCCATCAAATCAAACTATTTAATATAAATAATTTCAAATAAATAAAATAACAATGAGACAGGCCCAAATGAGCTAAATAAAATAACAATGAGATAGGCACAAATGAGCTTAGTCTCTCAACCAAAACATGACAGGCCGGGTCATCCTATGTCGTCTCCGTTCATATACTCGTGTAGTTTGTGGTATAGGTCTGGTGTCCCCAACAATTTTTATATGTCATATGATTAGGATTTTATGTTTACATGAAATTCTATCTTTCTAACTATATAAATAGGCCATCTAAAATGTTAGAATGATAATCAACCTTATACACACTGCAATTTATCCAGAACTTTATGTTATTTATAACTTTCTCTTACTTAATATAATTTATAGCCTTTTTTTTGTAGCTTTCTTGTATCTTTATCCTTTCATGTTATGTTTTTTCCCGATATGTACATTTAGGTATTATTCTAAACTTGTCAGAGTCAAGTTTAAAACTTTACATTGTATTTGATTGTCGAGGGTGCTATTTGCTTTTTCTAGTAATTAAGTTTCTAATTGTAGTTTCTCATTATTGAAATAACAAAAAACTGAAAAAAAAAATAGTATATTGATTAAGAAATCAATGATTGATCGATATGTTAATAATTATTGATTATCAAGACTTTTTTTATATAATTAGTAATATCAAAATTCAATATAAAATTATTGAAGAAAGAGCATTGCTTTCTTCTTCTTCCATCCTTAACTATACCATTATATATCTAGTTAATCGATGATAATTACTTGATAGTTTTTTTTTCACGATATATTATACATACCATATTATATTTTTGTTATACTCATTTAAATTTCCTAGCATGATTTATATAAAAAATTTAGTATATGATTAAACATAGAAAATTTATCTACAAAGGAAACACAAATTTATAATGAATCAAAGCAATAGATGTAGTCATCATAACTAGTATAAATTCTGTAGCATTATTAAATATCATTGATAGATTTTATGTTAGAGAGAGAGAGAGGTGAGGGGTGATCACATCCTTGTATGTACAGATGTTAGATTCTTTTCGGAGCCTTTGCTTCCTTTTGTTTGCCTTTCTTTCATGTTCTGGAGTCAGATCAGTTTGACGTCTTCTTCTCCTGCTGCTGCTTTTCTTGTCTTGAAAATCCTGCTAGTTTAATCTTTTCACAGCTTCCAATTCATTTCTAACCTGAAGCAGTTCTTTGATATAGCAATGTAGTCTATCTATCATCATTGCCAGAAACAGAGAAAATCCTGCAGAGCAACCCTAAGAGTGATGATGAACCCTAACATAATATGTATTTTGTTCCCCTCTATAGGATTTACAAAGTGGTAAATTTTGTAAAAGGGGACGGATTTTATATGGGTATAATTAGAATTTTAATGACTGAGTTTCTTCAAAAAGAAATTTCATTTATTTACATTTTTAGAGTTATTTTAAGAATTTTTATTGTTTATTCAAGAAAAAATTTCAAAAGTTTTCTATGTATGATTTCTTAAATATCTTATGAAATTCTTGATAGGTGTTTATCTTTCTATTTAAAGCAATTGAGCCCAATTTGATAGGGTTGACTAATTCTTACAAGCACGAGGTAAATTTTGAAAGTTCTTTGAAGGGCTAATTCGTCGATTTGATCAAAATATAGGGGTTGTTGTGGATTTTAAGTAATGGTTGTTGTATAGAATAACGGTCACTTATTTACTTGCAGATCACGACAGTATTTGATTCTCCAGAAATCCAAAAATTAAAAGCAATGCACGTCAAGATGAACGGTCACAACTTACCTAGAAGAGATGCTTCGAGGATGCGTTCTACCATAAGAACCTCGTCGGCAGAATTAACCGCGCCGGCATCTAGCAAGCGTTTCCTAATCTGCAGCGCGTTGTGCAAGACGGAAGTGAACACCACAATCAAGGTTGTCGCCACTGTTTTCGCCACCAACGGACCCTTCCCTTGCTTCAACTGGTCAATCGTCATGATCACTAGCTTCCTTACAGGGGTCCTAAACAAAAGGATCAGGATCAAAGCCATTTCGGTGAATACTACGGTGAACAAAAGATTGATCATGTTTGTAAAAGGTTCTTTCTATGGTGGAATGAAGGAGAACTTAGCTAGCTTTAGGATATATATATATATATATAGAGAGAGAGAGAGAGAGAGAGAGAGAGATAAAAGGCGAGACTGCCTTTAGTATATTAATTGTGCAGTTTCGTTCGAACTTGTATATTCTTTTCAAGACTTACAGTTTAGCTAAAGAATAATTCTTTCCATGACCCTGGAAATCATAAATAGCATAGAATATCTTTGCTTCGGGGTATCAACTTGTACACGTTTAATACTAGAGAGGAATCTTTTAGGAGACCTCATGTATAATTTGCCAAGGGTAATACATACTAGCTAGTGATTTCCAAAAAAAACACAATTAGCGTAAAGGTACAGCTTATATCCTGGATAATCGGTTAATTTTCTGGTTTTGATGATCTGATCTATTCTTCTTAACCAAGGTGGCTAGTGGCTAATGCCTCATACCTGCAAAAGATCTCATTTGATAAATATGAGCACTCTCCGATACTTACATAAATATCATTTTAGAGAAAAAACAATCATATTTTAGATAAGAATTGAGAATAAATGCGTATCAGAGAATGGAGAATTCCATAACCCCTTTGAAAGATTTCATGGTCCCTTCTTATAGCCCATGTGGCTTGTCTCTTTTTAAAGAGAAAAGGCTAAAGTATAAGAAAATAAATAAATATGACTCGTCAGAGAGTAAAATATCTATGACTAATGGTCTATACATGGAACCTAAGATCCCTGGCGTCAAAAGACGCCTAGACTCGGTGCTTGGTTGAACCCAAGGATGGTGGGTTTGGCAGCTTGTCAAGCTCAGGTATGCTTTAGGCTTAACGTTTGACTGAGCCTAGGGATAGTGGGTTTGGCAGCTCATCAGACCCACATGTCTCTAGGCTCAGCTCTTGGCTGAGCTCGTGAGCATTGAGTTATCATCTTATCTTTGATTATTTTAGAAAAGAGGATCCAAGTAAAAACAAAACATGTTGATCCATCAGTAGCTCGTCAAATCTTTGCATATTCAATACACAAAGATTTTGAAAGTTTTTATCAATAGTGAATGAAAGTCTTTTTATCTTCTCAATAAGATTTTATGTATCCCACGTAGAATTATTAGGATCATCAAGACCAAGTGGCTTGTCTTTACTAGGAGGAGGTGTTTGGGAAACAAACGATGATTGTCTTTTAATGCAACAATTGAGTGGACTTCTTGTGATCTATGATGACATGAAAAGTTTCCCATTTGATAATAGGAGTGAAAAGATTTTTTCATTATAACTCTAGTCATTCTTACTTCTAACTTTTTACTTTCACTTTTTGTTGTTTTTGAAAAACTGCTTCATTGAAAAGACCCTAAACTAAATTTGCTCCATTCCAAGAGGAGAAAAACCCACTTCAAACATTCCTTTTACCATCACCTTTTTCTCTTCCTTTAAAAAAAAAAACAGATCTTGGAAAATAAGATTTGTCTCTAAAAAGAAAGGTATTGCTTCATTTGAAAAGAAGTTCAGGTTTCAACCAAAGCCTGAAAGTAGCAGCAGGGGACAGGGGTCCATCAGACTAGGTCCAATAACAAGAGGGGGTGGTATACTGACATCCACCTCTGATAGGGGTCGAGTAGCCCTCCTTGTAGGAATTCTTCTCCTGCTACTGTTAGAGATCCTCAAGAGAGAAGGAGGTTGCCTCGGGCTCTAGAGAACAACTTCCCCAAAAGCGTATGTGATGAGGACATAAAATATATGGCTCGCGATCAATCAAAAGAGTATACGATTCAGATGCCCAACCCGATCGAGCGTATCAGCCAATAGACCTAGGGTCATTTTGAAACCACTACCTCCATCTACATGTATGGAATTGGCATTCCTTCCCTCTCCAAGGGTTTGCTAGAGAAGTTTTCAGGTACTACTAACTAGATTCAGGCCAACTGCTTTCTAATATGTGGATAATTTTATCCTCCTTTGAAAAGTTTTGTGGTACAACTATTAAATTAAAATAAATAAGACTAAAATGTAAAACATGGTGAAAATACATGGTTAATTTCAAATTCCTGACAATTTGTTTTGGTCCAAAAGTTTCTTTTTTACGTTTTGGTCCCTAGTTTTGAGAGATGAGAGAAAATGTCACTTGAAAACTGCAAATGAAGAGAAATTCATTGGTTTGGCCACTTTTTGATGGTGTTAACAAATTTCATTAAACGAGGGTTCAAAAATTGTGGTTTTAAACCTTGATCTTGCCTAAAAAAGTAAATCAGAGTATAGAGAAACAATTTGCTCAATTTAATTCTGTATTTTTAGATCATTTTGATGATTTTTTTAGATTTTAATGGTGTTTTTTTGTTGTTTATGGATGAAAATAGACTGGAAAATGAATTTTTAGGCCAAGATTTTTCAGTCACCATAGTGATGTTTGGATTCTAGGCGAGCAATGCCGCATGCTTCCTCTTTTAAAAAAAAACAATAAGGACAAACTACATGTTATATGCCCTTTAAAAAAAATAAACAAGGTCCAAGTGTATAGGCTTACTTCAAGCCCTCGCGCCTGGGTTTTTTAAAATACATGTCGGGTCATCCAGACCCACATAGCTAAATTTTTTTATGTCTTTTGTTTATTTTATTTTTTCAACTTTATTATTTCATTTTTAATTGGTATTTATAATTTATTTTACTTTATTTTTTTTTTGTAAGATTATCATAAACATTTTATTATTTGGTTGGTGTCCAATTTTATAATTTTTTATTTTTGTTATCATATAATTAAATAAAAAATTATTTATAAAAATTTATTAAACTCTATAAAATCTATAATCCATGTCACAAATTTAGTGTATCATATCACATAACCTAAGTTCATACAATATATCATTTCCTTAATATTAAAAAAAAAATCTTCATATTTTTATCTAAACAAACTATGACGGGTCATTTAAATTGTTTTTATTCTTAAGAACTCCAAAATAATTTAATTTGAAAATCACTTTGAAATCTAAGCGAGAACAAAAACCAAGTCAAAAGTTTTCAAATTTAAGCCACTAATCCATATTTAATAATACTAAAAAATTCCCCTTTCTTTTTTCTTTTTTAACAATAAAAAAACATTAATCCCACCGGCAGGGCGGGCAATAACTTAGTAAAACATAAATCAAGTGCAATAAAATAAGAAATCCACGCCCATAAATCTAACGAGGACCAAAGAAATTTAAAACTATATATAGATTTATAACGAAAATACAGGTGCGTTATACATGCCGTCTACCAGAATCTGAAACCTCTACATACATAAATAAAGAGGAGTTTGATGAACATTTTGGAATATAAAGAACATGCAGACTGTCCCTCATTTTAGATTAAATCATGGCAAGCCGCAAGTGAAACTCATAGGGGTGAATTAACAATCCAAACCCAACAAAATTTCAATCTCAAAGTATTTATTCATGTCAAATAAAAGCATGTTCAATGGCAGTGTGGCAGAAAACTCAATAAATTTAATGCCATTTTTTATACATCCAGAAGCAGCCTGCGAGGATCCTCCACAACATCTTTGATTCGACGCAAGAAAAAAACTGCCTCTCTACCATCAATTAGCCTATGGTCGTATGTCAGAGCAATGTACATCATTGGCCTCGGAACAACGTTGCCTCCAACAACCATTGGGCGACTCACAATCGAGTGCATGCCCAAAATAGCCGACTGCCAAAAAATTATTGGTTATGAGAACCATAAAAAAAACACAGCAGTCATTTATCCAAGAAAATGCGTTGCTGTCCATATCTGCACAACCAGGACCAGACCACGCAGTGACCAAACAAGTATGCCAGATCACCAAGTCACGTTCAGGCAGCTAGGTTTCGTTTGTCTAAACTCGAATCATTGCCAGATTGGATTAGCAACGAGCACATATATTTCTAAATTTCATATGCTTTGAGAGCCAGTCAGCCCACATTTAAACAACTGTTAAAACAGGTCTTTCTGATTTTCTTTGCTTAAAAGGTCCAAATTAAAACCAGACCAGCTTAGTAGCTGGTTCAACAGTTTTCGGATCCAAAAGGACAGTCCGTTTCTGATAATCATGACCTCTGACACTAGTTGGAGAACTACAGAGCCCAAAAGAGATGCATATCCTAATTAATTTAAATAGACGAGTTTGCAAGTTCAGCCAACTAGTAAATTTGTGCTTTGTGTCTCGATCAGTTAAGACAAGTGCATGTGAAAATATATGGAAAGTCATTTAAATTTTTATCACGCTAGAATGCCAAACCTGAGGGGGGTTGATAATGGGTGTACTCAAAAGGCTTCCATAAACACCTCCATTGGATATTGTAAATGAACCTCCAGCCATTTCATCAATTGAAATAGTTCCATCATTTGCCTTCTTTGCAAGAGTGTTGATTTCCTTCTCTATCTCAGCAAAGTTCATCTTTTCAGCATTACGGATAACCGGAACTACAAGGCCCTGGACATCATAGGGATGAAACATGAAGGAATCGTGATTAAAAAAAGTTTGCAAGGTTATCATTTGAGATCCTCTATGATTAAATGAAACTTCAACAAAGTAACAGAGGTGGAAAGAAAGTGAAACCCAACAAGGAATGCAGGACTGCAGCATTTTTTTTCTCCTATTTATTCGTTCATGAAATTCCAAATGGCAACTTCAGCTAGATTAACATTGAGAAATACCAAACCAAAGAACAAATACTTTAATTCAATCACAATGTTTGAACTAGATGCTTCAAGCATACAGTTAGTCAGAGATTAAACATGGCAGAAGCTTTGTAAAGACCGGCACCTCCAGAGCAGAGAATACACGCCTCAACAATGGTCAATCAAAGCAATAACCGGTGCCCTTGGAATATTATGTCTCGTGGTCCTCAACAACTCAGGTGCAGTATTTACTATGGAATAGTATTCCACAAATCAAATATACTAGCATATTAACCTGCGCTCCGCAGCGAGTCAATAACAATTTTGATTTTAAATTTTAAAAAATATATATGAAAAGTATAGCAAATATTTTGAGTGTCTTAGGTCTGGCTGCGGAGCCAAAACCAATAACCTTGGATCTGAAGGCAATGCCAGACCCAATAGCATTGGGTCTGGCAGCCCAACTAGATCCAATGGCTTGGGTCTGGCTACTGAACTGGTGGAGATTTTGAAAGGATAGAAAGCAAATAAAAGGGTCCCAAATCCTTAACTTATCAAAGTCTCATAAGTGTCATTTCTTTCCTTTATCCTTTACTTGTTTGCTAAATGTCCATGCTTTACTAGTCAGGTGCTTGAAGATGCATGGTAATGAATGTTATTACTATAACCTTATGAAGATTATTATCATGTATCTCTGGGTGTTCATACCCGTTAAAATAGACAAAAACAAAAAAACTCCGCTTGAGGTTTGACATACAGAGATGAGTTTGCTGAGGTTCAAGGCTAGGTGTGAATCAATGTGAGGGTCTTGTGCTAAATGCTCCAGTTTTTTGGTGGAAATACTTAAGTTAAAGCTTGAAACTTGGAGTTAAGAATAATTTAGGCTAGAAGTGGTTGTTTTGTTTCTGTTCACATCCGGCCTGGTTTTGATTTTTCATTGTTTTGCCTCGTCTGTTTTGATAATAGGTGGAGATAGGAAACATGCTTGTTTGTGTGTTCGGTTTTCCTTCTTCTTTTTTGTTGTGGTAAAAATCTCGGGGGTAAATTGAAGTTAGCCAACGATGATGCCAAATGGAAGGTGGGCCTTTGAGAAAATTTCAGCTTGTTTCGTTTCATGGATTGTTGTGGTTTTAATTTGATAATCTATGCTGAAATTTTAAGTTCTTGGGATTTGGATAATGAATAAAATTTCAGGTTTGATCTTTAGTGATATTGCATGGTTTTTTAGAGTTTTGGTGATGTAACATGGGTTTTCTCAAAGGCTCAAGACCTGAGGCCGACATTGATCTCTCTGATTACAGGTTCTCGCATTTATTGATTTGCTTCTCAATACAAAAATAGGGGCTTCACTTGTATTTTCATGATTATGTGAAATTTTTAGAGTATTTCCATTGGGTTTGGCTCCGCAGCCAGGCCCAGGGATATTGGGTCATGTTCTGAAGCCAGACCCAAAATCCTTGGGTCTGGCTGCGGAGACGGACCCAAGGCCATTGGGTCTGCTACGGAGCCGGACCCATATCCTTGGGTCTGGCGGTCGAGCCCAATATCCTAAAAAAAATAAAATTGAAAATATCTTAAAATATTTTAAAAATATATATATATATATATATATATTGAGATAATATTTTTTATTTTTTAAAATCCATATTTTATATCATCAAATCAAAATAATACAAAAACATAAAAAAATTTTAATTTTAAGTACAAAAAATAAAAAAATTTCAAATTTCTTAAAAGCATTTTTAAAAAGCAAAAAGAAACATGTTTAATAAGAAAATTCAACCCAATCTCAAATGAGAAAAAAATTATTATCACCTAATTTTTTGTACAATATAAAAAAAATCTCATGAATTTATTTCCTTTTTACAGTATGGAAAAAAAATTAAATAAGAGGAAAAACAATTTAAAGAGGACAAAAATAAAATTGAAAATATCTTAAAAGGAAAAAAAATTAAAGGGAAAGAAATTAGTTGTCAGTGTATTGAGCGCTGCTCTGCTATATTCTTGGTGCTATTGTAGAAAATACTTTATCTAAAGATAGTGAAGGTGCAAATATATTATGTGCTTTTAACCCAACTCAAGCATTTTTATATTTGCAAAAAAAATTGTTATTAACTAACTACAGAGAGTGGGCCAATATGCTAGTTATTATATTATTACATAACGGTTATTTTTTAAAATATTTTTTTAAAAATATATATTGAGATCATATTTAAAAAAAAATTATTTTTTATATCATCACATCAAAATAATACAAAAACAGCAAAAAATATTAATTTGAAGTAAAGAAAATATTAAAAAAATTTCAAATTTTTTTAAAAGTATTTTTGAAATGCAAAAACAAACATGCTTTAATAAAAAAACTCAATCCAACCTCAAGTGTAAAAAAACTTATCACCACCCAACTTTTGTACAATATAAAAAACATCTCATCAATTTATTCTCTTTACAGTATGAAAAAAAAAATTAAATAAGAGAAGAAAAAAAATAAAGAAAAAAAATAAAATTAAAAATATCTTAAAAGGAAAACAATTAAAGGGAAAGAAATTAGTTGCTGGTGTATTGAGCACTACTCTACTATGCACTATTCATGGTGCTACTGTAGAAAAAAAATTGAAGATGACAATGTTACAAATACATTTCGTGCTTTTAACCCAACTCAAGTATTTTTACATTTTAAAAAAATATTGTTATTGACCCACTGCAAAGCGCGAGCTAATTTGCTAGTTATTATATTATTACGTAACGATTATTTTTTAAAATATTTTAAAAAATATATAATGATAACATTTTTTATTTTTTAAAATTTATTTTTTATATCATCACATCAAAATAATACAAAAATATCAAAAAAATATTAATTTAAATTATAAAAAAATCAAATTATTTTGAAAGCATTTTTGAAACGCAAAAACAAACATGTTTTGATAAGAAAATTCAACCCAACCCAACCTCAAATGAAAAAAAAATTATCACCACCCAAGTTTTGTACAATATAAAAAAAAATCTCAATAATTTATTTCCTCTATCATATGAAACAAAAATAAGAGGAAAAAAAATAAAATTGAAAATATCTTAAAAGAAAAATGGTTGTCGAGCCAGGGCCAAGATTCCTTGGGTTTGGCTGCCCAGCCAGACCCAAAAGCATTGGGTCTAGTTGCCAAAGCCAGACCCAAAAGCATTGGGTCTAACTGCCGAGCCAGACCCAATAATCTTCTCCCATTGTTCTTCATTAATCATTCTCTCCTTTATATGAAGCTTGTAGTCACTTTTCTAGGAAAATTCAAAGTTTTGGGGACCTAAGTCACTGCCAAAGGAGCATTCGTATTCATGTTGAAGCGATTTGGACTTGGTTTCCAAGCCAGACCCAATAGCATTGGGTCTAGCTAACAAGCTAGACTCAACAACTTTTGACATAGAACAGAAATGACAACGCCCCTGGCAGTCAGACCCAGTAGCTTTTGGCATAGAAAACAAAAAAGACAATGCTCCTCAGGTGCTACAATGTCGTCCACAATGTAAACACTCTTATGTTTACATTGTGGTCCACAATGCAATGAGTCTATGTCCACAGTACATGCACAATGTTTTTCCCATGCCTTTTAAAGTATAGTATAATATGCCAATGAGGCATTGATCCAATTAAAGACTTAGGTTGAGGCTATGGATGTTAGGACCACCCAGGTTCAAATCTTCCCACCCCCACATATCACAAACAGAAGTCAAGTATGTCATTTCTTCACCTAACAAATAATCCTTACGCTGAATAACCAATAGCAAGGGAAAAATTGCATTCAGAGAGACTAGATTAAAGGGAAATTTAGATTAGATGATATTAGGCCCTAGCAACCTAATAAATTATAATTAAAACACTATTTTGATGAACTCACCATACACATAAATGCTCCAATTCTTTAAATAAAACCATGTTTAAATCAAACTATAATAGCGTGCCACAATTTAGTTGGGATAAAAAAAGCATGCACAAGAAGATTCTTTTAAAAATGTAAGGGGCAAGAAAGATGCCTAACCAATAGACTAATTGTCAGCACCACAAAAAGCGGATACATATAAAGAAAGCAAGTCCAGTGCATTACCATTGGAGCTTCACCATACCATTAGTACCAAAGGTAGCATACAAGTGTGCACAAATAATAAGCCAGTCAACGAAAGAGATGAAGACAAACCTTTGGAGTGCCGACAGCTATGCTAATGTCTATATAGTCTCTGTATATGATATCATCCCCATCAATAACTGCATTTATAATAGGCTGATTCTGGAGACCGCTGACAGCAGCCTGAGATATTGTACAGAGGAAACAAGAAAAAGGATACCACACATCTTAATGGTCAAGGGTATATTTCGCGAATTATTTGTATCATTGTAGATCACGCATGTGTACCTTTATAAATCCTGACATAAGGCCCAATTTCACTCCATGTTTCTCAACAAAGGCATCTTTGTATTCAGAGCGAAGCTTCATCAAATTAGTCCTACAATAAGCAGAAAATCAATGATGGGACAATACACATGAGAAAAGGTAGGAAAAACAATTAAAGATAACGTTATTTTGTTGGATACAACTCAGGAACTGATCTACCCCTTCCAAAGCACCATTTTCTGTTTTCTTAGGGATAGAAGCTTTAATAGGGAAGGAAAACTCATGAAGAAAGTACATGGTCTTTGTTGGCTAAACCAAACCAATAAGATATGGACTACCAACTATTATCAAAGGATTGGAACTTTTAGAGCTATGAGAAAAGTGCTATAAGCAATGAGTCATCAAAATCAAATTGAACTCACATATCAACTTCATTGAATGTTGTCAACAGAGCAAACGTGTTCTGAGAGTCCTTCAATCGGGTTGCAACCCTTTTTCGAAGCCTTGTCATAGGAACCTGTAATCAAGGAAGCATTTCAAGCCACACTGCTTGAGACACAGAACATTGCTCTACCACATAATGATGAAAGAGAAAAGATACTTACTCTTCTTTCCTTTTCCTTGGGAGGAAGCTGGGGTTCTGTAGCAGAGCGTTTAGGAGGTGGTGGTGCTGGAGTTTTAGGCTTTACTGGGACAGGACTAGCTTCAACCTTAGGCTTTATCTTTTCTTCATCCTTCATTTCAGGAGCAGATTGCTTAGGAGCAGCTTTCTTTGATGTATTCTCAGAGGGAGCAGCATGAGCTACACCTTCACCAGACTTTGAAATAACAGCAATCTTGGTACCCGGTTCTACAGTATCCCCTTCCTTGGCTATAAGCTGTTAGAAATCATGCTCGGAAGTTGAATTAAAATCCACAACCTCAATCATCAAACATCCCCAGAGGAACACAAAAATATCATTAAAAAAACAGTTTATGTATTACCTCTTTTATCACACCTGCTTCTGGACTAGCAACATCAATTGTAACCTGAACATAAATTGACATTACAAGTATTAGAAACACAACAAATTTTCTATTACATTAGACAGAAAGCAAGGGTGGGAAAGCATGTTGACAACAACACCTTATCGGTCTCAATTTGAGCAATTGGCTCATCAACTTCTACTCTATCACCAGGATCTGCTCTCAGAATATCGCATTCAACACAATTAGGAACTGGCAACTATATAAATGACAGAAAATGTGTTTGCAAACAGAAGAAATGAGAAATTATCACTAGTAAGACATACTCTTTAAGAATTTTGCCAGAGTGCCATCAGTGATGGATTCACCCATAAAAGGAACAACAGCATCAACCAAATCCCCTAAATCAGAACACAAAATTATCATTTATCAAGATATAGAAAAAAATTAAGATACAATTCACCACGATAAGAAACAGCTGCAGGTTCCTCTTAAAAGATATAAAACTAAATTGACAGTAAACCATCTATGTCATCACATCCATGTCAACTTAACAAAGGATTTAACCATGGTGGTAAGAATCAACACTTGGTGACGAGCCAAATAGGTGCTCCAAAGGCTACCACGATCTGAACCAACATACCACATTTCTGTCAACTATGACAGCAGCTTGATTCAAAATTTCCCATTAATTATGTTTTCCCATGATAAAACTATATGAAAAGAGCTTCAAACTGCATTCTTTGTATATAAGCAACATCAAAGCTAAGTGGGATAGGAGCTAGAATGCTAACATCCTAGTTAAGTGATGGAAATTAACAATTATAAAATCAAAAGGATTAAGAAATCCTGTGTGAACTAGGATCCATGCATTTCTCCTTCACCAATAGACCACACACCAGAGCACAGACATGGAGAAGAGCGATGTGCGATACACAAATGAAGGAAATTCATAGTCCAGTCAACAACACACCACTGTCTGAAGAAAATGGCCTGCTCAAGATTAGCTTGCTAGCTGTGAGCTCCATGTTGGAAACACCTTCTCTGCATAACAAGAAAAACTACAAAAATAAAAAAAAAAATAAAAAACAGAGATAGAGAGAGAGCACTACAAGCAGCACATAATAAACAATAAACAACTTTAATTAGCATGAAAGTTCTTCAGCCTTTTTCACCTAATCTACATTTTTATTAGAGAATTAGAAAGGACAGGTAATCTCCAATTTAGAAATTCAATGGTGGATGAAAGATGGAAAATGTAGTTCTACACCACAGGTTAAATTAGTTAACCCACCCCATTGAAGCGCAAGAGTATCAACAACAGGAGCATGCATTTCAACCTTTGAGTTATAAAAAGTAGAGTAGGATTCATAAAAGTTACAGAAAAGGACATGATATACACAATCAAATGAAAACACAATCAAACAATAACCTAAAAATGGTTTCACTGAGTCATCTAATTATCAGTTTTACAGTCTAAATTCTGATCCTAGAAACACTAATTCAAATAGAGTCTCTTCAATTCAAAGCACGGAAATAGAATGGGTGTCACTTACCTCATGGTTCTTGAACTGATTGCCCTACCTGCAAATACCAAAAAGGAAAAACATGATTAGTGACAGATTATGACTAATATAATTATGTTTATAAAAGGAACATTATGGCGCAATCAGCATTAAATATTACCTCGTAGAGGAGCAAGGCAACTGAATTTCCGAACATGTCCAAATCCTCTGGGATGAATTAAAATCTGTTGACAGACAAGATAGGATTGTTGAAATCAAATTATTATAAACTATTTTCTACAATAATAAATATATAAATAAATGAAAGCCATTAAAACCTCCTCGGAGACTCTGGAGGTAGACGAAGACACAGGTCGAATAGTTTGCAATGACTGCTTCAAGATCTGAAGATCACAAATATCAGTAATGAACAAATAAAATCCATACATAAATTAGTTAATAAATAGATAGATAGAAGTAAAAATGAATTTTCTAACCGAAGATGAAGAAGAAGACGAGCCTCCACTAGCGACTCTTCTTCTTATAAAACCAAGCATCTTGTAGGATTCTTTCTATCTCTATCTGTTTTTTTTATTATTTATATATAAGAAAAAAATAAGAAAAGAAGCTGTTAATTAAAAAAAGAAAAGAAACAATCCTAATTAAGATTATTAGTAGATTTAGACCTGATCAGATTGTTCGCCAGCGAGAGCGAGGCTCTTTGATTTTGAATCGGGAGAGAAAAGGGTGTCTGTAGTGTTTTTTACGTAGGGTTTGGCTCCAGAGAAAAGGACGACTTTGCTGCAAAGTTGAATGAAAATAAAACACGTTGCGCCATTTCGGATTTGCTTGCGTGCTCCTTTTTTTTTTTATTATTCGAGTCAAATATGTTTAATATAACTGTATTTTTTTAAAATATATATATATATATATATATATATAATATTTTATTTTATTTTTAAATAATTTATTTTTTATATCAATATATTAAAATAATTTAAAAATAGTAACAAAATTAATTTTAAATATAAAAATTAAGTTTTTGACAAATGCGTTGCCAAATGGTGTTGTAATTTGGAGGGCTGTATTATTTACTCCATTCTTTGATGATTTTATTTATACTATGTTTATTTGATTTATGTAAAATGACTTCCAAATTTTTTTCTTATTTATTTACTATTAGAAAAGTTGATAAAAAATAATTTTAAATCAAAAAAAATTGTTTTCAAGAAGTATTTTTATTTTTATTTTTGGTGAAATACACTTTTTAAAAGTTATAAAAATAATTTGTTATTTATTTATTATATTAGATTTGGTCTTTAATATTTTATATATTTTTTATTTTTTATTTTTTATTTCATCCCTTTAAATTTAATTTAATTTGATATTTATATCAACTTTGTTTTTTATTTTTTTATTATTATTTATTTTTCTCTTATTGTTTTTTAATTAAGACTTTTTATTTATCAAATTTAGTTCTTATTTTTTATTATTATTTATTGTATTTAAAATAATTTATTAAATTAGAATTTTTTTTCAATTTTATTATTTTTCAACTTTTTCATCTATTAGATTTGGTCCCTTATTTTTTTAATTGCTATTTATTTTATTTGAAATAATTTATGAAATTAAAAAAAAATATTTCATACTTCTTCATATATTGGTATGTAATTTGTAGTTAATCATATAGGCGATAATGTGAAGTATATTTTGAGATGTGATTTACCACAATGGAAGAATTTCTATACAAGAATTATTATTAACCGCATTGGAGGGATTCGATTTATGATCTATTATTGACTGAAATGGTGGAAATTATATGTAATTCATATTAGACCACCACGACAGAAATTAATCTTAATATATATGTGTGTGTGTGTGTGATGAAATTAATCTCAATTTGTAGTTAATCGTATAGGCTATAATATAAAGTATATTTTGAGATGTGATTTACCTCAATGGCTGAATTTTTGTACAAGAATTATTATTGACCGTATTGGAGGGATTCGATGTATGATCTATTATTGAT
The DNA here is from genome assembly GCA_015852605.2 of Populus deltoides. Classification (NCBI taxonomy): domain Eukaryota; kingdom Viridiplantae; phylum Streptophyta; class Magnoliopsida; order Malpighiales; family Salicaceae; genus Populus; species Populus deltoides. The sequence continues at coordinate 11,994,054 of CM027580.2, forward strand.
TGAAATGGTGGAAATTATGTGTAATTCATTTTAGACCACAACGACAGAAATTAATCTCAATATGTGTGTGTGTGTGTGACGAGAACTCTAAAATAATTGATGAGTGAGATAGCCAGCACATGATTGGATATTGTTTTGGAGAAGATGTTTGACACCTTGATATCTTATTCAACAAATTCAGAAAAATTAGCAGTTCAATTTTGATTGATGAAAGCTCTATTGACAAGAAAATTTTAATTTGGAGAGAAAAATTCAAAATTAGTTATTTAATAACTCAATTGGAATTTTTCAGGGTTTAATTGAATTTATTAAGGGTTTAATTGTAAGAAAAAATGAGTTTTTAATTCAATTTGGGCTTTAATTAGAAGAAATTAAAGTCTATGGTTAAATCGCAATTTTGAAAAGTTAATTTGGTCAAACTTGGGTCTTAATTGCATAAACATTGAAGTTTGATGGGCAATTAGGGACTTGATTGAAGAAATTCAAAACTAAGGACCAATTTGTAAAAGGCACAAGACTTTAGGGACTGATATTGGTTTAATCATGGTCCAAATGAATAAAATTAAAAGTTTATTGATCAATTAAGAGTCAAAATGCACGAATTGATAACCAAGGATCGAACTGAAAAAAACATTAAACTTCAAGGACTAACATTGATTTAATCACGGGTAAAATTGCATGAAATTAAAAGTTTAAAAGCAATTATCAGTACAATTAAAACAAATTAAAAGATTATGGACTAAATTGAATTTTGGTCAAATCTCAAATTAAAAACCTTAATCTCTTAATGGTTAACCTAGACGATACACTGTTTGGTTTATGTTTAAAATGCACAGTTTAGAATAGAGGGCAGGTTATCTGTCCACTATTCATCTTCTTCTTTGGGCAATTTTGAGCTAATTAAGTTAGCATCTTCAAACGAATAAATGTGAAGCTATAGACATTCAAATTGAGCAAGGTTGAATCCAAATGAAAAGTGTGCACCTCCTCTACTAAAGTCAGGTGGTCTCTGATGATATTTACATCGGAGTTACTCTAGCAAAGTTTCGAAAGCAGTTAGCTTAGTCAGCATTGATTGTGATATCAATTGTGCAAAAACCACTATTTTTTTTGTTTGTTCACATTTGATAGCTCTTAAATGGATTCTTATCACTAGCTGGAAATTTTTTCCATAAGATAAAAGGGCTAAAAACAACTTCTTAACCTCCAAGTTTAGCAAAACCACTAAAATCTCAAAAACTAAGTTTATTGCAAAACCACAATTGCAAAACTAAGTTATATTGTGTTAAGCTTGGATTTTGATTAATATTGTTTTTTCTTTACTTAATCTTGATTTGAGTTTATTGTTGATGTTACTAAGTGCCAAGAAGATATGTTTGTGATTGTTTTTTTTTTTAATGAAGTAGTTTTGGAACCTACCAAAATTGGCAATAAGCTTTTGATGTTTGCTTTGATGAATGTTCTTGGTTTCTCAGTTTGTGTGAGTTTTATTAAGCATAAAAATACCAGTTATGAACACTAAATTATCGACTATGCTTACTGTTTTAATATGATAGTTTTAGAAATTGAAATATTATGCATGATTTTGATGATTTAGTGTTGTTTGTTGTTCATGTTAACTCAATCATGTGTAACAATAGTAATGTTGTTTACGTTAACCAAAAAAGCTTGGTTTTTAGGCTTACAAGGCAAAATTCCAGGTTTGGAAATAGCTAGGGTATTTCTGGGCAATTTTGGATTATTTTTTTTTCATTATGTTCTTGAAAAGAATATTATCTTGGCTCCATAATTTGGATCAATTTTGATTTAATCCCTTACACCAACAATTTTGCGAGACTTGATTAATAAATAATCAAGGATTAATTTACATCAATAACTGTTTTTTTTAAGTATTAACCCTAGGGTTTTGTTTTTGCATCAAAACCTATTTTGATTAAATCGTGATTATTGGTTGATAATTAATGATGTTTAATACTTGATTATTGTTCAATGATCGATTTCCAGCATGCCTATGTCCTTTGATTTTTCATATCTGGTTTGGATTTTGATTCATGTTTACTAGGCTGTTTTTCGTGTTCTTGAGTTATTTTTTAATTTTATGAGATTTTATTCGTTTATGACAAAACAATTCATTTTTTGTAAGTTTGATCTGTTTTGGGTTTTAATTTTCGTTTTGGTTTTTTTTTTTTTTGTCAAACTAGTGTTTTTTGTGTTGGTTTATGGTCAAACCAAAGATTTTGGATCAACCCGATCGGGTCAAGTTTGGGTCATTTAGGTACGACCTTATTTGATTTTCAACTTTTTTGATAAAAGATTTTTTGGCTTAAGGTGTGTTTGGAAAACATGTGCCTATTTTGACAGTTTTATTGAAATAAAAAATGAGTTTTTGACAAACAAAGCCTTGTGAAAATAATATAAAAATATTTTAAAACAATATAATATTTTTTCTTTGCATATGGCCAAAAATCCTAAATATTATTTGTGCATTTTTCTAAAAATCTAAAATACTTTGCATGTTTTTTTTTAAAAGGGTCTTGCACAGATTTTACAAGAAGTTTGTAAAATTCCAAAGGATTTTAGCCTGCATTTCAAAAATATTAAAAACTTATTTCCGGTAAGAAAATATATTATTCATTTTTAATATAAAGATAAAAAAACCAACAAAAGAGTTAATATCTAAAATATTATTAGGTATAATATTTATTATTATTCACTTTTAATATAAAGATAAAAAAACTTGTAAAGGGTTTATATCCAAAATATTTTTCAGAGCAAAACAATTAATTTATAAGTATAAAAACTGTAAGGAGTTTTATTTGAAATATTATTTGGAATGACATAATAGCTAATAATTTCAAGTTTATCCCAAAAAAATCCTTAATAATAATTGAGAATATTTCAACATGTGTCCCATGATATAAGAGTCATGGACATTCAAAACATCAAAGAGAAAAGAGAAAAAAAAACAAAAATTACTTAATCTCTTTAGATTTCTAGCCATGGTTCATTTGTAGAGCATAAGCTGTGAACAAATCTGTTTTCTTTAAACATCTTTCAAACCATTTTCTTGACCTAAGAAACTAGAGTTTGTTCATTGTAGCATTCTCGTCATAGATATGTTGATAAAAAAAAACACCATAAGACCATTGCAACCACAAATAAAAAAAAAACAATGTAACTTACCTTAGTTAAGATGTATTAGGTTGTTAATACCTTCCACTTACACTACTAGTCTCTTGCCTTAGAATTCTGAGACCAATAAGGATTCTTAACAACTACAATACTTGATGACTCCTTATCCAACCACATGCCTCTCAACCCGTCTAGGAAGGGTCGTCGCAATGTCATGCTCTCATGAAATGTACGATAATCTTCAAATAATCTTTGCTCAAACCCTAAATGATCTTTGATTGTCTAACAAGATCCTTATGACTTCTAATTTTTTTTAAAAAAAAAAACTATTGTTTCCTTTGTGTCTAAGAGTTTTGGGAGACCTAACAAATACAACGCTCAGGTGTTGCAATTGGGATCTTTATAGAAGTGTTATCAAGTCTAACCTAACTTGGGTGTCTAGCCTAGGTTTCAAATTAAACCATATTAGAGTTGATCGAATTTGACCCATTCAACTTAGCAAGTCAAAACATAATTTGATCAACCTAGTCAAAACCCATTTTGATTTATAAAAAAAAAAAATAAATCCAAAACAATGTTATTTTAACTATTTTTTTAAAAAAAAATACTAAGACAACAACACCTTAGATCAATTAAGGAGTTACATATTAAACCTACAACATAGATCATGGATCCAATTGGATTTAATAATTTTTTTTAGAATCTATTTTTACTTAATTATATGATAATAAAAATAGACATGCATAAAAAAGTGACCAAATAAAATTTAAAAAAGAAAATCATGAAGAGTTGTAAAAAAAGAGTGTTTGCTAATATTATCTAAAAAAATACCATAATTTTATTAGAAAGCAAAGTAGAATTTGAACTACATTAAATAAAATAATACACAAAATAGTTTTTCAATCAATGTATATAATGAATTTTAATTAAAATTAAAGACCCGTTATGTCGAACCCTTGTTTGGTTGGGGTTTCAAAGTAAACCAAGTTGAAGCTAACTTTGTGTGACCTAGTAGAACTGGTGGACCCAAGTGTGACTTAGCCTATTAGTTCAAAACTTAGCTTGACTTAAAAAAAAAAAGCTTTCAAAGAGAATTTCTTATAACTTTTTTTTAAAATATTAATATGATGATATTTTAGATTGACTTGAGTTAACTAAGGTTAATTCATCAAACTTATGACTCGAGTTATGGACTTGGTTGGGTTTAAATACCTTATTTTGTAAAAGTTATTTTTCATTTAATCATAGGATAACTAAAATAGACATATGAAAAGAAAATGAACAAAATAATTTTTTTTTTTTAATATTCATTAAGGCTTGTATAAAAAGAGCATTTGCTAAAATTATAAAAAAAAATGTTATAATTTTATTCAATAAGAAATTACAAATTGAACAATATTTAAAAAAGATAATATCTAAAATGTATTTTTATTTAATTTCAATTCAAATTAAAGAAAAAAAACATAAAGGGCTAAAAAAAATTAAGAAATCATAAAAAAAATTGTTAATACTAATTAAACATTAAAATAAAAAGTTGATCTATAAATGAATGATAAATGCATATGAGAATATTTTATAAATATTTACATAAAGTCATGCTAGTTAACGGTAATAAAGGTGTAATAAACTATATAATAGAGGAAATAACAAAAGAAACGGGATCATTTTCAAAGCTTAGTTTTATTTAAATCTACATCAATTAAAATAAATATTTGAAAGAGTTCAAAGGATTTAAATTATGAAGAAATGAATATATTTTTTTAGTCAAAATCTTAATTTTTTATTCATACATTTGTTTTATAATTTTTGATAAGAACATGTCTTTTTTATTCACAACATATTTTTTCAATAAAAAATTTAAGGTAATTAAAATACATATTTGCAAGGATTCTAATTGCTTAAATTCATAAGAGAAAAAATGTATTTTTTGGTCAAAATTCTATTTTCCTTATTCATTTAATTTCTTATTCATGCATTTGTTTTATATTTTTTGATAAGAACATGTCTTGTTTATTATTTTTTGGTCAAAATTCCATTTTCCTTATTCACCGTATGTCTTATAAAATAGAATAATAATTAATATATTAAAACTATATAAAAATTCACAATAACAAATAAAAAAAGTTTATATTTTATTTAGGGTTTTAGTTTTTCCATTTTGTATTGTCTATTACTCTACTAGTGTTGTCTATTACTCTACTAGTATCATTATTAGCATCTTGACATGAAAAAAAAGAGGTAAATTATGGGTCAGTATTCAACAACGCCCATTGAAACGAGACAATCATTATAAAGAGGAAGAGTTTTCAACCAACATTCAATGAAGTACATCATCGACAATTACTTGAAATTCCATTTGGATCAAAAACCTATTTCATTTCTTCTTTCTTCTGGAATCACAGGAGCGCTCTTTTCTTTTTTCTTTTTTTTTTGGGGGGGATAATTTACAATTTCTTCTTCAAAGCTCAATACGAGAAATAAGAGGGCTGGGTTCGGTGGAAGGAGGCTGTTGATTAAACAATTGTCCAATCATTTTCGTTTTCATCTTGGTATGCAGCTTTGTCGCCAAAGGACACACTCTCAGGCCTTGGAGGCTTTTTCAAGAACAAAGAAGACTTGCCATCAAAGAAGGTAGAGAATGGTTGGCGAGATGAATTTTCCTCTGAGTTCTTCTCATCTTTTGATGGGTTTCTCGAGTTTCTTTCCTTGCTTCCAAAGCTCAGGCCAAGCATCTTCAACCTACGTTTTGGTTCACCCACAGTATTGGTTTCTTCCATCTGCCTTGCTGCCTTTAGGACTTCTTCTGGGTTCAATAACATTGTCTCTACTGTTTCGTACACCTAATACATCAAAAAAATGTCGCATTAAAGTAATCTTAAAAAGAAAAACTAAGACATGAAGACTAGAGTGCAAGAAAATTTCGAAATAGTTCTACCCTTGAGCATTTTTGCATGAAGTGGTCGCTCTGAGAACTCAAAAAATGCACCCTTTATAGTTGAAAGTCTAACCTCTCCATAAGGGGGTGTTTTTGAATGATAATGCCAGCCATAATTTCTCATTACAAGAGTGCATGACAAAAACATGTTTCGAACTTAAAAAAACAGACTGTTCTGAATAGTGAAAGAGAGATGGAAAACTATGGGTTACATAGTTATGCATAGGGTATTTTTGTGTACAAGCAACAAATTTAGGTACTCAAGTAACAGTATAAATGCCAATTTGAAATGAAGGAATCGATAAATGCTACAAATGCTTATAATTATCTGATATGGTCTTGGTATAACCTACCTGGCAGAGATCATCCATTTTATCACTCCAGATCTTTCCTTGACAAGTGACAACAACATAGTCTTTGCATTCCATAAATATCTTTAACAAATCATTGTTACAGGAGAGTTTAGCCTCGGCCATTACAAATCCCAAACCAAGCTGAAATTTTCAGAACATCTGACATTATTAGCACACCATAAAAGAGGTACGATTTGAAGTTAACAACATGGAATTAGCAAGTAAAATAACAAGTTAACAACGCAGTTGCAGACTGTACCAATAAAGCAGAAGAATTGGATTTTTTTTCCTTCTGGTTTTAGTTTTTCCTTTTTAGTTGCAAAGAACAGTGCAAACTTTGTCATATGCAAACGTCAAATTGCAGGATCAAAAACATTTCTCATGATATAGTATGGTATTAAAAGGCAATTCAGGAAAGACAAACGCCAAGCACCACAGGAAAGCTAGTGAAAGCTTATAATGTTAATTATAAAAAACATGTAGCTTGAAGAGACCTAGCTATCTTTCGTCTTTGGGCCAGACAGGCCTGGCTATCAAAAGACATAAAAATCCTGGGTTTTATATAGCAGTGTAGCAAATGAACAATGCTGGATGGGAATAACTTATTGATAAGCAACATGAGCTGTTCAAGATATCTTACCAAAGAAATAAACAGTTGTTCAAAAAGCTCAACAGGTGGGATGTCTTCTAAGTCATTCAGAATACCCTCCCTGAAGAATTAAAGCAACACGCTGCCTTGTAAAGTCAAGTGTAAGCACTAATCAGAACTAGCATCCATATAAAGATTCGAACTTACACAGCCAAATCCACATCAAAGAGGGGAGCCTGTTTAACAGCTGGTACAGGTTTGGCTGTTTCCCACAGTTCACGCCACAAGTTACCTAGCATTGTTGCAAATTCAATTACAAGAGAAATCAGATAAAAGTTCAAATGAGTAGCAGCACACTCAACTTCAACCTGCTTAGTAAAGTATATGACATAGTCAAGTAACTAATTGATTTGATCATGGATATTAGGAGAAAAAAGAAAGCAATAATTTGTGATTCAATAGACAAGAAAATCCGGATGAATACACAATTCAGGTAAAATACATCTTACATAGAAACATGCAATAGCTAGCAGTAATATCTTTAAGAATTAATCTGCTTATTGCTTTGCTAAATGAACACTTCTATATTGTAGTTGAGGTCACCAGGGTAAAGGGAAAACCTTCCTTTTGCATTCGACTGCTTAGTTGACCTCTTGTAGAAGATGAATCAACTTGATCAACATACTCTTGAGCCTCATCACTTGGCTCACCTTCTGTCCAGTCAGGGGGAGAGTGCCATCTGACAAAATCTTCTAAGATACAGCCAGGATTTGCAGCCTAGCGCACATATAGAATGTCAATTACTTTCATAAACTTCCAGACAATCTATAAGATAGAGACTTTGTTTGAAGAACTACCTTGAAGGCCTGCATGTCAGAGAGGAGTTGAGAACACCCAGCACCAACACTGACCATCAGAAATTACACAATTCATCAAAGAAATCCCAAAGCTTAATTGCTTTCCTAAACATCACAAGTTTCAAATGCTGAAAGCTAAAGGCGTGCATGGGCCTGAGATCATCATATTGTGCTTTTGACAGAACCAAACTTGGATAAAGATAAGTATTTGTATAAACTATTTAACTTGTAGTCAATTGCAGGCATTATACTACATAAACCAAGCATGACCATAAATTTAAATGGTTAATATTTCATATCCATTCGTGATGCTTAGAGAATGCAAAAGAAGCCCAAATCCAACACAGTGTTTAAGAGGCACATAGAGGAATCCTATAACAAAAACATCAAAGAGAACAATGGCTTAAAAACTATAATAATTGACTAGCAGATCTATTATACTTTGTTCAGCTGGTCTAGCTCATACAAGGAGACTAATGTTCCTAACAGAATGTATTGGGTGACATGGTGGCAATTTATTTGATTGCGGATCCAAGGACAACAACCTGCCCTTCCTTATCTCAGTGTGGTCAGCACCCTTACCTGTTTTGGATGGTTTTTACTGTTCTGCTTAGCACCTAACTTCTACAACAGGAATTACTCAATACACTAACCTTCCAGTTCGCAGCACAAACTCTTCTGTTTCTTGGATAAGATCTTCAGTAAGCAAAGGTCCTTCCTGTATATATGGATGAAAATGGATTTAAACAAGAAAGTTATAAGTACACAGTTAAGAACTACTGAGAATAACCAACCAAACCTGGGTAATCGGTGAGTATACAGGTTCTCCGGTTTCCAACATGGTTAAATTATCAGCAGGTCTATCAGCTCCCAATCGAAGAACAAGTTCTCCAGTGCTTATTCTAGCATATAAGATATGGTGTGAGGTGACTGTGCCCTGGAGATCAGCTGATTCTTGAGAACATGAACCAGCGTGCCTCATTACTGATTCTATTGATTGAGTGGCCAGAATGCGCCACTTTTTTCTAGAAACACAAGAATTCACAACCTGAAGTTGCTGGTACAAACGACAGGATTTTAAATCTGGAATCTCATCTAGAGGGATGCCCGGTATATATAGCTCTTCAGACCAAAGTCTTCTTATCTGAAAATGGTGAACATGCTTTGCCAGATAAAGAAAATGGTGAAGTGACACTAATGCTCAAAATTCCAAAGCATGTGAAAGATCATATCTGAACAATTTCCTGGTTTGGACCAAAAGAAAAACTAGTTATCGTGTATTGCTTTGCAGTGAAGAGACCAATGGAAATTGTTCTTGTAGTGGTGCTAGATTTTAACAGTTTATTATATAAAGCAGTGATTGTTTGAGGTTTGTAAAGCTTATGTAGTCTTTCCCATGTGTTGGATCACCAGATAGAATTTCTAGCAGTCCACTTACCTCAGTAACAATTTTGCACCAGAACAATGCCATTTTTCGCAGGGTTGTAAAACTTCCAATTACTTCAGATAGTTTAGTAAGAAAGCCCTCAGGTGGAGCACCATGAATATCTCTGGGCAATAACGGTGGTTCCAAAACCAGGCTCATGTTCCGGCTGAGAAAGTTTCCCTCTGCGAATATCTTGCAAATATTACAACGGAAGTGAAAGATCATCACAGGATAATGCAACAAACTAACAAATTTTTACATGTAAAACAATAATGAAATGTATCAAAAACTAAAGAATAATGGTATGAAAAGCAGTCTAAAGGTCATCTAATCATGAATCTACCTGCATTAAACAATGATTTTATCAATGATACCAGCTTCTCATCATTACCAAACTCAGATGTTAGTTTATCCTCCTTGTCTCGAAGCACTAATGACTTAACTGCAGCAAAGCTTAAGCTTGCCCTCTCCATAATTGGCGAGGAAGCTCCAGATGATGCCAAAATGTCTTTCATTGACTTAAACTTTTTTCCAGAACTGAAAAAGATTCCCAGAAAACAATTAGGAACTCTGTGTGCATGGAGAAAAATCACACTCAATTACAGAATAATCTCATCAGGACACAGCCTCAAGATTTGCCAAGTTTAATAAAATGATCTGAGAACTAAAAGAAAAGGGAATATTTTGGTCAAAGAATAAAAAAATATCCAGCAACTTACTCCACAGCTACAGCCAATTGCTTCAAGGCAGATATTGGAGGAATTGTATCTGGGTTGGTGGCATTTAATCTTTCTACTATGGAAGAAACATGTGAGCCCTACAGAAGATTAATCCTGGAAATAAGTAAACAAGTAAAAACAAGAAATTCTACATTTGTGTGAGCCATGCAGCAAAACAAACAACAATGAAAGGTGTTGGATAACGGAACAGACAGAAGCTTTTCCTGTTAGCTTCATGCTCCTCTTATATATTGTAGGAACAAATGCACTACTCTGTTGTAAGAAAACAGAGAAGCTTACTTTATTCAGCATGACCCGTTTTAGGTAAAGAAAAGAAAAAAAGTCAGTTGGTGAGAAATCTACCACTTGGCTTAAGTATTAACTGGCTGCGGCAACAAATAAAAGCCTTGATAGAATGTCAGCTCATGTTGAACACCTTGTGTATGAGTTGCTATCTTTCTAGTTCAGAAATTTGACTCACTTTCAGTTGGAACGTTTCCATCTATAGATAGCAGTGTAACAGTTATGCTTTACAGAAACCTAATTATAACCTATAAAATTCTGTCTGATCGCATTTCCATCGATCGATTTGGAAAAGCTCCTTTCTTTATTTTTGTTCTTCAGATCACAGGCAACAACACACTGCTAAACAGGCATTTCGAAAACACTAAAGCGTAAGTCATTCACTCATCAGCACATTCTAAGCAAACAACATGATGGACACGTCAAACATCAAGCAAATAGATGATACAGACGGCAAATATAAAACAAGGGAGATGTTAGTTTGATACCTTGGCCTCCTCGTCGTTTTTCATGTTGAGCAAGTAGAGATTTTCATCGTAAAATGGAAGAGCCATGGTTGAGTTTTCAGCTTTGTTGTTGTTGTCAGGTTCTCTTTTCCCTCCTAATCTTATAGTATTCTTGAATCTATCTTGCCAATCCAGCTTAGTCCCTATTTTTCCAGGTCTCCACCTCATATGTTGCTGCTTCCCTTCATTCTTATTCTGCATCATGCCATTGCCCACAATAATTTTTTCTTTTTTCTTTTTTCAAGAATACTAAAAAAAAAAAAATCCAAATCAAGTTCAATTTCTCAATCGAATCAAAACACACCTATTTCGTAAAAAAAAAAAAAACAAAAATTAGTTCACCTTTGACTCGCTGTCATTGCACGGAGACGACTTTTCTCCCGATTCTTTTATCGATTCCTTTGGCGATATCTTATCTGAGTCTTCTCCGGTTCATTTCAACAAAAAATCAAAACTCCATCGATGATTAATTAATTAATTAATATATATATATATATATACACACACGCATCTTTTTCTACATGAGAAATAAAAGGAGAGGGGAATAAAAGGAAAGAAAGCAGTAGATATAGATTGAAGAGAGAAAGAGACGGGGAACCTGGCCCTTCTCGATCGGATATAAAGTCTGATTTAATGTCAGTGAAAACTTGCTCCGCTTTAGCAGCAGCGGAATGGATGGCGGTCCTTGCTTTGGATACAAAAGAAGGCGACTCCATATCCTGCGCAGGGAGGTGCGTGGGTTTGATTTAGACAGATTTGAGGTGGCTAAAGGATCGAAAATGAAGGCAAAGCATTTTTTCTTTTCACAAGGAAAGATTGGGATCAAAGACACGAGTGCATAGAAGCATCATGGTTGAAGACTCCTCCTGGGTTATGACTCCCCTTCTAATTAATTTATTCAATTCTTTCTTCTTTTTTTCCCATTTTTTTCTCTAAGCCAATTATTTTTGTTATATAATATTTATTAACTAACAATTAACCTATTGTTTTTATATCATCAATAAATCCAACTAAACCACTATAGTCGGTCCATTAACAAAAGCTAATTGTACATTGAAGACAAATATCCTTGCTGTAATGGTATCTTTGCCCTCCATAAAATAATCAAATATATTAAGGTTTCCTCGCAGGATTTATTAGTTCTTAAGGGATTGGCCCCGGGCAAATGTGTATCTTTTTTCCCGCTAAAATAACTCAATTACTTTTCATGTTAAAAAGTTTTAAAGTACAGTAAAATAATAACTTTACTCTTAAAATAAAATAAAATTAAAATATATATACGAAGGTCCTGTAGTCGTTTCGTATCAATTTTGTTTTTTTTTTGTTATTAATAATTTTATAAGGATAATTTAATCTTTTTATATAAATTAAATGTTATTTAATTTGAAAAATATTGATGCACGAGGGCTCTTGAATGACATGTTTAGCACCTCTAATAACAAAAATTACAATTTCATAATATTTTAGCGTCACTTTGTTATCTTTCTATTGATGTTGTGCATATAAAACATGGAGGGGTGGTTTATCATTGATAGTGTTATTTTTTTTTCTCTCTCTTTCAACATTAGGTTTTTTTTATTGTATGTGTTTCAACTTCAGTTTTTACTCTTATAATTTCTAGCTTTTGTTTATGAATTTTTGTAAGAGTTTTATTAGTTTTCAATTTCATACTTCAATTTCAATTTGTCATATTATTTTTTCAATGTGGTCCTCATTATTTTGATTTTTTTTCTTTTGTTAAATTGATTTTTTTTTCAATTTTACTCTTCCATCAAAATTTTATTTGTATTTCTTATTTCAATTTTAATCCTTATTCTTTTGATTATTTTTGTTTTTTTATTAAATTGATTTTTCTTTTCAATCAAAGATCAAATTTATTTTATAAGTAATTATTTTGTAACTATTTTTTTTAACATAGTAAAACTACTATTTAACCTCAAGATTCATCAAAATTTAAAATTGTTGACCAATAGCTTTCTTGGCTTTTTACAATATTCGTAACAGTAAAAATACTTCTTTGCCTCCAAGATAAAAAAAAAAAGGATGGGCTGCTAAATAAGGGTATTTTAGGTTTTTTCAAATTTCATGTACAGTAAAATAACGTTTTTAGCTTCAGAAAAGATAAAAAGAAGCTTTTCCTTTAGAAGTATTTTGGTATTTTTACATAGGTATTTTGTGTAATTAAGAGGACCATGGGGGTGTTTTAATATTTTCACATTTTTTTGTTATTTTTTAATCGAAAAGCTGGTGAAGAATGGGTAGCGCCCATGCCATTAAGGAGGCGCATATGACGCTTCCTGGTGGTTAAATCTGGTCATCCGCCATCTAATTAGAAATGCAATCATGCTCTCTTCCACATGGTGTGACGCATGTAGACAAATAGTGGTTGAATTACCGTTGATGATCGATTATTTACGTTTTTTTTTCTCTCTCCTAACAACTGAAGTACACAATTGTCATCTTTATTTATTGTTTGTCAAATCAGGCATGTTTGTCATTCTCAAGTACCTTAGGTCTAACATGGTTGCCATACCCAAGACACTTTGGTCTGGCTATTTTATTTAAATTAAAAAAGCTACGTTGAACCCATGTTTACTTGGTTGCTAGACCGAAATAGCTTGAGTATGGTAACCCTATGCAAATATACTGTAGACCAAGACACAATCCATTATAGACTTGCACAGAGGATTTTCCAAGCTCTGAAGGCTTAGGATGGGGCTAATGTTGTCTTTTCATAGAAAATTAAATTAAAATTTTTCCATTTGATTGAAAAAATTGAAGCCCTGGTTATGAGGGTATTTTAGTATTTTTCATAGACCTATTGGTCATTAAACGTTTAAGCGGGGTATAATAGTCTTTTCACGTTTATTTGCATAGTAAAAATAGTATTCTATCCCTAAAGTTAACAAAATTAAGACCTGTTGCCTAGGGTTTTTTTTACCTTTCACAAACTGTTAAATAGTTAAAATACATCTTTAGTATTGGAAAAGACAAAAAAATAAGCTTTGCATATGTAATTATTTTTGTTCTTTCACACTGTTTTTGTGTAATTTTCTATAATCATAGGGGTATTTTAGTATTTTGATATTTTTTTAGTATTCTTAAAGTAAAAAAGCTGTACCAGACCCGTGTTTACTTGGGTCTGACAAATATATCAGACCTAACTTACTTGGGTGCTAGACCTAATACGCTTGGGTCTGGCAAAGAGTTAAATGAAGGTTTATAAATTAATTCTCTTGGTTAGATTTAATAATATTATTAAAATATTCTTCATGTTTTTAATATTTTATTTAAATTTAAAAAAAAAAACTAATAATGTCCTGTTGCGGATTGAGCTTCATAGTTTATTTCGGTTTGCTTACTATGAGATTATCCCAGTCTCATTACCTGGGTCGTAGGTTTTGCAAGTTAACTCGGGTTTTTTTGTTGGTCAATTTTTGTAATTAATTTTTTTTTCAATTCCTTCTTTCAACAACATATGAGTTGATTGAGAATTAAGTTTAATTGAATGTTTTTTTTTTTTAATTCCATCCTTCAACTTATGGGTTGATTGAGAATTAAGCTTCACAATTTGTTTTAATTTACTTTTTGTGAGGTTATCCTAGTCTTATGACCCAAATCAAGAATTTAACAGGTTAACGTGGGTTAACTCTGATTTTTTTATTTTTTTAATTGATTTTTTTTCAATTCCATCTTTTAACATTGGATTGATTAAGAGTTGAGTTTCATAAATTATTTTGATTTACTTTTTATTGGGTTGAATCAGTCTTATAATCCAAGTTTAACATGTTAACTTTTTTTTTAATTGATGTTTTTAATTTTATTCTTTAATATTGGATTGATGGAGAATTAGATTTCAATATGTTTTTTTTAAATTTGTTTTCTATAAAGTTATCATTATTTTATAACTTGAGTCGTGAATTTTATATGTTAACCTTATTTACCCTGAATCGATCTAATATATTATTATTTTAATATATATATATATATATATATATATATATATATTTTAAAAGTTATCATCTTATTTTTTTGTCAAACTATATTTCATCTATTATCCAAATTATCTTTAAACTTATCAAATCAAATGAGTCATATCAAGTCAATTAATTTTTAATTTTTTTTACTTCAAAACATGGTATCAAGGATATTTTTTTTAACATTAAAAAAATTAATTTTAAATAATTTAGTTATATATATATACACTAAGGGAATGGTGTTTCCATGTAAATACTGTATAATTATAAATTTTGCCGACAAAATTATAATTTAGGGTTTCTTAGAAAACAAATTTTTTTTTATATACTTTTATTATTTTATACTTGGCAAATTTTTACTGTTTGTTTTGTTTTCTTTTTTTTCTTAGTAATTTTTGTTTTCTTTACACTTATTTTTACCTATAGGACATGCTTCCCAGTCTAATGCAGACAGGTTTCGGATTGGATGGGAAAGGAGGCGCACTGAAAAGAGAGACATAGCAAGTCCATCAGGAGATCAAAACCTTGGATTTTTATCAAGATATTTCTTGGAGGAAGCAAACATGAAAAGATAACAATGTTGTCTTCCACTATGAAACCATCCCAAGGGACCAAAGAGTCATCCCTGATGTTCTATATCTATCGCATCGTCTGTAAATGGGCTGGGAAATCAAGTGGAGATGGGAGTGCATTTGTTTTGCTTTGAGAGGGAGGAAGTCATGCTGAAAGGAGACATATATTTTGTAGTTGGTAAGGTGATGCTTCTACGACGATAGACAAAGGATACATTTGATTTGATGTTCTTTGGATTAACAAGGAAATATATCCTGGAAGAAGAGATTGATGTCTCCCTTGAAAACATCAAATTCCAGCATCCGGTCAACCGTCTCCTGCATTCAATACAACAGCAAAACTCGGTAAAACATATACAAGAACATACCTCCAAGATTTCACTGTTATTCTACAAGTTTTGTTCTTCAAGACCTTGTTTAGTTGATCCTGGGCTGATAAATTCTCATTGCACAATCGCTCAACATAATTGCTGCTCCCGACGGTATCCAATATGAATGCTGCTCTCTTAATAACTTCCTCAGGGACGCCTGCATGAACAATGTCATCAGTAAATTGGAGTGATGCAGCCCCTTCATGAATGAATTTAATGCAATGATAGCTCTTGTTTACGCGGGTAACTTTCGACAGAAGTCTGTCGTCCGGAGAACTACATTCTGTCACACTGTCAGCGCAACATTTATCACAATCTATTAAAGATTCATGTAACAGACACCAACTGGTTTAGGGGTTACTTGACTTGAGTCAATCCTATAGGGAGCAGCTATACCTATCAAATGTTAGTCATGCTTGCAAACACAAACAAGCTATATCATCCTGCTGTTACTGAAAATCTCTGTATCATATCCATATTTATTTCTCCATTAGCAGCTTCCCCAAAGAGAATTAAAAAAAAGAAAGAAAAAGGAAAACAACCGCAGGAACATATAGCTGTTATTTGGACATAATTTTGACTAAGTTTCTTAAACAAATCATGAAGTCAGAATGTACCGGCTAGCAGAGCACAATGGAGACCTGCAAACCATAGATAAGCATGAGTTTACTGCAAGTTACAAGCATGTATACCAAATGCACACAAAAGTATACACTCACCATAGCTAAGAAGTGCATGCCCAGGAACTAACCTGTAAAAACAGTCTTCTAAACATTAGTAGAATCACTTTCAACATCCGTCAAGAAATAAGAGCCATCACTGGGCAAAGAAGTCCAATATGAGAAGTTCACTGTTGATAAGTTATGGCTCAAGAATGTACATAGGGTCACAAACATACTAACGGCCCTCTTGCCTACAAACATGACAACTTGGATGCTACAATCAGCAATGCAGAAGTGCGGAGTAGGGAGAAATAGATCCATGCTGAGCAGTGCCCAAAATCCCATCATATTGTTAAACCATTGATGCAGTGAAAATATTCCCTAACATCAGTAATCCCAACATCGGAAAAGAAAACAATTGAGTCATCAACCAATGGTAATCTTCTCCTTTTCACTGAGTGATAAAATGTTATTTTCTGTTTTTAAGTACAAAGATGTGACTAATTCTAGCTAATTCCCCAACACTCAGTCCTCCCTCTTGAACCTACAACCTTCACTTTTTAAAGTGGGGTCCGCGTTACCACCCAGGGGAGCCCTGGGGTGGCAAGAGGTAAAATATGTTGGCTTGCTATAACATGATGCAAAAAGATCATAGAAATATACCGATAGAGAAACACAATGTCCTTGATGTTCGTAGAGTTGTTGTCAGGTCTCAGCAAACTCATGGTGAAAAATTTCACCTTCTCAGACTGGAATTAATTAAAAGTTAAAATAAAAACCCACTTCTAAATGGTAAAGCGAGAAGTGTTTCTAACTTAGGTAAGCAACTAAAAAATAATGCATACCTTTGGTAAGCAACCGTCATTAAATAACTCAGTCAAATGAGTGGACATCAGAACCTGTAAGAACAAAAAACTTTGAGAAATTTTAGTAGTAAGGAGCTCAGCTTACCTATACTGTCCCATGTTCCCAATATTAGGTGTTCCTCAGAATTGTTTAAATGCCAGTGGCAGATGTAGGGCCAGAGGTGGTACATTGAAGTAAGTAGAGAAAACTAGCCATGTGCAAAGAATATCTATAATAGAAATGGTGAGAATGACAACAAAGAATCCTAGTAAATAGTACCAGATTGGACATGGATGGTGGGGACACTAGACACACCGCAAATTACACGGGTATATGGACAGAGACAATGTAGGATGACCCAGCCTGTCACTCTTTAATTGGGAGACTGAGTCCATTTAGGCCTATCTCAATGTTTATTTTATTTATTTGAAATTATTTATGTCAAACAATTTGATTTGATGGGCTGAGCCCAATGGTGAGATGTTTTAGGGTTTTACTATTTATATGTTTCTCTATCTTTTTGTAAGACAGTTTTGATAATTAATTAAAAATATTGCAGACTTTGCGTATCTCCAATCCGTATTCTTCTGTTTCTTTGCTTTTAATTCTTAGCTTCTTTCTCTAAAAACTTATTTCTTTTATGCTTTAAGTCTTTGCTCCGCATCAAATTTGGTATCAGAGCTAGGGTTTTAACTGTTCTTACAATTAAACGATCTACATACTTATGCTTATTCATAACCCTAACCCTAGATCCGGTTTGATCTAAAAAAAAAAAATCCTACTGTTCTGATTACAAAAAAAAAAAAACATTGTTCAGTGTTCATCATCAAAACTCAATAGGGCCGAGCATCTCCAACCCTGGGAGAGTTGGTGGGGACACTAGACCCACGCCGCAAATTACACGGGTATATGGATGGAGACGACATAGGATGACGCAACCTATCACTCTTTGGTTGGGAGACTGAGCCCATTAAGGCCTATCTCATTGTTTATTTTATTTATTTGGAATTATTTATGTTAAACAATTTGATTTGATGGGCTGAGCCCAATAGTGAGATATTATAGGGTTTTACTATGTATATATTTCTCTATCATTTTGTGAGACAATTTTGATGATTAATTAAATATATTGCAGATTTTGCATATCTCCAATCCCTATTCTTCTCTTCCTTCGCTTTCAATTTTTAGCTTCTTTCTCTAAAAGCTTATTTCTTTTATGCTTTAAGTCTTTTTGTTCATTGTTCCGCATCAATGGGAATAAAGAATGGTGAGAACAAATGGGTGGATGTAGTGGTGCAGGAAAAGGCTAGGGGAAGATTTGAGTTTGATGTTTATACGACTAGTAAGGGTTTCAAATTTAGTATTTTTAAGGTGGAATTGAAAGCAGATCTGAAAGAAAATTTGAAGAATAACAGAACATTGACTGCTGCTACCCTCACACTAGCGGATTGAAAGAATCACTCCTTAAATAAGAACCTAAGATGAACCTAGGGCTTAAGGAATCACTCCTGAGTGAAAGCATCACGCTCTCAAAGAAAAAGGCTTCACTTTGTTCATAGTAGATCTGTCATAATCCAATTAAAAGACAGCGAGCAGATATATATTTAGCCTTGAGTCAGTACTAATCCTAATTGGTCTTGGATTCCTATGTAAGAAAATGTAATGATTCCTATAAGAAACATAAACAAGTCCACTTTATAAGGACGAAGAAAACAATAAAACAGGAAAATAAAAGTTGGATCATACTACTGAAATTTCCAGCAATCTGTAAAATCACAGAATGGCCCTTGACCTTTCTAACTAGGAGCAGCCTCAGCTGGAACTGAAATTGGTTTGAAAAACTTAAACCAACTCTCATAACCAATCATATAAGCCTTCATCCCACCAAATTAAAGCCTGAGTTGAAATCTCTTTCTGTTCCTTAAACACGCACCTAAAGTCAAATTTAAATCCCTACGCTGCATGATGTAGTCAGCCAAATCAAATGCTAAGAAACTAGCCCAGGTGTTTTTCTTTTGTGTGCTTTGATGCTTCGACATATGATGATATGCACCCATAACAGAAGGTGCTAATGCTATTAAGGAATTGACTAGGAAGAAGTAATAATAGAGGAAAATGTTGCTTAGCATGATCATGCATACAAAGATCCTCATTGAATTTCACTATGCTTAAGAGAACTATTATGCTAGTATGATATATAAAATCTCACAGGAGATGAAGACGAATATCAAACCTTTGGAGGGTCATCACATGCAACAAAGTAATTTACAGTTCCACCAAGTAGACCAATGCCATCTGTATTCAAGATCGTAGTATACTTGTGAATTAAAGAACAAGAACAAATGATCAAGCATCACAAAAACCCAGTCTTTGTAAGAGAAACTAACCTTCAGTTAAAGTACCTTTACCAAATTCATCCAACAGACACAAAGATCGTGAAGTTGTTTGCCTGAAAATTTGTCAACATGAATCCTTATGGTTGCAAAGGTGGATTCTAAAGATGTCTTATAAGCTTCCAGCTACTAAGCATTCAGATATTTTAAAAAAACTTCAGCACTCCAACATTCTCTATAACACCATGTTGAATTGGCAGACAAAAGAATGAACGTTATGATAAGACATCAACAAAGTCTAGGTGCTAAAGATTGTGAGACAGTTAACATGAACAATGGCCTTTAGTTCTGAAATGTGAAACCATCGTAATTGACCTGATGCTAGTTTACCTTAGCATCAGTCCTACTTGATGCAGATCTATCATAAATGTTGATTGTTCTGCAGTCATAAGCTTGCTTCCAGTTGCACAGAATATCCTGTTACAAGAGAGTAGTCTTTTGCATGATGATTGAATACAAACATCAACTGTTATTCTAAGAAAGATGCTGGAATCATGAAGGTCAGACACCTATCAGTCAATCCCACAGTGGCAGCATCTGCTGGTACAAAACTTCCGATGTGAGAAAGGAAAACAATTAAAGCAACCTGGAAAACAACGCTCATAAAGCAAAATTTGTAATAATGCGATACAAAACATAAACTCATCAATTGCAACTTGCATGAAAATAGACTATCACAAGAATGGACAGCAAGATGACCCTCAAGACTAATTGCAACAGAAGCATCAACACCATGGACTTGACAGACATCCATAGAAATATGGAGATGGTGGAAACAAATTGTCATGATACACATGTTGCTGCTAGCTGAAGTGATCCACTGAACTTGCACTTTATAGTTCAATAACATGTTTGATGATGACCAAAACATTGTACCCTAAATAGTCATTTCTTAGGTCTGTTGACTTTAAATGTAAACTGACACACATAGGAAGATGCTGCAAAATGTATCCATTTTTCTGACAACTGCTGAAGCAACCGACTAATAGATTTTATTTGAAAGATGAATCAAGCCCCAAATTTGAAGGCATCACAAAAAGCATATGACACAACACCCATATTTGCAGGTGCATCACACATACATGCGCAAGTGCACCACACAGATATGCGCGTGTGCACTCATACATGCACACAGAGAGTCCTCCCGATAATCATTACTGACCTGCTTTATATATATACTCTTCCCGGAATAATTTGGACCTGTGATGATAATGATCCTTTCTGAAGCAACACAAACTTAAAATTTCAGCACAAAAACTAGTATACCTTAGTTTCTTACTGAAATGGAATAGACTTTGTTGACATCAATGTCATGATTAGTGTAAATTTACCATCATGAAGAATCTTTGTATCATTAGGAATAAATGTGTCTACTGTCATTTCCTGCAAAACATGTCTGGGTGTAGACTACTCATTAACACCCTCAATCAGTAGATCCAACTTTTTAAGGTTTTTATCCAATGAAAAGCAGTTCATATGATCCAATCAATTTTCACCTTCCATTTTGAATGTCAAGCAAGTTTTCTTCAGTCAAAATAGGCCTCACGTAATTGTTTTGATGAGCAACTATGGCCAGTGACAAAATGCTAAATGTAAACATCATATAACATGGTTAGTTATGCATACAAAAAGAAATTTACATATATGATGAGAGAGAGAGGGGGAGAGCTGGTAGCTAGATGATTCTTACCAATCAAGTTCAGCCGCAAAATTTATAGCCTTAAGCAGATGGTCAGAAAAGAGAAGCACATGAGAAACCAAGTCCCTAGTGATTGCCCTTTCCATATCTTTCCATATTAACAAATGAACAGCTTTTAAAAAATTGGAATAAAATATATAAACAATGATGTGCGTTGACATTAAAAGTATTTGCCACCATTCTATATAATTTCAATATAAGACACATTTACACATTTTCTTCGCACCAAAAAGCATGTGCAACTAGTCTTCTTCTCTTAGCCTTGAAGACTATCTAATTATGTACCAGATAACGGAGTTTAGCACTCACTAAGTTGGATTGATGGACCATAGACTCATCTGATAGCATCTTTCACAATAGGCATTACATTGTTTGTATTTTCTCACAAACATTTATAGAGAATAACTAGTCACTAACATATATTTAGCAAGGTAGAGTAAGATTTAGAATGCACACCAAGTATCTTGTGATAAATGTCTCCCAGAAGTTCATCCAATTCTCTTGTCTTTGGAGTACGATAGAAATATCTTTTAGTCTCTCCATCAACATCGGAAAACTATATTGATAATATATTTTCATCAGCATATGTCAAATACATTTTTTGAATGAATATTATTAATCAAAAAGAGAAAACAAGCATCGACTTGCCATAAATTCAAAATCTTGAGGCTTCAACAGTGAGGTTTCTTCAAGTTTCTCTTCAAAAATACACAGCAAGTACCCTATATAAAGGAAAGCACATATGTAAAAGGATAACAAGCTTAAAATAAATAAGATCAGCTTCGCATTGCATAACTCATATTGAACATCTGTTTGGAAACAACATCTATCCTCCATTTCTATGAGAAATGAGCTAAACCAATTCGCACAAATTCCTGTAACATGCTTAAAAACAGAACTCACAGAATTCCTTCCAAGCTAAGATATCCATCTTCCACTACTATGGAAAATAAAATCCACAATGTATCAAGCATATTAGATGCCAAATGTATGAAGGCCAAGTTCTCTTTGGATCACAGCTGGCATTGTTGTGTTTTCAGCAAAAACTTAAGGCTTGGTTTCACTACGTGGTTGAAATCAATTTGATGCTTATGATGGTTGAAACACGGGTTCAACCACATAGCCAAACGTACACTTAAATCCAACTGAGATGGTAAAGCTGTTTACGGGGAAAAAAAAAAGTTTGGTAGTGTGCCATTGAAAATGCTCGTCATTTAAAAGAAAAAAAAATATAGGGTAAGATATTAAATCATGAATGATATTTTTTTCCTTTATCAAAATAAAGTAACAACTTCACGAGTATCATCAAGTTAGTGCTTCCCAGTATTCTACCCAATCTAGCTTTCTTTCATCAAAATACACTAAAAATTAGCAATCACTTCTCGTAACCAGAAGCAATTTGGTCTTGTGGTGGCAAAAAAGACTTTTCATCATGTGCCAAACCCCTTGTGTTTCATTCAATGTCTAGCTCAAAATGTAGCAACTTTCATGCAATGGAAGTGTTCTTCCTTTAGTTCCTAGTGGAATGTAAAGAAGATAAAATGTGGTATCACGATTGGAAACTCAGATTTTGATCATCTGTAAATGACATGTATATTTACTCTGGGTAGTTCAAATTAGTGTTTCAACACAAACACACTGCATAGCGAAATCTTGACCGTTTACTTTTGGGAGATTCATTTACTCATTATGTAACAGAGGCAGTATAAAAAGCCATCATTCAAGTATATCCAAGGCATTAGACAAAGTAATATCACATAGTGAAGGCAATTATAATCAGGGATGAAATCTAAAAGAAACTTTGAATTAGTCATACAAAGTTTTTCAATAGCAGTATAATACAGAGCTTCCGACCAACCTATTTGATGTATGTAAACAATACAAGGAACAAGCTTCTCTTTACCCAAATGGGGTAGTTGTGCAAGCTCCAATAAAGTAACCTACAAAGGAGTTAATCAAATGGATCTCAATGTACATACAATTTCAATTCCTTACTCCAATTTGATCCATGTACAAATCAAACAACTTACCTTGTGCAGAAAATCTGGAAGTTCTTCATAGATTTGCCTAAGCTCATCCAACTGCATGTGAAAGAAAGGCTGAATTATCAGAAACACAGTTTGAGCACAAATGAGAAAAGTCGAATCCTAGCATTAAGGTTTGGGCAAAACAGAAAGAAATCCTATCATCTCGATGGTGGATTCAGTAGTGGGGAGAAGTGGTCATCTTAATATATTTACTGAAGAAATAGAAACAGGAGGACATAGAGTAAATGATTAAACATCCATTTCTTAAAAAATCATGGCCCAGAAATCACAACTAATCTGCAACCTCATCACAGAAACCTTCTTTCACTATTGTCCCGTAACCCTTCTCTTTACTTCTATTAACATCAATAACACCAATCACCTGTAAAAGAAATCACACGTTAGAGCATGACCCGCAAAATGATGGGAAGTGAATTCAACTCAGACATCAAGAAAGATGAGATGCAGTATGTCCCAGTAAAAATGTTAGGTAATGTCAACACATAATTCCAGCTGATATAACATATTGTAATAAATCACAGCAATTGTAACATCTCAGTAATGCGACAAAATGAAACGTGGATAATAAATTGCAGAATAAAAAATCAACGCCTTTCTTCTTGAGTATCGATTTTTGTTGAAGATTTCTGTGCAGATCCCTGAACTTATAATCTTTAGACAGCTATTTGCACCTTTCTTTTTGGTACGGTTCCCAGGGCTGTTCTTATTTTTTGGACTCCTGTGCTCACTTTAACTCATTGAAGCCTTGTACCCCACATGCCATGGCTTTTTCTTTAATCATGCTACCAAATGTACAGTATCTGTCCCTTTTATTCCAATTAGCCTCGCCAATAAGTCATATAAATATCATTCAAACAAAGCTCCGAATAATAGATATGGAAGTATTAAAAAAATTCTTATTTTAGGCTACAATTACACTTGATTAAATAAATGAAATGCCATGCATGCTGGAAGAATATAAGGGATAGTCTTAACTATATAGCTGAACACAGAATTATTGAACAGTACATGTTCTCACACCATCTATTTTCCAGAGAGATTTGGAACTCCATGTCATTCAGGAAAAGAAAAGAAAAAAAAAAAAAAGGAAGAAGGAACTTCCAATAAGAAGTGACCTTTTACAGTGTTTACAATTAAGAAAATATCCAGGAAGATCGACTAACCAATTCATAGACATAAGCCAGCTCTGTTGTGATGCATGAACAAGCCTGGAAAATAAACAAACATTCATAGGGCACATGAATAAACCTTGAGAACAGATAACAATATAAGGCTTCACAGAAAAGGCAGGCAACAAATGTTCTGATACCTGTTCAACAATGTTCAGATTTAAGTACTTAGCATGCTCTTGAAGATTTTCAGAAATTCCTACTTCAAATATCTTTCCCAAATGCAAGAGCGCACAAACACTCTACAAGAGTATCACTGGATCAGGAGAAATAAAATATAATCTGAACTTTATGAATCTACTCACTAGAAGAAACTAAAGATAATCTCTTTAGGAAATTGCATGAAGATCTTATAACACACACATACACACGTAGAAGGCATAATGCATGAATAGGTTTGTGTGCCCATAAAAATATTTTTCTTTTGTCCGTATTCCATTAATACAAAGCAAAAGTCTGCCATTATTTCCATTTCTTTTTTTAGAAATAAAGAAAATAAATCTTTTCAGAAAAAAATGAAGTACATTTTTTCTTCTTCGTCTATAGCTGACATTACAGCAGTTCTTTTCAAGGAGCTTACACAAAATCTTAAGGTTGGAAAGGAATATTTGATTGAAGCCTTCTTTGGATGGCATAAAATTGAGCTACTGACAGAAAATCTTTCAGTATACACTGCTAAGCAATATTTCCTGCTTAGGCCCTACTTCCATTAAGAAGCTGTCAATGAGAAACCATAGAAAACCGAAAAAAGTGGCCAGGTCCTATTTTACAATGAAGAAGCCTATTTAACTGTTTCAAACTTTGAGACAAGTGGCAATTGGTAGCAGAGAGAAGGGAGGAAACAATGAAATACAAATCAACTGCATGAAAACAAATGAGAATGGTTATCTGTAGTGGTGGCTATCCTGTAATTATGAAACTAGTGAAGCATCTCAGCACCAGCTAGCAGGCGAGGGAGCTAAGAAATATTTGTCAACAGGATTGAGAGCTTAAGCACTGCCTGCTGAGGTGAGATTACCTTCAGAAAGGCTGTCCAGTCACCAACAGTAGACAGGGAGCTTGGTGAGTCGAACTTCTTCAAGAACGAAAGGAAAGATTACAAATTTCAGAAGATAAAAAGAAAATTAATGAAAGGAATTGGCAATTCACTAATGTTTGTAATAATGCCAATAAATTAAGAGCGCAAAGAGTGAGTTATGGGTTTTTCAGATTAGACAGAAACAGAGAACATAAGCAAGTCTCTGTGAGAAGTTTGCAAGTCCACAAAATTATTTTGTATATAATCACTGTTTTAAATAAAAGATCTGTGCTGAAATTGTTACTAAAAACCAATTGGAAATCTTCATTTTGTATGGAAAAAGGCTTTGAAAACCTACATAAGGATAGCATGACAAATAACAGGAAGGGAAAAAAAAACAGTACTCTGAGTATACGCTTAATGTCCTTGACAGACTTCAATGTTTCTCGCAAAGAAACCATCAGTTCTTCAGAACAAAGAAAGAATGAAATCTTAATCTGTCAAGGAATATGTCATCGTTACAGTAACCAAAAAATATGAAGTTTGATCATTTTGAAAGCTGATCCTAAAAGTAATGGAATGAAAACTATTCAATGTGATCATAACATTTTCACAATATATCTTCAGCTAGATCAAGCAACCACACCCATGCCAAAATGGTGCCAGCTTATGTAATTGTTTTCCATCTTTTGCCATATTACTGGACCAAGCTCTAATTCATGTAAACAGGAAGTAATTTCATTAACTTAAACAGTGGAAGGATACAGCATTGAGTCGACCATTCAAATTTTCCACATCCAGCAAAGGCCTCAGGAACCAGTTTCTAAAGCAAGATAAAACATTTATTCAAGGCCTTGTATTAGAGAAAATGTTGGAAAAGCTAACATCACAAAGTCTCAAAATTAATTTACCTCAGAAGATGTTTACCAATGGGCGTCACACACTGATGAGGAATTATGTTAGTCTAATATGCTACAGGTACTACTAATGGAAAAATATACTTCTACAAAGATACTACCAAAAAGAAAACTATATCTCTACAAACCTTATTCATCATGCCAAACACAGAGAACCTGCATGTCAAAAAATCAGGATACAACTTTTCTGAATAAGAAAACTGACAAGATAATACAAAATTTACCCTTCTTTTGCCCTGCCAATGCCCATATGGCTTGGATGTTTGTCGATTTGAAAAATCTGCAATGCTTCATGAGCTGCTGCATCAAGTTTAAGAAATTTGTTTCTAATTTGATACGTGAAGGATAAATTGTTTTCCAAGTTTCTTTTCTGCCATTTGTTAACTTGTTTTCAAAAAGCAAAAACAAAAATTAGTGGGAGAAACGAAAAGAAATAGTTCAGAAATAATACATAAATAAAAAGATACAGTGAAATTTCCACGATAGAATCGATAGTAATTGATGCATTTCCATATTCCTTTTGCTCAAGAGTATCTACAATCCTTTCACTTTCTAATATGGCAAGAAGACCTCCACTTGCTCGAACTTGAACATCACTTCCTATGTCCATCATGGAACTCAGCTGGCAATATGAAACAGAGAGGAAGCTTAAAGTAGAGAAAGGTCAAGCTTTGGGGGCATCACCAACACTGGAAGAATAGAAAAACATAGTTAAAGACACATTAAAGATTCTGTATAATAATTCTTATTATTTCAGACTGTACCAGGATTATATTTATATAAAGTATAAAAGAGAAAAATATTATCTTGTAAGTGTTCCCTGGACCTGAAAAAGGACACTCACAATTGCAAACAGAATGAAGTACCAAAATACCCCAATTACATAATTCAAAAGAAAGCTCTCCGTAGCACTATGAGGGTCATGGAATATAGTGATATGCAAGAGCTGGCAGATCCCAACATTAGCCATCCATTTCAGGGGGGAAAACAGATATTATTTAAGGTGGTCTCCAAATGGCATTAAGAAAGAATAGAATCAAGATATAGAGCATCAGTGCAAGGATGACTAAAAACAACTTTTCTCATCTGCTAAACCAGAAAACACCATCCATACTAACTGTAGAGTTCTAAACTAAACTCAAGTCATTTCTTCTATCTCATTTTTTTTACATAGAAAGAAGAGGGTCCTATTTAAACAGAATATACGTGTCAATAAGGACGATATGACATCCTCTGTGAAGATCAAAGGATGATAAATGAAATTCAAGTACTAATGCATGCTACTCTCATTGAATCTCATGAATCGATTATTATCTGAAAAGCACTTAAATTATATTTAATCTACTAGATAAGAGCATGATTTCAAACTATTATATCGCAATGCTCAACATTTCATGGAAAAAGTGCTGGAATCACCATGTTTCTGGTGGAAAAAATGTATTATTATGGGCAGAAGGTGCACATATAATAACAAGTTTAATATGATTCAAGAGGAACAAAAGAAACTTAAATTGTAGAAGAATATTTATTAAACAACATGCCTTACAAAAGAAAAGAAACAAAAAGTAATGAAGTTTGTATTTGTCTATTTACATAAGAAACCCTCTCCTTGATATTTAGCCCATCATCCATTCCTGTCACTCGAAGGTAAATCAATCTACAAAACCAAACAGAAGTATTATTATGGGCAGAAGGTGCACATATAATAACAAGTTTAATATGATTCAAGAGGACCAATCAAATGACACATTCATTGTAGAGTTGATTGTACTGAAGCCACACTTTTATATTTAAGCACAAGATTTTTTTCTCCTGTTATCATTTCTGTTATAGTTACATTTGAAATGCTAATAGAATGTATGCTAAGTGATACATTCTAAAGTGTTTGGAATTTCATATGTGCTCTTCAAGTGCTTCATTTTTAAGGGAACTCAGTGATGACACAACAAGAATGACCTACCATTAGAATGACTTGGATGAAAATATGAAGAAAGTCAATGACTAGTCTCTGCATTATGTGAGACATTAAATTCTTGACCCATTATTACAATGAATCATGATAAGATTTCCAAGTATCACCATAAAAAATCATTATCAAAAAATGATCTTATGGTTTAGTTAGTAGGGTTTGACCATGACCCTCCACACTAATATGAAAATTCAAACCTAGTAGAGTTGCACAAATATGTCAGGATCCATTCTAATACCTGTGCCAGGCTTGCTCATAGCTGAATATTGAACTTTTTACGAGTTTCACCATAGGAGCCTCAGTTGTGCCATCTGTATCACTTTGAAGCTTAAACACATTCCACATGTATATTAGCTCATAAATCAAACAGGTAAACAGCAGAGTACCACTTCGTTGTAAAGCAGATAAGAAGGACTCTTCACTTTTAGTGCTTGTGTAAATATTCAAAGGCTTCGCCTGATATTTTACTGAACCAGTGTTTCAGCAAAAGAAAAGGATATTAATGATATAATGGTATAATTGAATCCAGATATAAGAAAAGCAAAGAGTATAATAAATAAAAGGAATGGAAATATGAAAAAACTATAATTTAAATGACAAGCAATGAATCCATATTCCAGAACCAATCATTTTCAAACATCAAGAAAAACCATTTTAGAATTCAAATCTGATGAAGAATAATAGAATTGAACGCCATTCCAACAAAGAGACAAGGCATACCCAGATCAATTAGGGGGAAGTCTGAACTTCCATCTTCCCAAACTTCAAGCACATGCAGTTGGCGAATACTGGAATCATAGTAAGAAATCCCAACCCTGTGCAGGAATTTGGTGAAAATGCCACATATATAAATTGTATAAAATTTTCCGAACACAAATAAAAATTGCAGACTAAACACTTTTCATTGAAGAGTTGAATAACTAGTCCTTATCAGTACATTAATTTATCAACAACATCACTTTGGCTTTTCACCGTTTTAAAACTCCAATGCTATATAAAGAATTCAAAATTGCCACACCCACACAGTTTCTTATATTACAGGATCTCTGTTTTCTATTTTTAACAAGATCAATCAGTCATGAACACTTCCAAACTTCAGTGCATTCAGAGGACACATAGAGTATCTTGATTGTTATCTATGTAGTGAAATAAAAACACTAAAAAGACTCGAAACGAATCCTTTAGGCAATTAAAACGTTAAAAACCCTGAATAGCTTTACTATTTTGCCTGCATATAAAAAAAAAAAGGCTTTAAGTTCAAAAAATGAAAACCTAGCATTAAGCAGTTACTGACAAACTACTATACAAGTAAATCACAACCGTAAATTAAAACTCATTTATTATTATTATTATTATTATTATTATTATTATTATTATTATTAAAAAAAGGCTAATCTTCATGCACATTTCTTACCGATGGCCATGTAGGATGCATGCCATATAGACCTGCATTTAGATGTAGATTTAGATTGAAATAAATAGCTGACATCTGAAGGAAACGGTTATACATACATTGCAAAAATGCAAAAGGAAAATGATGCAGCATTTCCAGCAATTACGACTACAAAAAATAAATCACAACTCCGTACTAATTACGACTATGAGTCTTGAAATCACATGATTATTGCAATTATTAGCAAAGCCTATTTCTAACGGTAAGTCCGAATTAAGAGGCATAAATTGTTGACTCCTTTCTTCTTCTCTCTCTGTTTTTTTAGATGATTCTTTTAAAAATGTTGATGGTTAACAGAGAGAATTGAGTATTTAAATGATTCCGCTGATAAGGAAATTCTCCTCTTGATAAAAAAATATAAAAATCGGTTTCCTTTGTTTTCTCGGCGACCAAACAGAAACGCGAGAGAGCAAATAAAACAGAATGAAACGGAGGAAATAGACCTGAGGTTGGGCTTCCGTTTCGTCTATTTCTTCCATTCTTCGAGCTCCAACTATTGTCTGCGTCTCTGGTTTTCGTTTTTATTATTCTGTGCGCGTCCTGGTTTTGTTCTGCTTCGAAGACCGTGTTATGAGGAAGTCGAAGGAACCGCCATCCTTTGAGTGGGAAAGGCTTATTAATTAAAAATACGAAAATTACACATGTTATCGTGTAATGTGGTTTGGACTTTGGAGTAAATTGGTGAATTTTAAAAAAATTACATTTTACAAGTTATACTTTGACGCTTGGAAACTAAACCTCTTCCGTCCAAAAATATCTCCCCATTGCTTTTCATTTAATATTTAAAATATATTTGGATCAATAAATAATAAAAATGGCATTGTGTTAGTACTGGGGCTATTTAAAAAAAAAACAATTAATTTAATTTAATTTAAAAATAAAAACTCAGGAAATTAATTTAATTTAAAAATAAAATTTCTTTTTAAAAAAGTGAGATTCAACAAGGGTCGAAAAAAATAAATCTAAGTTGACCTTACTTTCAAAACAAAAAAAAAACCTCATAAAAAATTAAAAAAAATTATAAAATGTTGATGAATAATGAAGCTGGAAAACAAAAAGTTTATATAAAAAAAAGAAAAAAAACAGGTAAATCTAAGTGAATCAGATAAACTGGGTTAATTTTTTAAACCCACAACCTATTAAATTGTAGATCTGGACTCAACTAAGAAACTCAATACCTTTCCAATTAAATGTCAGAGGATGAAATCAATAAATTTAAATTTAATTAAAAGATAAAATTTCTAAAGACTTCCTAATGTCAATTTTTAAAGGTTGTATTCTGTTCCCACTATTAATTTTGGCCATGGATACTAGGGTAGCCAGAGTGTTGGCGAACTGGTTCTTATCTCTCCATATATGAGTGAATTTTATCTCGCCAAATTCTTTCTATTAGCTTGAATATATATTCTTGATATGACCTTAGCTTCTCATCTTTTGTTTGTCCTTCTCTTTTTACCTAGCAAATTATTAGCATAGAGTATCTATAGACACCAAGTTTTTTTATTTTCAATTATAATGCAGCTTCTAACCCGAGGATGTAAGCTTCATACTCTATAGTATTGTTAGTGCGTTTAAACTGTAGTTTTGTTGAGACAGGATACTGTTTTTTATCAAGAGAAATTATCATTGCTCCTGCCCTATTAACGTACACATTTACTATTATGTTGAAATACATTGTCCACCAATCTAGCTCTCCCCCCTTTTATAATCAACACATCTTCATCTGGGAAATCAAATATCAGAGGTTCATAGTCTTCGATCGTATTGTCTGTCAAATGGTCGGCAATGACGCTCCTCTTCACGGCTTTCCTTGTTGTGTACACTATGTCATATTCAACCAGTAGTACTTGCCACTTTACTATTCTACTTAATAAGTAAGGTTTTTCAAAGATGTATATGAGATGATCTAACTTTGAAATTAACCATGTGGTGTAATACAACATGTACTACCAAAGTTGTTTAATAGCCTATACAAGTGTGTAACAAAACTTATCTACTGAGGTGTACCTGGATTTGTATTCTGTAAATTCTTTACTCAGATAGCATACTACCCTTTCCTTCATACCAGACTCATCATGTTGCCCAAGTACACATCCCATTGCTTTCTCAGTTGTTGTTAGCTACAAAATCAATGGTTTGCTAGGTATCAGGGGAACCCATAAAGGTGGATTTTGAAGATATCTTTTGATTTTATCAAAGGTCCTTTGGCATTCTTCATTCCACACTTTGGGATTCTTCTTTTAAAGGATCCAGAAGATCGGTTCATAAGTCGATGTTATTTGGGAGATAAATTGGGCAATGCAATTTAAACAACCCAAGAATCCTTCGACTTCTTTTTCAGTTTTAGGAGCCGACATATCCTGAATTGTCTTTACTTTGTTAAGGTCTATTTCAATACCTTGATTACTTACCACAAAACCGAGCAACTTTCTAGATTTTACCCCAAATGAGCACTTTGCGGGGTTTAACTTTAGTTGATACTTTCTTAACCTTTCAAACAACTTTTCAGATTCTGATAATGGTCTTCTTTCTCTCTAGATTTGACAATTATATCATCCACATATACTTCAATCTCTTTATGCATCATATTACGGAGTACGTCTCTATCGTCCTTTGATAAGTGGCCCCAACATTCTTTAATTTGAATGACATTACTTTATAGCAAAAGGTTCCTCATGGTGTAACAAAGGTTGTTTTCCATTTATCTTCTTCGACCATCTTAATCTGGTTATACCCGGAGAAACCATTCATAAAGGAGTATGTCGAGTTTTGTATAGCATTGTCGACTAGGATATCAATATGAGGTAACAAGAAATCATCCTTCGGGCTTGCTTTGTTTAAATCCTAATAGTCCACACATACTCTAATTTTCTAGTCTTATTTGGGAACTATTACTATATTAGACACCCATTGCGGGTATCTAATTTCTTCTAGAAACCCAACATCCCACTACCTTGTTATCTCGTCTTTTACCTTGAGTACTATGTCTGGGCGGGTCCTCCATGGTTTTTGCTTCACATGCGTATACCCTTATTTTAATGGTATCTTATGCACTACAATATTAGTATCTTATCTGTGGAGGACCAAACAAACACGTTGACATACTCTCGTAATAATGCGATCAAATCCTCTCTTTCACTACAAGTGATTAAAGCCCCAATCTTTAACTCTTTTTTATCTTCTTTTATACCTACATCGACTGTTTCCAGCTCTTCTCTTGCCAGATCTCGGATTTGTTCTGACCGTTCCACTAACCTAGTGAATTCTTCCACAATATCCTTTTTCCATTTATTTTCTTCTATTGCAACTGTATACTTATCAAAATTTGGTCATTTATTCTCAATGTTATGCACTAGTGATTTCATGGATAATCCACTTTCAGATTTCCTGAAAAGCAGAAGGTGTAAGTGCATGTTTGTTTGTAAAATAACAAAAGAAAAAAGCAGGTAAATAAGAAAATGTAAAAAAAAGGTATGATCGCATTGATAGAGGGAAAAGATTCAAACACAACAAAACCGATATGTTAGCATCTTGAGCTTAGATTGCTAACTTGGTAAAAAATACAGAACTAAAAAAAGAAACACAACAAAACACAGAACATTATCATTTACTTTTTAAAGACTATTGGAGCTTCCTGAGTCGCCCAATTCTGGAATCTTTCGCCATTTGCCAACTTTTGCAAAATGGCCATTGCAGGCATCTTGTCTACGATGTTGATAGTTAGTTGGGGCAACAATTTTTCCTCTCTTGTCATTTTATTACGGGCTTTGACTTTACTGTCATCTCGTTTCAATATGTTGATGTCCATAGCAGTGAGGCCTTGGGTAGAGACCCATTGCGTCTCCCGAGTGAGCCACATAGGCAGCTTTAAGGAATGTTATATGGATTGGGGAATGGTAATCTTTTCTTATTTTGGCTCTCTTCTTTCCAGCCTAGCTAGTCTTTTCTCTTGCCTGATATTATCAGCTCTTTTGTAATATTTGTTATTAGGCTTAAAGCTAAGCCTAAATATTTGGTTTACGTCTTTTCATCTTATCGGGCTTATCCTTTCTGGATTTCCAGTGATAGGGTTATACTAGAAATGAAGCTTATGTTTCAAGAAATACCTAGCTGCTATCCTTGCGGCTTTAGAAATGATTGGCTTTCTTAGCATTGAATTTTCTGGA
Source organism: Populus deltoides (assembly GCA_015852605.2). NCBI lineage: Eukaryota > Viridiplantae > Streptophyta > Magnoliopsida > Malpighiales > Salicaceae > Populus > Populus deltoides. Next base: position 12,028,134 of record CM027580.2, read on the forward strand.
ACCCAGTCTGTGTTAACAATTTCAAAGGCATGAAGATTCCTGTCCTTACTCCCTTCAGCTTCTATATAAGGTACTGTCATATTCTGTATCATTGCTAGTGTTTCTTTAGCCCTAACTATCATTAATGTTCCATTAATAATGTACTTCATACATTGGTGCAGAGAGGAAGTTACAACGCCAACAACATGTATTTAAAGCCTTCCTAGTAACATGTTGTATGATGAGTGAATGTCCATCACTTGTATAGTTACCAAGAATGCTTGCAGGCCGATGAACAAATCTATTTTAATGGTCCCTTCCACCTATCTCGGAGACCCGTCATATGTTCTAGCTGTCATAGTGCTTGGTAACATGTGGGCTGGATCAACTGACATTTCATCCAACATATGTTTTAGAAGTACGTTCAAGTTGAGCCATTATTCACCCATACCTTACCAACAATGCAATCTTGGCATCTTACTATAATCTACACAGGTTTTGTTGTGACCTCTGACATCGAGCTCATCTTCGGTGAAGTATAGATAGTTGGTCGCTTAGATTCTTCCAACTAAATGCTCCATGGTCTGTTGGGTCATGTCTTGAGGGACATATGCCTTATTCAGAACTTTTTGCAGGGCGTTGCGGTGGGGACTCAGAACTCAAGATAAGAGACATTAGGGATATTCTGGCAGAGATTTTCTTTAGCTTTATAGGGCGTTGCGGTGGGAACTCAGAACTCAAGATAAGAGACATTAGGGATATTCTGGTAGAGGTTTTTTTTAGCTGTTCTACCACGTTGTACTTGTTGTGCTTCATTAGTTTTAGAAATTCGTTTGCCTCCTCCTCACTTATCAGTTTTCTTTACCTCCATATCCTTAATATCTTCTACAAATTCCTTGCTTTTAGCCTTTTGTTGTTTCTCCAATTCTTCAGGTGTAAAACACCTGCCATTTTAAGTTAATCCATCAATCTCGGTTTGCAAAAATAGAGAAGAGCTTCCATAATGATGTGGCAGCGCACTATAGTTTTTATTATAGGTAAAAATAAACCTTGTCAGGATGAGCTTTAGGGGTCAGTTTCTAGTAGGTTGGGTTCTACACGCTTTCGTTTTCCCTTCTTGGAAACCTATCATGCTAACAGCCTCATCTCCTTCCCTTTCTCCAATTCGTAGGAGACCATGAGTCATCATTTGTGCTACCTTCTGGTGAAACTTTCCACATTCTTCAATAATGTGTCTCGTAACCTCGTGGAACCTATAAAAATGATTTCCTTTTCTGGCTATACTTCTTGTTGGTAAGTAACTGACTTGCATCAACATGTCATATAGCCTATTCATAGTTGCTTTTGGAACCTGCCTTTTCTTTTCTCCACATTCCACCGCATTCACCCCCTCACTACTAGAAGTATGTTTGGGCAACAAGTTTGATTTGATGTTAGGTGTATCCTCGAAAGTTATCCACCTTGCTTTGAATAACTGCAAAAGCTTTTTTTTTGAATGCATAACAAGTATAAATGCTATAACCTGAATTTCCAGCATGGTATTTAAAATTTAGTTTTGGTTTATACCAAATTGGAAAATGAGGTTTAAGTGGTGGAAAAGGAAGGGGGGCTACATGACCTATGCATAATAGTTTTGCATATATTTTTTTCAAGGGCATTGGTAAAGGCAAGAGTTGTTCTTGGCTTCTTTGGTTAGTTTCAATTTGGTTTTCTATGGGGTAGGTGGGTTGGCTAGTTGAGAAAGACTTGACAAAATTGATGTTAGGTATTTTGGAAGGTTGGGCTTAGTAACCTTGGTTATGATAGCTTCAGGATTGGAAATCCCTCTTACCTTTATACCTTCCTTCTATATTGCTTACTTCATCATCTTTCTTTCTTCATAAAAACCTTTTTTTATCGGTGGGTTTTGATATTTTGTCAGTTTTTACTCCTTGCTCTATCCTTTTAGCGATAGCAATAGCATCAAAAAAATGTTAAGCATAACTTCCTATCAGGTACTCATAGTATGGAGATTTGAAAGTGTTGACGAATAGAGTCACCATTTCTTTCTCCAACAAAGACGGTTGCACATGTAATGCCTTGTTCTTCCATATGTAAGCGTATTCCCTTACTGTCTCTTTGTTGCTTTTCTCCATTATTATCAAACTCATTCAGTTCGGAGTGATGTCAATGTTAAATTTGTATTGCCTTAAGAAGGCATTTGTAAGATCGCTCAATTTCTTAATCCTAGTATTGTCTAACGTCATATACCAGCTTAGCGCGGAACTCGTCAAGCTATCTTGGAAGAAATGTATAAGCAACTTGTCGTTGTGCACAACTTCCACCATCTTGTTGCAATATAACCTTAGATGAGTATTAGGGCATTCTAACCATGTGTACTTGACAAAGTTTGATACCTTAAACTTCTTGGGTACTACTACATTTGGTACCAGGTATATGTCAGTTGCTTAGACCAGTTTATAGATGTTGAAACCCTTGACTGCCTTTAACCTTTCTTCCCAGACAACCTATTTATCTTGTTCGTAGTGACCAAAATCTTTAATCCCATTGGATTCTCTCATAGTCAAGTCTATGGTGGTTGGCATTTAAGTGGGCGTAATTGGGTGAGCCAACAAAATGCTCATCATTCCTTGTGGTCTGACAACGAGATTTGTCTCTAGATTTTGTGGGTTCATGATGACTAAGGTTGCCAATGGTTGTGGCAGAGTTGGTTATTGACCGGATGTCCCTTCCTCTGATTGCGCTTGCAGGAGTTGCTCGAGCAAGCTAGTTATCCGGGCCATGTTACTCTCGATATTGCCCAACTCTTTCTAGTTGTGGGCCTTGAAGTGGGCCCTTTCTTCATTCTATATTTTTTTGCGAAGCCTTCTGTTGTAGACCTTGGTAGGGGAACCTATATTTTGAATGCCTATTTTATGCATATTTCAAGACTCATGAATATAAATGCATATAGATGTGTAGTTATGTATGATGTATGTTTCGAGGTGGATTATACAAGTTTTCTGACTGATATATGGTCACCATTTGGGTGAGCTTTCCAATCCTTTCGTGAAAAACTTAGAAAACTTTGAGTAGGAAAAATTATGCTCCCTCTCTAGAGAATTTTTATTTATTTATCTTGAATATGATTACAAGTTTAGCTTCTATAAAATAACTAATCTACCATATATATACTTTTCTAACAACTAGCCTAAATCTAGTATCCTAACAAAGGAAAAAAAGATATTTACAAATATAGAAGGTAATTGTTAAATTTGTCTTTAAATAGATAGCTAATTCCTTTGATATAAAGCGACTTATAGCTTGAAACAAGTAGTTTTTTGCTTTGAGGTCCTTCAATTTTTGTTCATTCTGAATCATTTTCTGTATTACATCTATTGATGTTTCTTCTTCAAGTATAGATGCCAATACCTTTTGGATATTAGAAAGTTTTTCATCAACACATTTCCATGATCATAATGACCATCAAAACGTGGGATTATAGGCTATACAAAGTTATCAGATGCCATTAGTGAATGATTTTGCAATTTTAGATAGGCTTTCTTTCACTTTTCTCTCATGTTTTACTCAAATCATAGTTGTCTTCACTTGTATTTTTTTTCTCTCATCTTGTGTTTCTCTCACCTCACATTTTATATCCTGTGTTTCACTCCTCATAATTTTCTCCACTTATACATAACTTGGAAGGAAAGAAAACATTACAAAAAAAAGAATCCCAATCCCATGACTAACAACCTACCTTACTAATTATAATTTTTGGTAAAGAAAAGTAAATAATAGAAACAACTTCTTAATAACTAGGTACATTGCAAAATGATTCCAACAAAAATAACATAATTGGTTGATTTCATAGAGAATAGTTCAATAACATATTCCCTCATAGAATAGCAAATTTGATGATCCTTCATAGAAGATTCCAACATCTTCTTTTATTCACAATACTTTCCTTTAATCTACTAGTCTTCAAAAACCAATTTACAAAGCTAATTATAAAATTCTTTCATGGTAATTAATGCAAGTGAACTCCTTAGCTTCTTAAATATTAATAGTTTAAATGTCTTGGACATTATATGTGCAATTTGATATCCACTTCGACAGTAACCCATGTCAATCACCTTATCCTTGCAAATATCACGCAAAAAATAAAAGCATACACCCCTGTGCCTACTCCTGTCATGAAAGACCAGATTCTTTATAAATTTTATAATGGACATGTTACCACAATACATAATGGTGATCCGACTGTTAGATTGAACTTAAATTTCTCTAGGATATTCCTGAGGCTCAGTTTAATAAGAGGCCTAGCTTGCTGTAACTAGTCCCTTCGGAGAAAACCCCCCTACCAAATTAGGCCTCAAAGATGTTGTTTGAGCTAATTTTGTGATTTTTCTTTAAATCTTTGAATTTTATGTTAATTTTTCTTTTTGTTTAAGGGTTATGATTTTGTTTCTTTGTTAAGATTGGTTTCAAACCCATTTAAAGACTTGCAAACCTTCTAGGGAGACATAATTTCTTAAACTTTATTTCATAAATAAAACTACAACTCAAAGTTCCGTCAATTATTCATTGTTTTATGCTAGTAGTTACCCTTATTATTTTCCATTAGCATTAGTTATAAAAATGAAACTAATGTTTCTTGCCCAAACATATGCATTTGGTATTAAACAAGGTTGGATTGCTTTAGCTAGAGCTTGCTTGCTACTAATGGTCTAGCTTACCTTATTAAGAGCCACCCGTCCTCACTTTGTTACATTGCCTTAAACATTATTCAACTCATATTGGCATTACTACCCTTTCACTTATCTCCAAACCCCTCTAACCTCGTGTATGGATTGCACCATGCTTGTCATTGTCATGAATATGATAACAAAGATTCATTTGTTATCTTAACTCATTTATAATTTGTGAATCTACTATGTCATTTGAATTTTAATTTCTCTATTTTTTTCACGTAAATTTTATGTTGAACGTTAAATGAATCTCATTCTAGGATGACAAAACGTCTAATTTAGGATTTGAGGTCATTCTAATATAACACTACCATAAAATTAACAAATACCAACAGAAACATTAACATAATATTTTTGTCGGTAAATTACAATGATTTTTTTTTTGTGTTTTTTTGGATTATATATATATATATTTATTAAATTTTTCTGTTCTTAATAATTGTATGAATAAGTTGTTGTAAGATTTGTTTTTCATATGAGATCAATTTTGTTGGATTTTTTTTTTAATTTTTTTTGTTCAATTTCAATTAAATTATTTTATTTGTTGCTAGATTATGAGTTCTGAAATATGTTTTCTAGGTTAGGTGAAAATTATTCTTAGTTGATTTATTTATTTGTTGCAAATTTTTTTGAGTTGATTTTTTTTCCAAGCAACATAGTTCCTGAGTATTATGGAGTGTTATTTATATTAATTTAATTATTTTCTAGTTCTGTTAAATATATTTTTTTAAAAAATATTTTTTTAAATAATTACTGACGGAATTGCATATGATATTTTTGTCAGTTATATAACAAGCTTCTCGAGAGAAATACCAACAGAATGAAGCAGATAATTTATTTTTGGCGTACTTTTCCCATCAGTAAATTCATTGGTAATAAATATTTTTTCTATTATTGACGAACTTACCGAGAAACCAAAAATTACTAGCAGAGCATTCCATCTATGATTTCATCAGTAAATTCATTGCTGATGAAATGATAAAATAAATACCGAATGAAAATTCTGTCAGTAAATATAAGATTTTTGGTAGTGTAATTTTGTAATTTTTTTAAATACATTTTTCTTAAAATAAAAATAAAAATAAAAATCACATGTCATAATTTTTGTCTTAGCTCACTTTCTTGAATTTGTATTTTAATTTTATCCTGCATTTATGTATTTACTCTGCCATGTATTCTCACACAAAAAGTTTATATGAAAACTTAATTGAATTTGACTTCAAACAGACAAGGTTATACCCCTTGCGATCCAACAATAATTTAAAGCGAATTTGCAAATAATAATATAACTCACACACACACACACACACACACTCTCTCTCTCTCTCTCTCTCTCTCATAATAATTAAATTCTCATATTTATTTTCTACATAATTGACCGTAGCCATTTTTACAAGGAAATGCTCAAATTAGGCTGTATGGTGTTTAAATCCACAAGTGCCAACCAAATGACCTGACAACTTTCTGTGATACCTTACCAATTAATTTTGGGTTCTCAGGACCTAAAAAGAAAATATAATGCAATGATTTAAATTCCCCAATTAATTTCAAATCTACATTTGATACTAAACTCATGAAATATATATGTTAGAAAATAATGACTTGTGAAAAATGAATTACTTCTAAGAAAACCTTTCTTATTTTTTATGTAATTTTTTATAAAACAAACTCCTTTTTGGACCTTCTGGAATCAACTTTTTCAGTGGGCCTTTGTTGGGGGGGCCCCTTTGGGGGGCCCCCCCCCCCGGTTGGGGGTAACACGAGGACAAAGGGTCTTAAATTTCATTTTCGAACCCGGCGAACACCTAGCTGAGAAAAAAAAAGGCGAAGCCTAGGCTTTGTCGGTTTTGTCTTCCTGCAAGTTGCAGGCCCTTTTTTTTTTTTCATGGTCAAATTCCACCCTCCATAGAATTGGTGATTTTACCATACCCTATAGCGATCTTGTACAGGAAAATGGTTGAAAGGAGTTGGGGGCTTATTCATCGGTTCAAGCCCACCTTTGCGCTTTTGATATGCATTTGATTTCCACGTTTTAATAAAAAGATTGTCGACACATGTTGTAAGGACAATTAGTACAGAGATAAGTTTTTGGGATAGTTGTTAAAGAATTCATGTAGCTTGCTTTTGTGAAAGTGCCGGGAATAGCGTAGTTTGATAGTTATCTGGGCTGGCACGAGTAAAACATAATTAATTTGTAAGTGTAATCTTCTTAACTGCTTTATTCTTCTCTCTCAGATTTCATGAAATCCTTCTCTCTTGTTGAATGATTATCACTCTTCATATCATGCAACTTTCAATTCCCATCACCAGTGCTCTATTTCTCAAACTGATAGCTACAGCTGCTAATACAATTACACATTTTCTGTTTCTTTTGGTACAGCCCTCGACAAAGGTAAACTTCTCCTCCAAACACATATTTCAGGCGTGTATATATTGTTGCTATACTTAAACTGTCACAAGCTGCCTCACATTCATGGGGAATGTATATTGTAGTGGTCCATTGAAAATAGCATCAACAAGAATGCTGGCAGTAGTCTCTGTAGGATGATACAAATCCCAGAAAACATGATCTCTCCTATTGGAGCAATATTTTGAAATGGGCAGACATGGAATCTGGGCGTTCAATTTCCCACGCCCACAACAAGCAGCTTCAACCTCGGTAAACCCTGACACCATGAAGAGCAATAATTAATTAGCTAATTTGCTTGCATAGTTAAGATGATTGAGACTATAATTGTTAATGCCATGCTAACCAGCTCATGAAGCATGCATGCTTGTTACGTACCATAGGTTGCTGGGTTTTGAATGATATTGTGCATCAAGGCGTAGGTGTCGAAATAGGAATAGGATATGGCATTGAGATTTGATTTCAATTCCTGCAATATCGAGTTTAGCCCTTTATTGTACGCAACAGCCATGAGATTACTGCCCTCGTTGCATCCATGATCTGTTTGGTTCTTAATCCTTTGTGATGGAATGCAGCCAAGTGGCCCAATGCCAGCAAATACAAATTTACGTGCACCAGAAGTGTACAATCTCTGCTCAGCAAGTGATGGAGTCAATTAGTAATTAAAGCTGCGGAAACAAGCTACTCCCAAGAACGATAGAGTAATTAAGCAAAAGGGATTGTGTTTAATGGACCAAATCTTGACAGGAAGAACTTTATCCAGCTTAGCATTAGAATAGAGAGATCTGTCAATCAGACCAGTAAACAGCGGAATCAGGCCAAATACCTTAAGCAGGCCTTTGAGTGTAAGAACCATCGAATCCACGTATCGTTGTGGGGTGCTTTTCTTTTGGAGATCAGACGAACCGGAGTAATCGAAAATATCATTGCTACCAATGACAATGACAAAGAGTGATTTAGACAGGCGCTTCTGTGCGCCAGCCAATCCCAGCCGTTGGATCAGTTTGCCGTATACTGATTCATAGTTGCCAACTTGTTTAGTGAGTGGTATAGCTTGGCCCTAATTGAGTAAATTGGAAAGAAGAAAGAATATTAATAAAAACATAAAGCTGAAAGCAACCACCATGTATATTTTGGCTTGCACGCAGAAGAAAAATCTCAGGAATGTTTTTCAATGGGCTCAATAGTCCATTTTACAAACGGTCAAAGACAGTTTCATAATTTGAAAAAGTAAAGAGCTTGTAAAGGGAATTAATTATTCCAAACAGAAGATCATGGATCAGGTTATGTTTTAGTTTACCAAAGTTCGATCTGTGCCATTAAAGATTCCCGCACCACCAGAAGCGAAGCTGACACCGGTCATAAAGGAGGAGGTATTCTGTGGCGAGACGGATAGGTATGGCGGTGAAGTAGGTAAGCCCACTTTCTGAGCTGCACAGTTTATATATATTATTAAATAAGACAACGAACCCAGAAAGCAGGGAACTACTGTTTAATCAAGAGAGCAACTCGATCTACGGGTTGCTTTGGTTACTTACAAAGAATTAGTACGTACAGTACATACGGCTTGCTGTGCGAACTATAACATGCAATAAAAAGAAGTTGTGTGTATATATATGTACATGCGCGCGCAGCGTTTCACTTTGTCTAAAGCTAATTAAGACAGGCACTGCTTCAGGAGAGATGCATGAGATGGATTTGAGCTTAAACATATTGGAAAGAATGATGTTAGCTAGATTAATTGGGATTCTACTTCGGTATACTGTGTATTTATAATCTGGTATATATATAGCATTATAGAGTAAAGATTTGTTAATTAGAACATCTTTTTAATTATTTATAATATACATGCATGCATGGAACTCACCGAGGAAATCCGCTGCGTTCTTCCCATTACTAAACCTTCCTGTAGCTTTCTTTGTAGGAAAATCGATGCCGTTGTGAGGGAAATCTGCTTTGGCAACCGACACTGGGAGGTAATTGTTGTTGCCCACATCTACGAGGGAGTCACCAAAAACAAAAATGGCTGGCACCATTTGAGCGTTGGCGAATTTGAGGCTCAGGACAAGGGCAAAACCAACCAAGAAACTCGGAAGAAATGACTTGTTGCCCATTTTCCTAGCTATGAACAATAGCACGCTTCCCAAGAGTGTATATATAGATACATAAATGTCTTGGAACGATCTCTTCTCATTGCTGTAGCTAGATATTATTACGATGAGATGAAAGGATTGCGGGTCTATCTTTGTTTTTCTTTTCTTTTCTGTTCTTCTTAGTGTGAAAATAAGATATTAAAAGGGATGCTGCGTGGGAACTTGAGAGTTCGTAAAGGCAACTCCACCAATTTTCAATTATAAATGTTGTTATCATAAAAGACCACTACGCTGTTTTATTTCAAATCTACCAATAGTTCACTTAAAGGAAATGAGTTGTGTGCGTGAGTTCATATTTTATTTTGTAAAAACTTCCCCTTTGTGTTGGTCTTTGATGCCTAATTTACTTCAGTTTACCATGCATCACGCAGATACACTGTTCTTGCTGATGGCTTTGTGTGGATGGCGCTGGACTTCTAGACTCGCTTGGGATTTTGTCTGTAACTGCGTTCACAAGGCTGGATCAGAAATTAATTAGAATCCCATCAGTCTATCTGACGATCAAACCAGTCTTCAATCTCTTGAATAATAGTACACCAACAACAATTTTAATTCAATCCCCTCTATACTTTGTAGAGGATTATCAGTAGCTAAATGTGCAGTACAGTATCGGTCGGTGTTTTGCTCTGCTTCAATTTTGATTATCCATGGATGCATGCGCGTCATGTAACTATCAGATGTGTGTATGAAATCAAATTTCGAAACCATGTCGGCTATTACTGTTAAATGGATGGGACCTATCTAGTACCTACATGGGAAGGAAGCTAGCCAGAAGTCTATTCGTTGATCAAGTCTCAGCATTCAATGTTTAGAGACTGCTGAAAAATAGTTTTCAGGTCTCGTTTCTCTTTTATCTCTCTCTGTTTGTTTGTGTGAGGCCAATTATATGGCTAATAATTTTGTAAAATAAGATGTGAGCAGAACATATACGTCTTCGTAGCTTGAATTTAAGAGTTAGTTTTGGATATACTCGAGAGTTTATTTTAAACAACTATATGGTGATTTGGTTTCAATTGTCTTTATATTTTACATATTTTTTGTATTTGTCTTGATTAGGTGTTGTTATGCTCACTACTAGAAAATCTACGAATATAAACAGAAACACCGACGGATGAATTCCATCGGTATATTGTAGTAATTTTTACCGACCGAATTTTTTCTATTGCTAATTTCATCGGTATTTACTAACGGAAATATGTTGTCGGTATATACCAAGGGAATCCCAGTCGGAATGAAGGAAAAAAAATCCAAATAGTTTGATGACGTTTAAGTTTTTACATACCCTATTATCGACGGAATTACAATGGGATTCAAACAGGCAAACCGTATAGTGACGTGTCATTTATACCGACAGAATTGCCAACAGAGTCACCGTCGGAATATATGACCTGCCGCTCGACCCTCCTCTCTCCCCTCCCTTATTTCTACTTCTTCCTTAAAAAACCTCTGCAACAAAACAGCTCCCCCCACCCCCCCAACATCCCCCTCGTCTCAACACAACTCATCCTTTCACAACTTTTTCAGTCACAACAACACTCTATTAGACAACATTTGTGTTCTGATTGAAATTTTATTGTAGATTTTCCATCTTAAGTAAGCAAATCTATCATTTTTTTTTTAATTTGAACATAATTTTAAAATGTTAATTTTTTTATTGCATATTTCTGTAGTATATGTATTTTGTTTAAGTGTTTACTTGTTTTATTGTTTTTTCTCAAACAAAGTTGTTGTATGGATTTATGATTTTGTACATGTTATGATTTGTTTTAGATTTTATAAAATTATATTTGTTTGTAAATTATTGAAACTTATCAAATTACCGACTTAGGTGTGTTGTGATGAAATAAATAATAGATCCGTTTTATAAATTTGTCAATTTTATTGTCGAGTTGTAATTTTTGTAAATGTGTACAAATTTTTGTATGTACGTAGATAATTAATAATGAATTAAAAGAAGTATTAAAGTAGGTTTAATAATCTTGAGTTAAACCAATATTTTTTCAAATTTATTTAGTTAACATAGTTAATTAATACTTGTTGTCATCATTATTTGATATAGATTCGATAGAAGTGATGAACAATCATTCATCGATTTATCAAGATTCACCCAATGATTGCGGATGATGGATTAGTGTAATGGGGTTTAGGGTTTTATTAATTACACAACATTTAATCATTTGTTCCTCACAAGATCATGGTAGAAAGAATGGTTGGGTCAACTTAGTGCTAGCAACGTGCATGGAGTTGTAGATGACAACACTAATCCTTATAGAACTATGGTTATTGATGTGATGGGAATGAATCAGAGTAATGTCGGTCAATGTTCAATCATAGATGAAGAACCTAATGCAGATGCGGCTATATTTTTTAATCTTTTGAAAGATTCTAATGAACCATTATAGGATGATTGCACAAATCCTAGTAAATTATCAGTCGTTGCACATATGTTTACCATCAAATCAGATTATAAGTTGAGTAAAGCTGGTTATGAAAAAATTGTTGAATGAGCGAGAAGCATTTTACCTGAAGGGAACATACTAAAAGAAAACTTCTATATTGCTAAGTCCATGATGAAACCTCTTGGTCCAGGATACCAGAAAATTAACATGTGTCCAAACTTTTGCATGTTGTACTACCTTGAAAATGCTGAGCTGATCGAATACAGGACATGTGGGCATTCTCACTATAAATCCAGAACTAACAAGGGAAGGATTTTTGTCACACATAAAAAACTTAGATACTTTCCAATCACACATAGACTGCAGAGGTTATTCATATCATCAAAGACTGCTGAGCACATGACATGTCACCAATCACATGATGTAGTAGATGGAGTGATGGTGCACCCTTCCGACGGTAAAGTATGGAAACACTTTAACAATGTGCATCCTTACTTTTTAGTTGAATCATGAAACGTGAGAAGCGAACTATTCCCCTCCCCTAGACACTGTTCATAGAACATCACACCAATAAAATTATCGACGATTTGTGTTCATCGGTGTATTCCAGAGGCGAAGGGAATTGTTTCCCTCCCCTGGGCACTGTTCATGAAACATCACACTGATGGTCTGTCCGTTAATGTATTCCAAAGATAAAGGGAACTGTTCGCTTCACATATCGATGATCGCAATTAAACTTTACTAACTGAGTGGTAGGTTTTCCGACAGAATCACCGATGGACAGCGAATTCCAACGTGTTGGTAATTAATGTATCTCTAACTGTTTACTATTTATTATTTTACCGACGAAATCATGAACGGACTGAAAAAAATCTAGAGGGGTTTTTGAAATTTTTAGTGCGAAATGAAAATTTTAAGGGGACATTATCAAGGGAATCACCGATAAACAATTTAAAAATAATAATATTTAATAGTCTGTTGGTAATTTCTTCCATAAAATCTAGTATAAAAACTCCACGAGCGCACCAGGCCTTCATTTTATTCGGTTGGCTTAAAAACATTGCTCTTCGTTTTATTCTCTAATTTTTCAATTTTATATTTCAAATATTAAGGCTACAAATTAAACCTCATTTCTCTTAACACAATCGACAGGTATTTGTGGTGAATGTTTTGACATATTTTCTTCTCATTTTTCTTCTTTTCTTTAGTTTATTAATAATGTTTTTGTTTTTGTTTTTTTTATATAACACATAGTTCAACTCTGAAACTAAGCACGCCATTAAGGTAAGAATTTTTCATACCTAAGGTCTAAATTTGTTTTTGTGTTGTTTTTTTTTGTCTATGTTTTTGTCTATATTGCAATATTTTTTTATTATTTTGTTGAATTTTAATTGTTATTGTCAATTTATTGTTCAATATAAATTGAATATATAGGATTAAATTTAATTACAAAAAATTCTTGTCAATTTAGGATTAAAAATATTATCATGTAGAAAATGAGAATTTTCTATAAAATTGAATTATTCAAAATTATTGGTAGAAATTAAATAAAATCAATTTGTTTGTAGCATATATGTTATCTATTTGTAGGACAAAAAATTTTAGGTAGTTTCTAGTATAGGAAAGGTGCTGCCGAATTTTTAAAAAAAAATTAAAATTGTTTATCCAAATATTTATCAAATTTGTGTAGATACATATGAGAAAATCAAGTGCACGTTGTGAGCACATGATTGCAGCTAGTTCTTCTAGCAGCGATGATGATAATAATGTGTCATTAGGTGCCGACCAAGAAGAGACTTGAAGCACGTACATCAACTCACGACACTGCCTCTTTGAGTGCGGTTCCACAACGTAAAAGAGGTATCCCTTTATAATAGGATCCATTCAACTGCAAGGATGAGGTGCATTGGAAAGACGACCTTTCAATGCAAGTTTGTTTTACTTTGAGTTGGTTTATATTTAACAATTTATGAACAAATAATATTTCATTAAAATTATCAATTTTTAGGTTCACAAACATTGAGGCTGCCCGAATGATAACATCGACATTTAAATTGTCAATGGAAATTTTATTGTTTCAATGGAGTCAGGTTTCCAAACATCCTGATTGGAAGTCATAGGTCGATGCATGGTTTACAAGATTTAAGGTTAGTGTTAACTTAAAATATTTACTATTTTTTATGTTAATTCCTTTACTTTATTGAAATTATTGAATTTTTATATATATATAAATGTTTATTGCAAGGCTAAATTTGAGTGGGATAAAGCAAATGATAATGTTGCGAGTGAGGTTTGAGAGAATCACGTTGCAACTAGGTAACATAAAAAACAATATGATAATTTTTTTTGAATTTTAAATATTAAAATTTTATTTGTCATTAACTCATTTGTAATATGTTTGAATCATATAGGTTGCGTGATATTTGGTATGAGACAAATCAAAAAAATATACCAAAGAAAACTCTACTAGGCTGGAATGACATGACGGTTTAGAAGGATTTCAAGCTGCCATACATCCCAAAGAATTTATGCAACACGTGATGTCCGAGCATTTCACATGATGCTCACAGTCTGGTGCGAGGAACCAGAGCATGTAAATTCACGGTTTAGTTACCACGCATACCGGCGGCTCTGTTCTGTTTATTTCGCATGCAAAGTGAATGGTAAGACTTATTTTAATCACAACTATTTTTAATTAATTTTTTTATTTATAAATATATTTAACTGACAATAATTTTTTCTTTCAAACTATGATTCTTGGACGTGAGCCAAACCTAATAGAGCTTTTTGTGAAGATGCGCGTGCGGAGTGAAAACCGCCAAAAAGAGGTGCAGTAGTTCATCAACAATCGAGCTCAACACTTTATGGTATGTTTGTTGAACCATTATCAATCATAAGTTATTATTTTCTTGAATTTGATGATTTCATTTTTTATTTCTAGGAGACATATAACAGTTGATTGAATGAGAGATACAGGGACAATTCTTCGACCCACTTGGATTTTGATCTGGATTTGTGGATGGAAACAGAATTGTCTGGTGGACCCCATAAAAATTGAGTGTATGGACTCTCCAATACTACAACCGAGAACTTGCGAATGGCTTGTAGTGTTTCAATCGTTGGGAGGTTGCAATCGATATCGAGCACTTAGTCTCTGGAGTTCGCGGCCTTGTTATAGCAAGAAGAGTAAGAACATACAACCCATCTAAATAAAAAAAATATGAATGACTCTTTGCAGATTATAAAGAACTCCTCCGAACGGTTATGGATATTAGATCACAAATGAGTGATACACGTGCACCTCCTTATTGGCTCTATGGTCTCGAGAATGACTAGTCTCCTCCTTCAGCACAACCTTTGTTCTAGTTTCATTGTATTTGAATGTGTAAATTTGTAATACATATTTGGCTTTCATATTAAGATAATTTATTTTTGCATACTTGAATTTTATACAAATTTAATTTTTTTAAAATTATTTTCTTTTTCTAGTTAATAGATTTTTTTAAAATAGATTTTTTAATTATTATGGACGGGGTTACCAATAGACTCATTTAAAAGTATCTATATATTAGTTCCAAATACTTTTTTATATCTCAACTTATGAGAACAATATTTTTTTTCATAAAAAAAGAACACCAAATATACTACCCTCAACAATTATAATTAATATCCAGTGTTAATAGAGCATCAACCATGAATATTTAATAACAATGTTTTGATTAAATAAGAATATCATAATTATAACCACTTTATAATTTTATTTGCAAAATATTTTTATCTGAAGAACTTTATATTTACTCTAAACTCAATTAAAAAAATTGTTAATAATAAATATATCTTATATAAATAAAATAAATATTACATATATGATAAGAATCATGTCTTGTGTTTTAAATTACATAAAAAATTCGGTAAAAAACTAGAGGAAGTATGAAAAGATGGGCAAGTTATGATTTTGGTTGCGTGAAGAATTTTTATAACTCAATTTAATAGTTTTTTTTAAACTATTTTTTTTTAAAAAATAAATAGTTACTTGTTTGTTTTACCTTAATGACTAAAATCTAACATATATGTAAAATATGTTTAAATTTAGACATAACAAGAAGAAGTATTTAACATTATGTTTGAATAGACACCTAATGCTAAAAACTAAAACATGTATATTTAATCACTAATTTCTTTCACTTAAATCTCGAACAATTTTATATGCAAACCAGCGACGGCGGGGTCCTCCAACGAATAAACACGAAGTATTTTATTATAGATGTAAAAAGCAAGGCCGTCGACCTGCGCTCCTTCTAGTTGACCCCTAACCCATGGCGAGGGCTAGGCGGTGGGAAATGGCCAAATGGGGCTAGTCGGTGGGGCACCACGAGTACGCCACTGACAAATGAGTGGCCCTTCTAGTCCACGAGAGGTGGCTGCCAATCTTGTTTTTGTCCATTTCCTAGTTGATCTTTTTTGAATTAAAATCCAACTACGTGGTGCTGTGTTAGCAACCCGGGAAGGCCTCAGTACATACCGACCTCATCACTGTCTGGCTACGAAGCAGAATGCATGGTTAGTTCTTTTCTAATCTCAGAAGAAAAAAGAAGCAAGTGTTGATCTCTAATAAATCATGGGGTGATGTACGTGCTGCCATAAATGCTTCATGCCAACCCATGTATATCATCGTTGCTCTGTTAATTAATTTATTATTCTTACTATTATTATCAACAACCAAAGGCAAATCACTCTTCCTTTCCTTAAAAAACTATTATTTATTGTAATAATATCCTTTTCTTTTTTCTAATTTTATTATTTAATATTAAATTTATTAATGATTGAACTTCATAATTTATTTCCATTATCTTTTTATAAGATTATCATAGTTTCATAATTCGAGTTAAAAGTTTTACGAGTTAAACCGACTAACTCGAGTTTTTTTATCCTTTTTATAATTAAATTATTTTTTTCAATTTAATCATTCATCATTTAGGTTGATTGAGAATAAAACTTTACAAGTTTTGTTTCAGTTTACTTTCTATGAGGTTATATCAATCTCATACCCTAAGTCAAGGGTTTGACTGGTTATACCGAGTTGACGTAAGTCTTTTTTTGTTTTTTTAATTGATTTTTTTCAATTTTATCATTTAATTTCCCTCCTGACAAAGTACTGTTTATTGGAATAATACCTTTTTTTTCATCATTTAACATTAGATTTATTGAAAATTGAGTTTCATAATTCATTTCGATTTACTTTCTATAAGGTTATTCTAGTTTAATGACCTGATTCACGAGTTTTTTGGAGGTTAACTCAAGTTTGTTTTTTGCTTTTTTGTAATTGTATTCTTTTTCAATTTTATCTTTGACCATTTGAGTTGATTATGAATTAAGTTTTATGATTTCTTTTTTTGTTTGATTTTTATGAGGTTATCTCAGTCTCATGACCCGGGTTAAGAGTTTGACGGGTTAAATCGAGTTGACTCAGATTTCTTTTTTTTCCTTTTCTAATTGATTTATTTTTCTCAATTTTATTATTCAAAGTTGAATTTATTGATAATTGATTTTTATAATTTTTTTTATTTTCTTTCTATTAGGTTATTCTAGTATTATAATCTACGTTTAACGAGTTAACTCGGGTGTTTTTTTTGTCATTTTTAATGATTTTTTTTTTCAATTTCATTCTTTTAACATTGAGTTTATTGAGAATTGAACTTCAATATGTTTTTTTATTTGTTTTCTTTGAGTTTATCATAGTCTCATGACTTGACTTATAAATTTCAAATGTAATCTGAGTTGACCCCAATCGATCTAATATTTTTTCATCTAAATATTTTTTTTAAAATGATGTCGTTTTGAAATTTATTTTAGTCAAATTATCTTTTTCTAATTATCCAAGTTGCCTTTTGAAACGCCCCAAACCTTTTAATGGAATTTGCACATTTTCAACGATTATGTTAATGAAAAATGGGGAATTTTTTCTCTTTTTATAATATTATAAAGACATAATTTAGTGTAGTTACAACACTTTATAAATTACAAGCATAAACTAGTCTATAATTACAACAGTAATCAATACCAGAATCTATCTGATAAGAAAAGTCTAATAGCTCGATAACTTTTGTATAAGGACTAAGGCCTTCAGAAGAAGATACCTGTAAAACACATAAGACCATGAAAATTACCTTAAGTAATTACATCATTATGATTATTATATTTTACAACTATATGAATAAAATCATTATCATTAGCCCTTTCTATAAGCACATTAATCTATGTTTTTTTTTAAAAAAATTAATTCATTATCATCAACTATTGATGAGCTCTTCTTTTCCATTAAACACATTTAACCATTGTCAACACACATGTAAACTTCCTTTTGATTTACCATATATTCCATAACCCTTCTTAGTAATTTTTTCCACTCACCTCTTTTTTGTTTATTGAATCCATTATAACGTTTCCATTTCATATTCCCTTTCCACATCGTATTTTATCTGTACCCATTTTATTTTATAAGTGTATTTAGTTTATTTTGTTAATTCATTTCATAACCCCCTTAATTCATATCACATTTCATTTCTAATTACCATCATATGCCCTCTCAGCTTTCACAACCAACTTAAATCATTAGTTCATCTCATCATCCATTTATATTATTATTGACTTATCAATATCACTCTTAGTCTCAAGGACTATCAAGACTAATCCAATTAAAATTTTAAACTCAATGTACTTCCAGTTAATTCTAGCTTGAACATACATATCTTCTATTCTCATATACTTTACACTCATCAGGCTTCTTCAATTTTTTTTAATCTTAAGTATTTCTTAAACTTATATATGGAACATTTCAATGTTTTTTTTTTCCAACTTAAATATTTCTTATATCCATTGGTGGCAAGTTCCAATATTTTTCCATCTCAAATATTTCTCATGCCCCTTTAAGACACATTATATTATTTTTCTCACTCAATTAATTTTCGTGCTCATTTATAGCACATTTCAATATTTTTCCAACACAATTATTTCTCATGCCCATTTATAGCACATTACAATATTTTTTCCCCACTCAATTATTTTTCATGCTCGTTGGCTCATTTAAATAATAATTATGTCTTATCCATACATTTCTAGATTTATCCATTCATCCATAAGTTTGATTAACACTTTAATCAACTTATTAGATTCATTTGATCCACTTCTGTATTTGAACTCATACTTTTTATTGTTCATAATCACTAATTATTTTAGGAAACTGTAACTCATACTTCAAGTCTAATAACCCTCACTATTGTAGTTAGGTTAACATTTAAAATACTAGGCCTATCATTACGACTGATTTAAACTTTCACATATTAAATTTCACCATTGTTGTTAATTTTATTTTTCTCAAATCCAATTTTCATTGTCTCGATTCATTTAATTTTTATATATTATTTTTCTATTATTATGTGTATCTCGCCTATCATTTATTTTCTTTTCTTGATTTTAACACCAGTCCTTATTTTTACATAATGGGTCCAATAATGTTGATATTGCTAACTTGATTCATTTGATCATTTGTATAAAATAGCAATCCAAGTTGTTGAAGAATGGATGATTTCTTAAGATCGATACATGGTTGCTTAGCAAGCATCTAAATAATCACTGAATAAGGTCCGTCTTGTAGTATATAAACATTTATAATTTTTTTTGTATGTGATTACAATCCTATTTTAATAAATTATAGAGGTTGAAATCAGTAGAAAATTTGAATAGCCAAGCATGATGAACTGGTCAACAAATGTGTGCACATAGATAAAGAAGGGGTCAATATCAAGAAGTTAGCTAAGAGCATGATAAGTGTTGATAAAGAAATGATAGAAAATGATAACTTTACAAAGAAATCAGATGTTAATAAAGAGAAGAGTTGGTTAACCAAAATTAACATAAAGGAGAGCCCAATATACAATATAGTTAAATGAAGAAAGGAGTGCTACAAAAGCTGTTGAATCTAACATAAATGACTATAAGAAAAGAGTTGATTATTTAAAAGAACAACTCATGGTGTTACGATCTGAGATAAAAATTCAAGAGGAAGAGCTGATGGTGTTAAAAGAACAATACTTTAGAATGGAAAAATAACTACATAAATCCAAGCAAGAGCATCAAGAATGTCCAGATTACATCAACAATTTTTGAGTTCTAGATTAACTCCAAAATAGTTGAGCTTGGCATAAAGAGGGAGGAGCTGCAAAGAGCAATAACTAAAGTAACATATCTGAAAAAAAAAAAAAAAAACAATACGAATGCTTGAAAGAAACAGTGAGGCTTTAACTTCCAGTATTGGTGTAGTCCTAGTCACAGACAACACTTTATTCCATGACTAGATAAGACAAATGAAAAGGCAGGTTGAGCAAGCAGCACGTTAGGCCGAGAGATTACAACAGCAGGCTACCCAAGTTAGATACAACCACTATTTTTATTATAAATATAGCTAATAAAGGCAATGCTTTCTATGAATAGTGATATATAGTTTTTTCTAACTTTTCTAAGTTTGTTTTATAAAAAAATGTATGAACTCTTTTTATTATATGTAATGCAAGGATCGCAAATTAGATTCTCTTTCATTTAATGTGTTTGGAATTCAATCATGATAAGAACTTGATGAAATACTCTTTTATAACAATCAACCAAAATAAAAAATCTTGCCTAAAATCAAGAAAATAGAAGTTGTGAATCAATTTCAAAGAAGCTAACCCATATCGAACATAAACATACATAAACCTCAACATGCAAACATTTTAGAGTTTTACATGTCATGTATGCACATGCAGGAGAAATTTAGGCCTAACCCTTTAACGCTGCCCTTCACCAAGAAGTATATGGAAAACAATAAAGACATTCAACTTGGATAGAAGCAGGATAATTTTTTGAAAAAGGAAGTGGTTCAATAAACCGACACGTCAGGAAAACTATTCGCTTCTGAAAGGATACGCTCCCAACACATAGAATCCAATATGAAGAACATGCCTTTTTTATCCCTTCACACACCATCATCATAAGAAAGTTTTAGATAATTATTTGATCAATAAAAATTCACAAAATCTCACTTCTGACACCATATTCATGTTATCTTGTTTCCAAATTCACTGTAAATTATTGCAAACCAGATACATCAAACACCTTCACTTTTGTTCCACTTCAATATCATAAAAAATCTAAAAATGCTAGTTTTCTACCATCTTAATTCCCCTTAATAATATTTTTATAAATGCCCATCAAATAGTGCCTCATCATTTTTGTCCATTTCCTAGTTGATCTTTTTTGAATTAAAATCCAACTACGTGGTGCTGCGTTAGCAACCCGGGAAGGCATCACGACATACCGACCTTATCACCGTCTAGCTACGAAGCAGAATGCATGGTTGAAATCTCTAATCTTGGTGTGGTGTCCGTACTGCCATAAATGCTTCATGCCAACACAACTCATGTATATCTTCGTTGAGCCTATGGCTGCGCCCAGGGTAAGGCTCTGGTAATTAATTTATTATTCTTACTATTATTAACAACAACCAAAGGCAAATCATTCTTCCTTCCATCAAAAAAGTATTATTTAATTTTTTTTTTAATTTTATTATTTGATATTAAGTTTATTGGCAATTAAGTTTTATCATTTATTTCGATTCTCTTTTATTTGAGACTATCATAATTTTATAAATCGAGTCAAAAATTTTGCGGATTAAACCGATTAATTCGAGTTTTTTTTGTAATTGAATTATTTTTTTTTAATTTTATCGTTCACCATTAATGTTGATTGAGAATAAAACTTTATAATTTGTTTCAGATTACTTTTTGTGAGATTATCTCAATCTTATGATCCAAGTCAAGGGTTTAACTAGTTAAACCGGGTTGACTCGAGTCTTTTTTTGTTTTTTTTAATTAATTTTTTTTTAATTTCATTATTCAATTCCCCTCCTGACAAAGTACTATTCATTGGAATAATATCTTTTTTTTTCATACTTTAACATTAAATTTATTGAAGAATGAGCTTCATAATTAATTTTGATTTCCTTTCTATAAGGTTATTTTAGTCTAATGACCTGATTCACAAGTTTTGCAAGTTAGCTCAGGTTTTTTTTTGTAATTGGATTCTTTTCCAATTTCATCATTAACCATTTGGGTTGATTATGAATTAAGTTTCATGATTTCTTTTTTTGTTTGATTTTTATGAGGTTATTTTAATCTTATGACCCGAGTCAAGAGTTTAACGGGTTAAACCAGGTTGACTCAGATCTTTTTTTTGTCATTTTTTATTGATTTATTTTTCTCAATTCTATCATTAAATATTAAATTTATTAAGAATTGAGCTTTATATTTTTTTTTCTTTCTATTGGATTATTCTGATATCATGATCCAGGTTTAACAGGTTAACCCAGGTTGACTCGGGTGTTTTTTTGTCATTTTTAATGATTTTGTTTTTCAATTTCATTCTTTAACATTGGGTTTATTGAGTATTGGCCTTCAATATGTTTTTTTATTTGTTTTCTTTGAGTTTATCACTGTCTCATGACTTGAGTTATAAATTTCAAATATAACCCCAGACGATCTAATATATTTTTATCTAAATATTTTTTTAAATGATGTCGTCTTGAAATTTATTTTAATCAAACTATCATTTTCTGATTGTTCATGTTGCCTTTTGAAATGCCCAGAACCTTTTAATGGAATTTGCATATTTTCAAGAATTATATTCATGAAAAATAGGGAGTTTTTTTCTCTTTTTTATAATATTATTGTTATACGTGTGTCGCGTCATGGCGATCTACCACTTTGTTTTAGGTATCGAGAAAATAGGGGAGACAAAGATTCCTTGTGTTTTATCAATGTATATATGGAATTGGAGTTGCCACATAATATTTTAATCACTAGGAACTCTAATTGGTCTCAGAGATCAATCACGGGGACTGGTTGCGTAAATGGAAGGTATTGACACTCCAAATACGTCTTACCTGAGGTAAGCTGCATTGTTTAATTGTCTTATATATGCTAAGGTATTATTGTTTTTTATTTGTTGGTCTGTTTAAGGTTCAAGAAAAGTCTTCCTCAGTAAAGAGGTTTTTATCTTATAAAACCTAATTGTTTTATTGTCAACAAAAGAAACTAATTTTTATTTAACATTAAGAATACGTTTTACGTGTAATTTCGTAAACCCAGTTATTAAAAGAAAACAAATAATTATTTTGGAATTTTTGAAATATTAGTCAAATTCTTGTGACTTTAATAAACTGATTATTAAAGCTAGAAATGCATGCTAAGACATATTTTTTTGAACTTTTATTGTATAAAAATACAATATGATTTTTTTTATTTGATAGACTTGGTTGTATGCATGAAAACAAGGCTCTTTTTTATAGATATTTTTTTGCAACATTTCAAAGAAAATTGGGTATTTTAATATCGAATTTGTATTTTTACAGTATAAACATGCCAACCAATATTAATCCAAAATGGTGGAAAAATATGCTAGAAAACCACAAATTGTTTTTGAAAGGATTTTGGAAATTTTATGAAATTTTCTTTGTTGTTTTCTTTTTAAAAAATAAAATTTATAATATATAACATTATATGTAACAATCCCAAAATTTTCTAGCAATATATTTTGAAAATTCATAATATATATTTTTTTTCAAAAAAATTTAAGTAGGGTTTCCCCTAATTTAGCCTATTCCAAGTTATTGATAAAATCAACATCAGTCCCTAATCAACCATTTCCACAATTCAATATTCTTATTATACTCTAACATATCTTAATCAACAATATTTCACATTCTCTAACATATCAACTCAACGAATAATTATTTTACTAAAATGAAGAAAGAGTTATCTTAACCATGATACACAAACCATAGATTATAGACTTAATATACTTCCTTCAATCATATATAATCTTTTAAGTATTGTTTATCACAAATAATATTAACTACATGCTTATATATATATATATATATATCACCATTATAATTAGAAAATATTTACACAACAGAGTGCAAGTTAAATAAGCTAGTCCATTTAAATTCATACATACACAACATTATAATCTTCAAAATATACAGATAATAATATTATTATCTACAATTTACATATCCAAAAGATTTACTGGTAATAGAAGTAAACTCTAAAACTACTAGGAGGCGCGGTATTGAGATGAACCTGCATAATGATTTAAAAGATAATCATTGTTAATTAGAGTATTTACATTTGCATTAACATATAAATATATACATTAGTTACTCACAAAATTTTCATATTTACTATCATCTTTCAAGTACTATTCACAAATCAATAATCCAAAATTCAAACAAGTCCTCATCATAGAACTTCAGTTCCAAACCAGGACACCTGGACTACTAGCACTAGTTTCATACCAGCACAACTGGCCCACTAGCTGCCCATTCACAAGACACCAGTTCCATACCAGGATACCTGGTCCACCAGTTGCCAATTCACAGGGCACCAGTTCCATACCAGGATAGCTGGTCCACAAGGTACCCATTCACAGGGCACCAGTTCTATTACAGGATAACTGGCTCACAAGTCTTCCATTTTCAAAATAAATTATCATGAGAAAATCTACCAGCATTCCACATAATATTTCATTGATCGAGAGAAAATTTAAATATCTAAAGTTTAGAGAAAGAAAAGAATATTCAAGATATTAAACACCTACCTGGTGTTTGCGTCCTACTAGCTGAACTTGTTTGCTGAATGGTTCCTATAGCCTCATCCACTCCTGCAAGTTCATTTCATTACCAATTAAATTTTATTTCAACAAAATCAACTTGTCATCAATTTAATTATTTCATCAACAACATCACCACAAAACCACTTTACTTATCAAACCAGCAAAACAACTCACTGTTAATTTAATTACTTCATCAACACATCACCACATAATTCATTTAATTTTCAACAACAATATCAACTCATCACTAACATAATTCTTTCATCATCAATATTACCACATAACTCATTTAACTATCACTCAACAATATTAACTCATCACTGATATAATTCCTTTATCATCAATAGTACCACATAACTCATTTAATTATCACTCAACAAATTAACTCATCACTAATATAATTCATTGATCATTAATATTATCCCATAACTCATTTAATTGTCATTCAATAATATTAATTCATCACTAATATAATTTTTTCATCATCAATATTATCACATAATTTATTTAACTATCAAACAACAATATTAACTCATCACTAATATAACTCCTTCATCATCAATATTACTACATAACTCATCTAATTATCACTCAACAATATTAACGCATCACTAATATAACTCCTTCATCATCAATATAATCACATAACTCAACAATTAATTATTGATCCAACATTTTCATTTATTTTCTTTCTCTAGGCCGAAACCTCTCCTCCAAACAACCCATAATTATTGTTTTCTTCAATTTCAAAAAATTGAAACATTACCCATTATTATTTCATTTATTAAAACATTAATTCATCATAATTTCATAAATTAACCCATTCAACCTCACAACTCATACCATAATTATACACTAATACAATTGAATAAAATCTTAACATACTAAATATATCAATTTAATTGAGAGGAAAAGATTTGTTACCTTTTAATACAAATAAATAAGAGATGGAAAGCTTGAAATCACCACACAAATTTCTTTCCTCTTTCCCCCTTTATTTTCCTCTCAATGCCTCCCCTCTTTAATAAAAAATCTTTTGTTCCCCTTTTGAGATTTTCTTGTTCAAACCCTTCCTAATAAACTTTAATCACTAATTATATCTCCTTCTATTTTTATTTTTGTGAATTTATTTTGGATGAACTTTGATAAATTTCACTTAATTCTTCTCCCTCTCAAGCCCTAATATGGCCGGCCACTCCCCCCTTAAATTCCACTCCCCACTTGTTTATATATTTACAAGTTTTCCCTTTTTTTTCATTTAAGTCCTTCCTTGTTTTGTTTTAAAACCATTTGGCCCAAAAGTTTGACTTATTCAATTTAATCTTGTCCCACATTCACATTATTAGATAATAATTTCCACTTCATTAACTTCTACACACACACACACACACACACACACACACACACATATATTTGCCCCCTTTTTTTTTTTGTAAGTCAAAAAATACAGGAATTTGCCCGGGAGTTACATTATATATTATAATAATGACTTGGGTTTAGGCCTAACCTAATTATATGGGCTGAACCCAACCTGATTAAGCTGAGTCTAGCCTAGAAGGAAATGGGCCAAGACCAGCCCAAAAAGACATTAGGCCGTAGCGAGCCCACAAGGAAACTGTTTCGGGACTGACCCAAAACAAACTCCTTTCACTTTTTTTTGCTGGACTCAGCCCAGCCGCATGGGTTGGGTTGATAGTCCAGTCCGAAGCAACCATACAGTAACCAGTTAGTGATATTTATTGATGTAGAAACGTGAACAGTGCATGTCCTGCATGCAAGTAAGCAGACCATGAAGAGGAGACGGAGGAGGAGAGTGTTACCTGGAACAAAGGGGCTCTGGTAGCTGAGCTGACGATGGCTTGTGGTGGTGTGGCTCATGGACAGTGGTTCCAAGCATCGATGGGAAGAAAAACAGCAACCTCCCTTTTTCCTCTGTTTTTTTATTCTCTTCTTTCGTTCTTGATGAACTTTCTCTTCTGTACCCCCCAAAGCCCCCTTGTTTTTGTTTTTGTCTCAAATTTTCTTTTCTTTATTCCCCTCTACTCTCCCCTGTTTTCCCCTGTCTTTGCGTTACTGTTTCTCTCTTCTTTTTCTTTTACTTTCTGCCCTCCCTTCTCCCTTCTTTTTTTTTCTTCATTCGTCTTTATTTTTTTTTCAAAATCTTTCTCACTTCTAAAATACGTTGTCTTATATTCCCTATTCGTTTTCACTTCTCTTTTTTTTTCCTCATTTTTTTCTTCATTGCTTCCCCCTATTTATAAACAGAAGTAGAAGGGGGTCACCATATCATGTCTCGTCGTGCCACAGGATAGGGTGGTTTGGGATGTCTTCTGTAAGGCATGGCTCCCCTCTCCTTTCTTCAGCGTTATTGCAGGGCGTGTAGAGGGGGGTACGACTTCTTAGTGTTTGGTAAAGTTGGGGAGAGAGAGAGAGAGAGCGCAAAAAAAAAAAACAAATTCAAAAACCTTCTTCTTCCCCTGCTGCACATCTAGGAGAAGAAGAAGAAGAACAGTGTCGTTCAAAACGACACCGTTTCAGGCTTCTTTTTTTTTTAAGTGAACAGTTTATGAAACGATGTAATTTTGACCAAAACACGTCATTTTCATTTAAAAGAAAATGGCGCCAAAATATGTTAATTTTCAAATCAGTCCTTAATTTTTTAATTGTTCAATCAAGTTCTCAATGGTAAAATTTTAATTTTTAAAATCAATTCAATTGTATCCCTGCAAAATTCCAACGTCGGGCCTGATGTTGGCCTTTTTTTTCACTTTAGTCATTGGTTTTGAATTTGTGCATTTTAACCCTCAATTAATAAAAAAAAATCAATTTCTTCAATATAGCCCCTAATTCGGTCCATTCCAGCTCCTTTATTTACGTGTCTTTTCTAGTTTAGTTCTTGGTTTTTGATTTCTTCAATCAAGTCCCCAATTGGCCATCAAACTTTAATTTCTTCTAATGAAGCCCTTGATTTAACTAAATCAACTTTTAAAAATTATAATTTGACCCCTTAACTTTAATTTTTTCCAATTAAAGCCCAAATTGACTCGAGAATCATTTTTTCTTGCAATCAAACCCTTTATAAGTTTAATTAAACCTTCAATAAAATTTTATTGAGTCCATAAACATCTGATTTTGGACATTTCTTCCTCAAAATGAATTTTATTTTGTCAACAGGGCTCTCATTAGTCAAAATATATTGTCAAATTTCAATTTTTGTATTTTTTAACCTTCTCAACCAATTTTGATTATTTTCTTGGCACTTCGGAATCCTTTATTCAGTGTTATAACTTTTTGGTTTTCTTCCAAATATATTTTTTGATTTTTTTTTATTTTGTATTTTTTTTTGTGGGGACTCAAAAATGAGTAACAACAATTATAAAGACATAATTTAGTGTGGTTACAACACATTATAAATTACAAGCATAAATTAGTCTACAATTACAACATTTAATCAATACCAGGACCTATTTGATAGGAAAGGCTCGATAACCTTTTTATAAGGATTGAAGCCTTCAAAAGAAGATACTTGTAAAACACATAAGACCATTAAAATTGCCATAAGTAATTACATCATTATGATTATTATATTTTGCAACTATATGAACAAAATCAATAATATTAGCCCTTTCTTTAAGCACATCAATCTATGTTCTTTTTAATTTAATACCTTCTTATCAACCATTGATAAGCTCTTCTTTTCCATTAAACACATTTAATTATTGTCATCATAGATGTAAACTACCTGACTTACCATATATTCCATAACCCTTCTTAATTTTTCACTCACTTCTTTTATATTTATTGAATTCATTATAATGTTTTAATTTCATATTCCCTTTTAACATCGTATTTTATCTATACCCCATTTTATTTATAATTATATTTAGTTCATTTTGTTATTTCATTTCATAACCCTCTTAATTCATATCATATTTCTAAATTACCATCATATGCCTTCCTGACCTTCCTAAGCATTTATTTCATTCCAACCAATTAAAATCATTAATTCATCTCATCATCCATTTATATCATTATTGGCTTATCAATATCACTTTCAGACTCAATGTCTATTATGTCTACCAAGACTCTTCTAATCAAAATTTTAAACTCAATGTACTTCTAGCCAATTCCAGCTTGAACATACATTTCTTTCATTCTCATATGCTTTATACTCATCCGGTTTCTTCAAAAAAAAAATATCTTAAGTATTTCTTAAACTTATTTATAGAACATTTCAATGTTTTTTTCCAACTTAAATATTTCTTATATCCATTGGTGGCAAGTTCCAATATTTTTCCAACTCAAATATTTCTCACGCCCCTTTAAGACACATTACAATATTTTTCTCACTCAATTAATTTTTATGCTCATTTATGGCACATTTCAGTATTTTTCCAACACAATTATTTCTCATGCCCATTTATGGCATATTATAATATTTTTCAAACATAAATATTTCTCATGCCCATTTATAGCACATTATAATATTTTTGCCCCACAATTATTTTTCATGCCCATGTAGCTCATTTAAATAATAATTATGTCTTATCCATACATTTCTAGATTTATCCATTCATCCATAAGTTTGATGAACACTTTAATCAACTTATTAGATTCATTTGATCCATTTCTGTATTTAAACTCATACTCTTTATTATTTAATTTTTAATAATAAATAATCACTAATTATTTTAGGAATTTGTAACTCATACTTCAAGTTTAATAACCCTCATTGTTGTAGTTGGATTAACATTTAAAATATTAGACCTGTCATTATAATTGATATAAACTTTAACACATTAAATTCTACCATTATTGTTAATTTTATTTCTCTCAAATCCAACTTTCACTATCATGATTCATTTAATTTTTATATATTATTTTTCTACTATATATGTGTATCTCACCTATCATTTTTTTTTTTCATATCAATATATACACCATGTTTGATTTTTACACTAGTCCCTATTTTTGCAATGGGGTGGAGGAAATCCCTTATATCTTGGCACAATTAAGAAAGGATTTTAGGCTTATAATGTTGATATGCAATAGATAGTGGGTCTAATAATGTTGATATTGCTAACTCGATTCTTTTGATCATTTGTATAAAAGAGCAATGCAAGTTGTTGAAGAAGGGATGATTTCTCAAGATCGAACGATTCTTTTGATCATTTGTATAAAAGAGCAATGCAAGCTGTTGAAGAAGGGATGATTTCTCAAGATCGATACACGGTTGCTTAGCAAGAATCTAAAGAATCACTGAATAAGGTCTGTCTTCTAGCATATAAAACATTTATAAAATTTTATATGTGAATAAAATTCTATTTTAATAAATTATAGAGGTTGTGTAATCAGTAGAAAATTTAAATAGCCAAGCGTGATTAACTGGTTAACAACTGTGTGCAAATATAAAAGAAAGGGTTAATATCAAGAAGTCAGCTAAGAGCATGATGAGTGCTAATAAAAAAAATGATAGATATTTCTTTAAGAAAATAAAATGAAAACTTTAAAATAAAATCAGATGCTAATAAAACGAAGAGTTGGTTAACCAAAATTAACATAGAATAGAGCCCAATATATAGCATAGTTAGAGGAAGAAATGAGTGCTAGAAAAGTTGTTAAATCTAACATAAGAAACTATAAGAAAAGAGTTGATTTTTTAAAAGAACAACTCATGGTATTACGATCTGAGATAGAAATTCAAGAGGAAGAGTTGATGCTGCTAAAAGAACAATACTTTAGAATGGAAAAATAACTACACAACTCAAAGCAAAAGTGTCAAGAATGTCGACATTACATCAACAATTTTGAGGTCCAGATTAACTCCAAAATAGTTGAGCTTGACATCGAAAAGAAGGAGCTGCAAAAAGCAATAACTAAAGTAACATATCTGGAAAACAAAAACAGAACGAATGCTTGAAAGAAATAATGAGGCTTTAGCTTCCAGTATTGGTTTCCTAGTTACAGACAACACTTTATTCCATGACTAGATAAGACAAATGATAAGGCAGGTTGAGCAAGCAGCACGTCAGGCCGAAAGATTACAGCAGTAGGCTACCCAAGTTGGAAATGATGCTATGAAGTATTGAGAGCACTTAAATGCAACCACCGCTTTTATTATAAATATATCTAATAAAGGCAATGCTTTCTATGAGTAGTGATATATAGTTTTTTCTAACTTTTCTAAGTTTGATTTATAAAAAAATATACGAACTCTTTTTATTATATGTAATGAAAGGGCCGGAAATCAGATTATCTTTCATTTAATATGATTGGAATTCAATCATGATAAGAACTTGGTGAAATACTCTTTTATAACAATCAGCCAAAATAAAAAATCTTGCCTAAAATCAAGAAAATAGAAGTTGTGAATCAATTTTAAAAAAGCTAACCCATATTCAACATAAACATACATAAACCTCAACATGCAAACATTTTAGAGTTTTACATGTCATGTATGCATATGTATGAGAAATATTGGCCTACCCCTTTAACGCTACCCTTTGCCAAAAAGTAAATGGGAAACAAAAAAGACATTCAACTTGGATAGAAGCAGGATAATTTTCTGAAAAAGAAAATGGTTCAATTAACCGATCCATCAGAAAAACTATTCACTCTAAAAGTACCCCCCACATGGAATCCAATATGAAGAATATGCCCTTTTGTCCCTTCACACACCCTCATCAGAAGAAAGTTTTAGATGGTTATTTGATCAATAAAAATTCATAAAATCTTACTTCTAACACCCCGAGTGCATCAAAGATTTATGTTATCTTGTCTCCAAATTCACTACAAATTGTTGCAAACCAGATGTATCAAACACCTTCACTTTTGTTCCACTTGGATATCATGAAAATCTAAAAATGCCAGTTTCTCCCCTTTTAATTCCCCTTAATGATATCTATCAAAGCCTTATAAAAACCCATTAAATAGTTTCTCAACCACTTAAGCCCATCCAACCACCCTTTTCCTAAATGATACAATAAGAATGCACAATGCAAATACCATGTAGAAGCAGTAGGTTATTCTATCGATGGTTGTCATGAATTTAAAAGAAAGATTGATCAGCTAATTTAACATGGGTGGTTATGCTTCTAGGAGAAAAATGACATATTCAGTACAATCATAAAAAAAAATGATTCGCATGATCCACTTCCAGCTAGGGAAATATTTCGTGAGCTAGATGTTGATATTCCTAAAAATTTGAAGCTTTTGAAATTGTCAAGTACATAGGAGCACAATACCTAGAGACTCACATTAAAGTATACTATAATATAATGGCAGAAGTTATCCATGATGAGAAACGTTTTATGCATCATTTTCTCGATAGCTTGGTCGAACCTGCTCTCAACTAGTATATGGATTTGAATGGCTTTAAAAAAAGGAAATGAGAATATTTGGCTAATGCATTTTTGTAACAATTCAAACTCAATTTAAAGGTGGCTTCAACCAGGTCAGATCTTTAAAAAATAGGGATGAGAAATGATGAGTCAGTTAAGGAATACGTTTATTGTCCACTACTTGAGAATGAGCTTAATTCCATCTTTATCAAATCTTTAAAGACTCCTTACTATGATTACTTGACTTCTAAGTCATTAGCTTATTTTATGGAAGTAATAACGACAGCCGAAAGGGTGGAGCAAGGATTGAAATTAAAAAGGATCTGGAATTAAAAAAAAGGTTTGATGCTATGCCGATTGATAAATGAGAAGATAACTCTCACTTGAAAAGTATAGATGAAGATCATTTGATGCCTCAACATCGTAATCATTTTTCTTAAGTGCTAATCAGATTCGAACTAATAAGAAACCACATGGAAACTCACAATATCTCAAGCAAACTTTATCGCCCCTTTATTTATCTTTTAAAAAGATGTTTTAAAGATTGATAAGTATTTGATAAATCATTCCAATTCCTTAGAAACCATTTCTACCCCCATATCCAAAGTGATGTGAGCCTAACCAAATATTATCATGATTGCACTAGTGGGCATAACATTGAAAATTTCTGTACTTTTAAAGACAAACTCCTTCAATTTATCAAGGCAGAATGGATCACCTTTGAGGAAGCCCTAAATAAATACTCAAACCCACCTCAAAATCATGCCTTTGGAATTGGAGTAGTTAATGCTAATGAAAAAGGAAAAAGAGGTGAAATAGTCTTAAGGGCGGCCATGGAGAATCTATATGATACCTCCAGGTGCTATCTAAGACCCAAATTATAGGGGATCTTGACAAGTTTTGTAAATATCATTGCAAATATGGTTATGACAATGATTTTTTTTTTAATGAATTCCATTAGGAGGTTGAGATGATGATGACTCTTGGAATATTAAGAGTTGAAGATATCAAGATTGATTCTAGAATTGGAACGATAATATCCCAAGAGCCAAACGATAGGGTATGTCGATCATCTGGGAAAGAAGCTTCTTACCAAGGATCAGTCCATAGTGATGCACAATATACTACTCATACAGGCACAGTTCAAGGCTTATGCTTGAATATCTTTTTTGAGACCTTAATATGGTCATCAATGGAAACTATAAAGAGATGTAGACTTTTTTCCAAAGAGAGCAATAAACTCTTCTATGAACCTATATTTTCCAAATTACACACCCAAAGGACCAATATCATCTCTTAGAGGCAAAACATACTTAGAGGTGAATATTATGCTACCTTAGGGATAAACCATGTGTCGTTCCTTGATTACTTACCTAACCATGTGAAGATTATGACATTAACATACTAGGGTATTTTACTCTATTAGACACATAATAAACCTCAAAACTATATGTGTAAGCCTGGTACTAAGCAATAATAGAAAATCCAGAACCCTAAAACACGGTACCATACTCTAAGAGTTGGCATGCTAGTGGTAAGATCAAATCCCTTGCATTACAAGATCATAAGATCTTGAAGGACCAAGTTTTGCTCTCACAAGGAATTCTATCTGTATAATTGCATCTGATGTGAGTTGTTTGACTCAAAAGCTTGTTAGTGAAAGCAATTGAAGGAAATCAAGTTAGCATAAGATGAATCACTTCGTCATATGAACCTAGTATTTGTGAATGGTTTACTTCACTGGCTCACTTTGGAAAGAGACAAATTTATATTTGATGGGAACACGGAAAGTTACGAGTTGTTTCCAATTTTCCCATTAGTTTATGGATATGATAAAGATACATAGATCATGATTAGCTAGTATAAAAGGAAACTTCCCATAACCTGTATGGATGATAAACGTAGCTTCATGGAATTATGGGTAATGAAAAGTTATAATAGAAAAGAATGACACAAAAGGTATACGGTAAACATGAGTACAACAATGGGGAAGAGACCTTGTATGAGCTCTTTTGTATTTTATGATATCGACATTGTAGTAATAGGAGGATACTTTTATAATGTAATGCTTTTCAACTTAAAAATTAGAAGCATTAACATGTTGTAACAAGGGAATGGACTACTTTATGCTTGTTTTCCATTTAAGACCATTCCCAACATAGCAAACAGATGGAAAAAATAGTGGTGAATGCTGAGAAGACATTGGCATTGCTAAACAAGCTAAATTAAAAAGGGTTGTTGCATTGGCAATCCTTTTATTATAGAACTTTACTACTCTTATTTTGTTATTAGTATGTTTTGCATGTATATTGGGATCTCATCACATCTTTTAATGAAATATACATTTCCTTTATCTCTTTATTGTTTTGAAATCAAGATATGTTGTTGTGAAAATAATATTTAGCATTTTATTGTTGTCCATGATTGGATAAATATAATGGTAAAAATGATTGAACCCTAACGCATGTTATACAAAATGTTAAGAGGCAATCCTCACCCTTTTTAAAACTTTTTGACACTCATAATTGATTTCATGGATCTATTCAAAGCATTTTGAGCAAATCAATTTTGTAAAACAAAAAAAACCTTTCGCCAAAATATTTCTAAAAAATTGAATTTGCTTTTTGATTTTAGAAATAATTCAATGTTTACTTCAAACAATGTTTAGACACCATTTTGTAACGAATCATTCAATTAATTTCTATTTTAAGGTGACCAAATAATTTTGAACCATGACATGAAAAAAAAAAAAAACTCACATCTTATGCGTCTTATGCCATATTTTAGTTTTATGTATAATCGCATGTGGTTCGATTTGCTAATTAGTGATTCACAAAAACACAGTCCCAAACCATTACACAAGACAAGAATAAAATTTATTGATTATGACTGCTTACGCTTGAAATGATGAAAAGCTATATTTGTTATGCCATCATGTTCTAAAAATATAACCCTTGTTGTACTTATTTGAATCTAAATAAGTTTTTCTTTCATAAAACATTGACTAGAATCAAACATCATACTAGGGCAAGTAGAAATTTAAAGATCAAAATCGAAGGTAGGTCGTGAATAGCCAAAGAACCTAAGAAATCAAAATGATGGAGGTGGCATTCCAAAACAAAGAATAAAAATGACTAAGTCAAGGTCAAATCAAAATAAGGATGCTCCACTAAAGCAAACAAAAAAGGGGCAAATAAAAGAAATACAATTGAAAGATACAATGACAGTGATCCTAAGTTTTTAAAACCTTGAAACAGTTTTTGAGATTACAAATCTCATTCTTTCGTAGTCAAGAGTCCTAGCCTGCACCTTTAAAAAATTCTTTCTAATCAAGCAAGCAAGCAACTTGGACCAATAAATGGTGTTCTCAAATTGTGAAAGAATTTTTTTCACAAAAATCATGACATTACGAACAAAGCTACTCATTATTATTCATATTGATAAATAAATGCTAAATATAAGACATTTTTTTCTCAATAAAATCTCGAGTTTTACTCGAGCCTCTTTCTTTGATTGAATAAAAGATTAAATTATCTTTCTTTCCTACAGATTAAACCCACAGGAATTGTAAGAAATTCAAAACAAATTGACCATGTGGGATGAAGAGTCAAAAGACCAAAAGAACTCATCTTAGAAATTACAAGCCTCATCCATCAAACAATAAAGAGATGACAAGAAAAAAGGGGTCTATATTTCAAAACAAGTAAAATACATGCATAAACATCATAAAGATATTTTCAGGAATGTTTTAAGGAAGATTTCTCAAAAGCAGCCAGAAGGTTCAACAAATGTGAACCATTGGAAATCCAGTCAAGATATAACTAAGAGTGAATGGAAAAATAAAAACAAAAGATGGATCATCTTAGAAGAAGAGAGGCAAAACATTTCATAGAAAATCCAAGGCACTATTATTCATGAAAAATCCTAGGTATTTCTCACACCACGGGTAGATCACCTAAACACAAATCATTCATGAAAGATCCTATATATTTTTCACACAACAGGCATGTTACCTAATCACAAACCATGAGAAGATCACCCAAACACAAACCATTTGTTAAAGATCCAAGATATTTTTCACATAATGGGTGGGTTACCCAATCATAAACCATACGAGTTACTTGATCATGAACCATGGGCAGGTCACCTGAACAGAGACCACATCTAGGTTACTCGATCACGAACTACGGATAGGTCACTCAAACACAAACCATTCATGAAAGATCCTAGATATTTTTCACATAATAGGCAGGTTACTTGATCACGAACCACAGACAGGTCACCCGAACATAGATCATTAATGACAGATCCTTGATATTTTTCACACAATGAGTAGGTCACTCGAATAGAGATCATGAGTAGGTTACCCAATCACAAACCATAAATAGGTCACTAGAACACAGACTATAAACAGGTTACCAGATCATAAACAACGATCAGGTCACCTGAATAGTGACCATAAGTAAGTTATTCGATCATGAACCACAGACATGTCACCCAAACATAGACCATTTCATGAGAAATTCTAAATATTTTTCACATAAAGGGTCAACGCTCAAATACCAAACACCATTTTCTTTTCTATACAAGCTTACTTTTTAAAGTCCTTTAGAATACTTCATACCTAAAATATTATAAAAAGGGGGAGTAAGTGTCATAACCTAATTTTCGATCCCCCTATAAAAATATTTATTTTCATTAAAATATTTTTAAAAAATAAAAATTTGAAATCTGAAAATATTTTTAGGATATGAGAGGGATAAGTCTTTCAATTGCCACAGACCAAAATGCCAGAAGATTGCCAGATTGGGATATTTTGATTAAATGAGATGAAGAAAGACTTGATAGAAAGAAAATTGAGGTTGAAATTCAAAGTTGACCAAAATTATAAGAATTAATTAATTTGAAGGACTTAATTAAACCTCTAATAAGCTTAATCAATTTATTTAATGACTTAATTGAAGGAAAATCATGTTTGCAGGCATAATTCGAATCAATTCATAAAGATTAGAAGATTCAATATATAATCGAAACTTTGAAATGCTATATTGTTGTAATCAGGGGTTTAATTGTAAGAAATTTAAAGATTGAATGCTTATTAAAGGTTAAATTAAAGAATTTTAAAAATAAAGAATAAAGTGCAAAAGGCGCGTGAGTCCATGGACTTAAACTAATCAAATTAGGTGTTCAATTAAAATAAATTTAAAGATTGAAGGCTAACTGAGAGTCAAGTTAAATAATTTCAAAACCAAAGATCAAAGTGCATAAAACGTGTGAGTTCAGGGACTTAAAGTAATCAAATCATGGGTTAATTTGAAAGAAATTGAAAATTTAATGGTTAATAGGGGTTAAATTGCATACTCTAGAAACCAATGACTAATTTGTAAAATGCTCTTAAATTAAAATATTTAAATCAAGGTTTATAGCGGTGCAATTGCAAAAAATAAAAAGTTTATGAGTCAATTGAGGGTGTATATGTTAGAAATTAGAAAGAAAGGGATTAACTTGAAATTTACCAAAATCCCAATTAGAAACCATAATTCCTAGGGTTTAAATATATCACATGTCACTCATTTTTTAATAGAGAGACCGAATGACATGTTGTCTCATCCCTATTTATCATCTTCTTTAGCAGATAAAAGTTGATCGAGATACCACTTTGAGATGAATGAATGTTGCATCTCTGACTACCTCAAGGGCTCTAACTCACCACCTCTTTTGAGATGAATGATCGGCTACTCCCATCAAACATTTACATCTCATTTGCTTCAAAGATGTTGACAACATCTTGTCCATAATCAGCCTCCTTTGCATTGATAGATGTAAGCTGATTGGAGGCCAATCTTTCAATGAATGAATAACGAGTTCTAGACCTCCAAATCAGATGAGGTTTGTTTCTAATGGTAGATATACATCCTTTCTATATGATTCATGTTTTCTTATGACACATTTATATCTTATTTTCATGATGATCTCGCCAAAATGTCTCATTTAATCAACTATAACTAAAGAAGAAAAATTCCATGTTTGAGTAGATTTTGTGGTTTTCTTTCTCTTAATAGGTTTGAGCTCATAAAAGGACAAAATGGACCAGAATACACCTTTTTAAAGAGGTTAGAGGAGAGGATGAGGAAGAATCTTCCATAAACCACCCATCTTGTGCAAAACCACCATGGGTTCACAACTTCTAGTTTTGGTTTGCTTATAAAAAGGCAGGTGCTCTTGAGGAGAAAAAATAGGGGACGATAGAGAGAAAATAAAGAGGAAAATAGAGAGAAAGTAGAGAAAAATCCTTGAGTAAAAAGAGAGGAAAATTTAAGAAAATCATGTCAAAAGTTGAAGGAAGGAAAAAAAAAAAACAAGTTCATACAAGCTAAGGATTAAAAGCTTGTTAGAATGTTTTTCAAGTTCTTGCTAGAATATTTATTGTGCATCTATTATGATTAGTTGTAGTTTAATGGACAATATTTGTGATTTAATATGTCTAATAATGTTTTAAACTAACATGCACACTTTAGAATGTATGCTGAAGGTAGTTTTTAAATGCATGGTTTGATTGTTAATCTTCCTTAATCTTTATAGGAACTTGGGGTAATAGTTTGGAAGGATATACTTCGACCTTTTGAAGCAAACAAATATGGAACATATTATGCACTTTGGTCAATTATGAGGGCAGAGCTAACTTATATGCCACTGGTCCAACTCTCTATATAATTTTAAAACGCCCAATGTATCTCGATGCTAGTTTCCTCTTCATATCAAATCTTGATAAATGCTTCCACGAGGCCATCTTTAAAAACACTTTATCACCCACTTCAAACTTAAGAGGTCTTATTTAAATATCAACATATTTCTCTTTATCTGTCCTGGGCAGCTTTCGTTCTATCTTTAATAATCCTCACATTTTCAGAGGTTATTTCTATCAATTTTCCTTCATATAGCTTTTTGTCTACCACCTCTTCCCAGCACACTGACATTCTATATCTCCTACCATAGAAAGCCTCGTAAAAAGCCATTCATGTTGTAGCTTGATAGCTATTGTTGTATATGAATTCTATAAGTGATAGTTGATCCTTCCACTTTCCTCCAAACTTCAAAATGCATGCCCTTAATAAATCCTCCAAAATCTGAATGGTTCTCTCATATTGTCCATCGACTTGTAGATGAAAAGTTGTATTTAAATCCAATCGTGTTCTTGAATACTCGATCATAATCAAAAAGTAAACCTGGGATCCTAATATGAAATAATGGACACTAGAATTCCATACAGTCTTATCACTTCTCTCACATACGACTGAGTCAATCTATCCATCGAGTTCGTCATTTTCATGGGTAGGAATAAAGCAGACTTAGTTAACCAGTCTACAATAACCCATATTACATTATTACCCTTCTTTTCATTAGGTAGGCCTGTCATAAAATCCATAGTTATTTTATCTCATTTCCATTCAGGAATTAAAAGGGGTTGTAAAGGTCCCGTGTGTTTTTGATGTTCTACCTTTACTTGCTGATATATTCCACACTTGGCTATATATTCAGCTATATCCCTCTTCATTTTTTGCCACCAATAATACTCTTTTAAATCTTTATACATCATACTACTCCTAGGATAAACTATAAATTTTGACTAATAAGCCTCTTTTAGCACCTCATTCTTAATAATCATATCTCATGGAACGTACATTCATTTATCCCTCATTACTACACCATCATTTGAAATCTTGTAAAGTGTCCCAACCTCATGTCCAACTTTCTTCTCACTTTTTCAGTCTTTGCATCTCTCAATTGAGCTTCATGTATTCTATCTTGAAAGGTAGATCATACCCTTAATTGTGCTATTAATGACCTTTTGGGTCCTAGGCTTAACTAAGCATTTATTCTTCTAATTTTTGTCATCTCCCTTGCATCCCTTAATTGAGCTTCATATATTCTATCTTGAAAGGTAGATCATACCCTTAATTGTGCTACTAACATTTTAGGTCCTAGGCTTAACTAAGCATTTATTCTCCTAATTTTTGTCATCTCCCTTCTATCTCCATTATTGGAGTCCTTTTTTTTAGTCCAATTTTGTCTACTTAAGACATCTATCACCACATTTGCCTTCATATAGTGGTAGTCTATTATGCAATCATAGTATTTAATTAGCTCTACTCATCTCCTTTGTCTCATGTTTGATTTTTTATGTGACATGAGATATTTAAGCTCTTGTGATCTATAAAAGTTTGGACTCGAAAACCATACAGGTAATGTCTCCACACCCTCAATGCAAACACAACTGTTGTAAGTTCAAGATCATGAACTGGGTAGTTAAGTTCTTGTGGCTTTAATTGTCGAGATGCATACGCTATAACTTTCCCATATTGCATTAACATACAACCAAGCCCTTTTCTTGATGCATCACCGTATACCATATAGCCTTCCGTTGAGCCATATAATCGGTCCAAGTTTGTCTTTACTCTTGTAGGATAGGTGGTACCTCATTAGCAATCATGTTCAAGTCAAGTTAAGCTTGTTATGGTATCTATGATGAACTTGAGAACTTGCAAATATTTTTATTAGAGTATTTTTTTTTTTTCAAAATATCAGTGGACATGCCCCTCAAGTGTCTAGATAAAATAAGTGTATGATCAACTCCACTTAAGCCTTTAAATTAGTGTTATATAGGATTAAGTTATGATAATAAGGACACGTCTCTAGAAGGAACAATTATTGGCTAATTAGGGTTTTGCCAAACTAATTGTGACCATCTGATCATGCTATCAGACCCCTAGAAAGGATAACCATTAGGTTATGCAAAGGGAAATACATTGAAAAGGGTGCAAGAGTTGTGGATTGCATGGGGGTACCATCGCTCTATTCCAGTACAATTCATTAATGATGTAGGGAATTAAACGATGAAGAGTTAACATGTGGCATGCCTAATACAAGTTGTTTCATTGGCACCTATGTTGGTAAGTGGTTGTGAACTCTTTATGACCAAAAGAATAACCTTTATTAGTTGAGTAGATTGACTAGTCATTGATCATTATAAAAATATTTTTTCTAGTTTGATTTTTGACATGATTACTAACATGTTATTATTTTAACAAATTAGTCCCATTAGACATGTTAATTTCTTGAACTGTTGAATGCAAATATTATGATCAATTATTGTTAACCTTATGATTGATAGTCAATTCTTTGAACAATATGTTACATGTTCTTCATTTCTTCCGTCCAACATGGAGAAACTAAAATTAATAACTTAATCATGATCAAAGATAAGTAATAGCCTCACAAACTGAAAAGAATGTGAATTTCTTAACTTGATTTTAACAAGTTAAAAAAAAGTTAATGTAAAAAAAAAAAAAACCAAAATAAATCAAGTAAATAAAGGTATAGAAACCAGTAAATAAAAAATGTTACAAATAGTAAAAAGTTGTAAAAAAAAATTATATATGCAAGGTTAATCATCGTTTTCACCTGCTAGATGACCTATTTATAATATAACAAAGATTGAATTGCACATAAACTTAAAATCCTAGTATAATACAAAATATTTATGGCAGATAGAGACTTTAGAATCTCAATCTTAGCACAATTTGTATTCCTTTATTTGTTTATATTCTCTATGAAATTACATGTGTTCTCATTATACTGCAACATCCATTAATTTAGTTGTTAAAAACTATTGTTCTACATAGAACTTGATTGTTGATTGTCATTGTGAATCATAATCCCTTAATCGATAATAGATTTCAGCTTCCTTTACTGTCTTTCTAAAAAAGCAAAGTGAGCAATTTTTTTAAAAATATTTTCTCCTGTCACATAAGATGAATTATTTTTGGTATAAACAATTTTTTTGTTTTGATATACTAACATTTTTTATTATCTCAATTAAGTACTTCAATCAATTTTTTATTTTTTAATGCGGCTTTATGTGTGTGTATATAAATAAAAAATACCCGCTAAAATATATTATATAATAAATATAAATAATTTAAACTAAAATCAATATTTTTAAAAAGAAAATCTATTTAATTATAGTAGTTACCTGCATTCATTGAGGTTAACACTATCTTATGATTAATCAAAACTAATAAATAAATTATTTATAAAGTTGAAAATATTTATTATTTTAAAAAGATATAAATCATGTGATTGTAAAATAAATAGAAAATATGAATAGATTTTTATAGAAAAATTGAATTGGAATAATTGAAAGTCGAAAAAAGTGAAATCTGACAAATTTCCTTTAGTGAAGGTGAAATAGAAAATAGAGAAATTAATGGAAGTGCTTGATTAGAAGATTGAAAAAATCTGGTGTGCTTAAATGAGAGAAATTTAAAATCATATACTTATTATCCAAAAAAATATTTACTCATGTGTAATAATTTATCATACCGAACACCTTTCTATCCCGTCTAAGTCGTTTATTGGGAATTATTTTTAGTGTTAAATTATTTGATTTTCTCATAACAAAATTGCAGTCAAAGGAGATAATATAACACTTTTTTGTACGTAAGGCTATTCCTCACTCTTGGTTGATTTTTATTTTTATCGATATTTTGCAAAACAATAAATAAATAAATAAATCAGAAAAACAAGAGGATTATAGCAACTTGAAAATTATAGAAAGAAAGAA
Organism: Populus deltoides; assembly: GCA_015852605.2. Taxonomy (NCBI): domain Eukaryota; kingdom Viridiplantae; phylum Streptophyta; class Magnoliopsida; order Malpighiales; family Salicaceae; genus Populus; species Populus deltoides. Next base: position 12,070,474 of record CM027580.2, read on the forward strand.
TATCGTCACAGGAATATTAATTTACAGGCAAACGCAGGCTGCAACTCGCTGCATGAAGCTGGAATCGCTAATAATCACCGGTCAGCCATACAGCGGTGAATTGGCCAGCAATGTCTCAACTGCAGCTTGAGTGCCTAACATTTGTTTTCTCCCTCTGCTTTTATCCCCACCCGGCGTGAATGGTTACGTCCATGTATAATGTTTAACCTCCAGATACATTGCTATATATCAGATCAGCATTCCATTAATCTCATTATATACCCATTAATCTCATTATATATTTTACATGTTAACCTAGAAATTTTGGGAGGGCGTACATTTTTCTGCCCCAAAAAGAGTGTTCGAAAACATTAAGTCCGCAGTTATATCACATTCAAAGGGAGCTGATAAGAGAGGAGAAAAGCATATGCTACGGCTGGCCTTTCTGATTAATTATGCTACACTAGTAATCTAGGAGGTGCATCTTACTGTTTGTGATCTGAGCCAGGATTAGCATCTCCTTCTGATCCTCGCCGCTTCTTCTTCCCCTCCCCGTGCCTTGACCGTCTAGGTGCCTCATCCTCACTTTCACTCTCATCGTTTCTATTGCTATTTACAGCACCAAATTGATCTTCATGGGAAGCCTTGTATGTTTCCTGCGGGTATCTTGTCTCATCATTTGATTCCCCAGCTGCACCCCTAACCAGATCTGATTCTATACTATGTCTGTCAATTCGATCATTGGGTGCTGCTCTCTGATCTCTCTTAAAAGACCGGTTATTGTTCTGGGAAGATGATGCGAGAAGTGGTGCAAACATGCCACCTGGCCGAGGGCCTCGAAGAGGATTTGATGCAGTGGGACCCATTCCCCCCATAAACGGAGCACGTCCTGAACCCATCATCATCCCAAATCCACCAGCTGGAAACATAGCTCCTGGCTGGGAAGGCCGCCCAGGAAACATCATGCCAGATGTAGCACCAGTAAAATCACCAGAAAACCTCGGACCATATGGGGCGAATCCACGGGAAGCCACACCAAAGAGATCTGGCATTCCGAAGCTATCAGGTACAGCTCCATATGAAAAACCATCAGCACCCATCATCATGGGGGGAAAAGCTCTCATGCCAGGGATGGGTCTTGCCCCACGGGCAATTGGAATGTGAGGAGGCCACATGATTCCTCTACCTCTCCCTCTGCCTTGAGCTGCTGCTCCAAGAGTATGCCCGAAGGCTTCCACCTCCTCTTCACTTTCTTCCTCCTCCTCTTCTTCATTGTCCTCAAATGGGACAATGTCAGGGTTTTCACCACCACTGTCAGGATTGACTCCTTTTTCTTTTTCCTCTTCTCGTTTTGCTTCAGCTGCAACTGAGATTGCCTGCATCCCATAAAGGAATATTATTTAAATACATTTAGTTCATTGCATTCCATATTTTGGAGAGCTGCGCCTTAGAATCAAATAATAGCGAGTGTAGCACGGCCACCCATTAAGCATATCGGTTATGTCAATATAAAGAATAGTTCAAAAATAGAAATGTTTATGATTCTGAACATAATCCCCACCTCCCTAAAACTTTACCTACAACCAGACTTCTAGTTTTGTATTTGTTTCTAGTTCTAAAAATTCAATTTATGCTACATTTATTGATGACTCGTTTCATATCATGATTCAAAGACTACAAAATCAGTGTGGTTAAGTGTACAGAATCAAAGACAACAAAGAGATGGAAGGAGGTGTTTTCCACGATTGAGATAAGTTGGCACATAAACAAGAAATAAGAAAACTGAAGTTAATTCATTCCTTTGAACATAAATAAGAAAAAATAAAACTGACATTAATTCGATCCTTTATGCTTCTTACTATAATTACATTGAAGGAATGAACAGAAAAAGAATATCAGTCTCTATTTTCTTCTTGTCCTTCAATGAACTCTTCCCTCTCTTCTACTAACCAATTCAATCACTTTTGAACCATGACAATTGGTATCATGAAAAGTAATTGAACCTGTTGAATAAGTTTAGTAGAAGAAAAGAAAGAATTCATTGAGGGAGAAGAAAAAAATAAAGACACAGAGGAAGATAAATATTTTCTTTCATTTTCGATTCATGCCTTTAATGTAATTTAGTTACAAAATATATAGTGAGAAGCATAAATAAGAACCCCTGTTGTTAGCCACACACGTGACTGAAATATGAAGTAACCAGCTCTTGCAAGTGATCGACAGAAATTAAAATAAACTACTTTAACAAGCAAGGACATTATCATCTAAAAGACATTGACAACATGCATGAATTCTGTATTTTTTGTACAAGCTAATGTTAATTCTTCTACGCTGTTAAGTCAAACACAAACCGCAGGTAGAAGCAAATAAAATCATTTAATATTCAAGCTACTATAAATTCTACTATGCTGTTAAATCAAATACAAACTGAGGTGGAAACGAATGAAATCAAGTATATTCAAGTAATTTTATAAGACTTCCTTGTTGGAAAACGTGACACTAGTCATTGAATATATAGGATTGATCCGTGGCCACTTGCAGCTAGGATTAGGTTTTGTTGATATAAGTGCTAATAATGGCACATGAAAAGAAAGCATGTTACAAATAAAATTTGATAATTGCTTCTGGCAGGGCACAAATTGCTTAAACTTTGATAGTTGTAGGATGATATTCTTTAATGTTTAGCTTTGGAAATTTAATTGAACATTTCTTCTGGATGAAGGACTACTTTACTAGCATCCCAAAAACTTATCATCACCCAGCAAACCCAGCAAGCACTGAGTTGGCATGAATACCACGCCTTAATGGATATATAATTTTTATGAGATATTATTACCTATATGGAATTCTGGAAAATAAACCAGAGAGAAAAGGTAGGAAAAAGTGAGAAAAAACTGGAAAAATGAAACTTTTGTTTGCTTTTATTAGTTATTTAACATGAGGGATTCTCACTAAAATCTTATGGAAACTAAATGGGAGATAATTAAAAATTTAAAATTATAAATGCCAAAGTGAAATGTCATTAAATTAGCAAGGACTAAAATATAGTTGATCTATCTGGTAGCTATTTGTGATAATGGTGAACTAGGTGGAATAGGTATGTATGTTATAAAATAATTATAAAAATTATAATAACCTTTAGAACATCGCATTCCTTCAAGAAATAACCATACCTTGTAGATAAAAATAAATAAAAAATCAATCACGTACATTTGTACCAGAAAAACCCTTTTGATCACTAATGGGGAAAAAGTTTATAAAACCCTTGAAAAGGGCATTTATAGAATAACACGATTGATTGATTGTCTTTTAAAATCTACAAGGACTCAAGTAAAAAATATTTAAGAAAACTATACTAGAAATGTTGTTAAAGTGCAAATACTATATGGTGGTCATCTCAATCAATCAAGAAAGCAACATCCTCCATCCCATGTTAAGAACTACTTTGGTTGGTAAGCTTTGGATCTAATATCTTGTCTTTTACATGATCCCTTACCACTTGTGATACAACCCAATATACATATTTACTATTCCTCTCCATAATTACTACATGACCATAAGAAGGTTAGCACATTTTAAACGCAGGGGAAATGGGCAATAAACTCATTATTTTAAGATTCTCAACAGCAAAATTTTCAAAGTGTATAACTGCATTAATTGCCAAATGAGGAAAGGACAATGACACATCACATCCTTCTTTCTTTCCATCTCTTTCTTCATTCTATAAATAGTTAAAGTGCTTCTTTATCTACCTCACCATGTTTTTAAATAAAAAAAAATTATGGAACAAGCATACCATGAGGTCGCTATCTGGCTCCAGATAAAGTAAGGACGCCAATTGCTCACCAATAGAGGGTTCTAGCTCCTGACAATCTCTACTAATCTGCATTCATGAAAAGTACAAACATAACTAGAAATAAGTAAATAGACACACTATAGCATTAGAGAAGACCAGAAATGGCTAGCTCGACTAATATTAGGACTTCACTACAACACACAGCTCAAATAACCAATTTATATTACCAAGAAAACTATCATAACAAAAGAAGTGTGGTAAAACCATATTGATATAAATGATTTTGAAATGTGGAGTTCAGTTATTAATATTTTATGAAAGAGCTACTTAAATTTCTAGATGATTGCACTAATACAAAACTAACAGTGGTAACAATAATAATTAATTACTAGCTACAGACACTAGTGATTCTTTGGATGATTACAATTTTGTTTCAATTGTTATGCAGTTTTTTTGTTTTAAGTATAACATTATCCAATAATTCACATAAATCAAAGAAAAATTTCTTAAATAAAGATATATTTCAGATCCTTTGTCAATTGGATTTTTTTTTTTTTTTTTTTTACTAATGCCTTATCTCCAAATTTTATTTAATGAATTATTTATTTATTTAACTTAGATAAAGCTCAATGCATACTATCTACTTGAATCAACAATAAGAATACAAAATCCCAAAACATGTGAAGACAGTAAGGAAAAGGAACAGATTAATTAAATTCAACTATATTATCTTTCAATTATTGAAAATAAAAAAAAATTACTGGCATGATAAATTTATACTGGATAATTTCAATAGATGAAATGCAACCGAGGAAACAATTGCATTTTATTAATCATAGAAGTTGTCTGTTTTGCTGGATACCGATAGTTAATAATAGAAAATAAATGAAATTTATTGCTTAAATTGAAAACAGCATGCACAAATTGTAATTGGATTGGATTATGAAAAAGCAGCGGGGTTGATATGGAAATTTTAAATAAAAATAATTAAGTTATAACTGCATTGGAAATATAAGAACTAACTAATAATTTATCATTTCCTTGAAACATTACATTTACTACTGAAAATTTGGTGAACTGTGATTTATGATTTCTATTTACTTTAACCCTAAGCTTGACACAAAAGAATTATACAATCTTTTCAAATATAGATTTGAAGAGCGGGCATTGGGTATCATCAAATATTCATCAGACCTGAAAGTATCCTACAGGCATTGATAAGAGTGAAGTTCCTTGTATGATTCTCAAAAAGGATAGTGCTAATGCTTTATGTCCTTTATTTACCAAATGAGGTGGCTGTAAGCAACACCCAAATACAGTATGTTTATGAGAGGCAACCAAGGTTGGGTTGTTTATTAATATTCAACGGGAGAAAAGGTTAATTTTATTCTAATAATTAATATTCAATGTTATCCAAATGCATAGGTAGGGTGCTTATTTATCTTTTTACATGAACCAAACCATATAAAGAAGAAAACCTATTAAGGAGTCCTAATTCAGTAAGAAACTAAAATAATCTAAATTCCTACTTTGACTATTAATGAATACTAATAGAAGTCATACAGCATTAAAATTCCTGAACAATCAAATATTAATTCCCATAGTTGGGAATTTGAATGTAGCTGGTAAGGCAGATTTATTAGAATACAATTTCATATAAACTAATACTAATATTAAAAAAAAAAAAAAAAAAAACTCATTCCTTACGAGCAGATAACTGTAAGTCCTCACACACAGTATATCTTTTCATGCAATGAAATAGAAGATGAACAAAAGAATAAACTAGACAAAGACCAAAGGTACTACCTTCACTGGTAAGTTCTCATTGAACGGGTTTCTCAAGTGACGAGTTTTGTGGAAGGACAGTTCACACAACTGCAAGTGGGAAATTGCAATTAGCTACATCATACATTACTAATATTTAAATCGTACACATTTTTTTTTTAATTTTAATATGCCCCCATTCATTAATAAATGTCCAATGCACATATCTGTTGTGATAAATATGACTTTGAAAAGCAGCTGCAGTCTGTTTCTGTTAGCCACGCAAAACATTTGAAGGATAGCCGTGAACTCAAAACAAAAATACCCCATATGATATGGAGCCAAGATCTTGAGCAAGGCCACTCAGGACTCTGAAAGACAAGTAATTAATGCATCATGATATTCAGGAGCCTGTATTGTTTCTTATTACCCTTTGTTACTTCTGTAACTGAAGTAGCCTCCAAGTCAAGCTAAAAATACAATACGTTTATGTTGCATGATTAATGCCCAAAAACAAACACAACTGCATGCATTTTGAGATGTATATATAGTCTGATTGTCATCAAAGAACCAGTCTAAAAGTAGTTAGTGTTACCAGAGCAATTGAATAAACTTTTGAAGATATTATCTTTCTCATGAAGAAGATTTGAGCTCCTCATTCTATTTCTTATTCAATATAAGAATACTAGTGTTTCTTTATTTAGTCCAGGTCTACTTAGCATTATGAACTTTCAGTCCTATATACATATGCTAATGTAATCATTTAATTTAATGGAGAACACGATCCTTTTAAAAAAATTCCAGCAATTTGTTCCTTATGATCATGTGGTGCATTAAGTTGACACGTGAGAGTTGAGAACACCTAGTTTGATGCTTTAAGTTGTGCTTGCTTGTTTCTAGTTGTCTAGAAAACACGAAACTATAAGAAATGTGTTTAGAAACTAGTATTTACTTGAACATATGTTTTCTATTCTACCAGTTCTCTAGAAAATAAGAGAACTACTAAAATTTGTTTTCCAAATTCTCCTCTTTAATAAACAAGGGCCCTCTTTGGTTCATCTCTTATTTAATCTTTTAGTCATTCATTATTTTAAAAAACCCAAAAGAAGGCCTTGTTTTCTATTTTATAAAAATACAGTCAGTGAACTCGATCTTGTGGAGAAATGAGTATAGAATAAAGAAGAAAAATGGAGATAAAATTGGAGGCTCACTATCCTCTATCTACAACGATTATAATGTAATGCTAAAAGTCTAATAGCTCATCTGCAATTTTATAAACCCTATATCACTTTTCTTTAATCTAAACCCTTAAATCCCCAATTTTCCAGACCAAATCCCACCAGAACGCATTTGTGATAGAAAGTCAAATCTGCACCACACCATACACTAAACCTTCTTAGTTGCAGCCTGAGGTTTTACATAAATCTTCTTTAATGTGTTCCAAGATGATGTTATGAAAGACATAAAATACAAAACTTTCACATCCATCAAATTTTAAACTCCAATTAAAATTAAAACAACCTTCTATGGATTTATCTATCATTTTTACTTCGGATCAAGAAACTGATAATCATTTTATAATGAAAGTATCACATCTTGCCATTCAAATCATAAACAAACATAGAAGGAAAAAATACCTTCAACCATTTGACTGAGAAATTCCTCCCATAATGTGCAGTTCCGTGTGCGTATTTCCAATTCCCTCCACCAACAGAAGCACCAATTTTGGATGTCATCTTTGCACAACCCTATCAACCATATATGATTTAATGCTTAGCATCTCAAACAGAGCAAACAAGAGCAATTTCATGCAACTAGAAACCAAGTAAGCCATGTAGCAGCCTTAATCAAGACAAATCCAAAAAAATATATATTTTTTGGAAAATCAGGAATCCACTCTATCAAATTAAGCAACTAACAGAGCAATAAATTCCAAACATACCTGGAAATGCCGAGTCCGGTTTACTGAGAAAATCAAGATTACATTTTCAGCAGAGTCAAAAGCTTCATTCAGTTTAGGTTCATTGCTCCTTTGTGTTGCCCATACTCCTTGCTGCACAGATAACTCCAAATTTTCAAGGTTGCAGCTCTTAACAATGAAGTACCTAAAGCCCGAGTCAAAGAAATAAGTTAAGTGCATTCAATTATGGAAAAGAGAAAACTAGGTGCTTCAATTGAAGGAAAGCAAAATAACACCCTAGAAGTTCAATAAACAGAAAACACACAAGAATTAGATTAGAAAAAAACATAGTGAACTAGCATATTCATAGCCATGAAGAACAGGCTACTAACAGCTTGACCCGCAACCAGAAAACCACCACATACAGCACATGGAACATCAGAAACATAGGAGTGCAGGCTTCACTGTGATGAGGTCAGATGGTATAAAGAAATTCCTTCTTAATTTTGCAACTTAAATTATAATGAAACTTTATATTCTTAGTTATTTACAACGAAGGGAACCCCCCCCCCCCACACACACACACACCAATTAAATCACTTTCAACTCTTCCAGACCCAACTTATTCGCTGAATGACATGTCGCATTACAGATAGCAATTAATGATGTTCAAAAGGAAAGGTATTTGAAAGGCTTGATACTATCATTAACAACTGTATCTTAAATTTAGTAACAAGTTGTGGGAAAGTTCATACACCTCAAACCTAGCTAACAACAAACCAGTTATGTGGTAAGTCAGGGCCAAGTTTGTTCCCACTCATGCTCAATAGGTTCTAACAAATGTAATGTATGCAAGCAGAATGGGGAAAACAATGCCTAGTTTTATGAGCATTTCAATAAATAGCCATGCAAAATATTATGGTCCTTCCTTCTCCCAAAACCCCATAGGAAATTGACAATAACCATGCAACCACTTGGAATAACCAAGGCTCTCTAATAACTTAAACAACCAATGCCATATATTCCACTTATTCGCCAAATAATGTGAGGGCTTTTATTATGTATATGAGAATTTACTGGAAGGAAAGAGCATACTTTCAAAGGAGACTAGGAAGATAAGATACACTCCTTGAAATGTAAAACCAAAGACAAGGGAGCATTCCAGTTCCACTGTGTGTCAGCTAAAGAGATTCCTCTAAAGGACTCTGGAGTTAAGATCCATAGCGATGGGAAAAGAACTATCCTAGCCCACAAAAGCAATCTTAAATTAGAGCAGTCCTGAAAGTTCTGAAGTTCCTTCACATCCAAAGAGTCCATATAACTGCTAGCATAGCACTTGTCTGTAAAAGCTTGCAACCCTTGCTCTTACTAAAACATAAAAACAGACTGAACCACATACCATATGCTGTCAGTGGCACAGTAACAGGTGACTCCCATCATGACAAACAGCAAAAGTGTCAGGAAAAAGCAACTCATGAAACCTGCAACGAGTCACTAGACTTAATCATCTAGACTTAATCATATCGAGTACCAAATAAAAACAAATGTTTTAACATCAGATACTTCTCTGGCTTTCCAGATATGATTGACCACAGGAAAGCACAAAGAGTCTGAGGTGTAACAAAAGTTTTCAAGAAAACTTGCTAGAACTATCTAGTGTCCAATAAGGATGTAGGATGTAAAACAGGTAACAACAAGAGGAAGTCCACTGTTTTCTATCCGTTGGTATTTCTAGAGATCCCAACCAATAGACTCACCCCCAGTATGAATACACAAACCATTACCAACTTTATATCTTAGAGCAGAAACAAGGAGAAAACTGTGCTATGAACTTCCAAGGACTCCCATGCATGATTAGCCATCCTACTGTGGGAATAACAACCATTTCTTTGAAGAAAACATTTGCTGTCAATGCCTCTTTTCCATAGGAAATGAACTTCAGAAGAAAATATCCATAGCCATTTTCCCATAAAGAAAATATTTTCACTTAAACTGACCTGCACTAAAAGCCCCTTTAATAGTACAGCAGCAACACGTCCCAGCAGACCACATGGTCTCTATAACTGACCTTTTGACGGATCATAAGAAATTCCCATTGCAAAAAAATTGGAATCCTAAAAGAACAATTATCAAGGGATGCTACAAAGAAGCTTGAAACAAGCGATCCTACCCACACATAAAATAAATAAATACAACTTCCCACCCATCCAAATCCTTTTGATACCTGCTCAACCAAAGCTTCCCAAAAGGCTGGCAAGGGTAGATCACCTCTGAAAGAAACCTAAGCATGTCAAATACCAATCTCGAGTAACCAACCCAGTGAGTGAGGCATAGCCTTCAAGCACATTACTAATAGACTTTGACATGGGAATAGCCACCATAATACTCTTTTTCGCATTAATTCTCAAGCCAAATAGCTTCTCAAAAATCAACATGGAGAACACATTGCCAAGCCCCTGGCTATCATTTGATAGAAAGAAAATGTTATCATCAATGAATTGCAAATGTGACTGAAAATATCCTCACAACCAACTAGAAACCCCTATATAAATCAATCTTCTCAGAACATCCATTATCACAGAAACCAAAATATTATACAGGGGATAACCTTTCCGAAGACCTCTTGAATAAAATAAAAAAACTATTTCTCAACTCAAATTGACACCTTCCTCCATGAAAATTCTAAATTACAGCACCTCTCAAACTCCCCTCCTAGTTGGCATCCTCCAGTACCTAATTAGCCATGGCATCCTCCAGTACCTAATTAGCCACCAAAGCAGCATCTATAATCTAATGGAACATGCATAGACTCTAGGATCAAAAATTGTATCCACTATCCACCAACACCACAAAAAAGCCTATTTCATAACACCATTAACAAAATCACGTATGAAGCTTTGACAACATTAATGGGGATATAATTCCTCACTCTGGTTGATTGGTTTTTCTTAGGAACCAGTATAATAAAAGTTGACTACATACTCCTGCTATTATCTAATTAGAGGAGCTATTATTAATTAATCCTTCCTTTTATTAATTTAGCAATTTTAATATCATTTTGTTATCATCCAAGGGTTATGAGGACATTAGCTAGGAGTTGTTCTAACTCAAGGAGCAAAAATTGTATCCACTATCCACCAACACCACAAAAAAAGCCTACTTCATAACACCATTAACAAAATCATGTATGAAGCTTTGACAACATTAATGGGGATATAATTCCTCACTCTGGTTGATTGGTTTTTCTTAGGAACCAGTATAATAAAAGATGAGTACATACTCCTGCTATTATCTAATTAGAGGAGCTATTATTAATTAATCCTTCCTTTTATTAATTTAGCAGTTTTAAAATCATTTCGTTATCACCCAATGGTTATGAGGACATTAGCTAGGAGTTGTTCTAACTCAAGGTGTCTTGTTCCTATTCAGAAAGCTGTATCTACCTTAGTTAAGAGCAATTAGACTTTTTAAATGTAAAGGAGGCACCTCCTCTATGTTTTAGAAATGCTAGTTTATTAGCAAAACAGTATGTTCTAACTATTACTTTATTCTCTTGTTTCAAGTTCCAACCTGAAAATCACTGAAATTATGGTTTTGACCTTGTTCGCATGTACAGTGAAAGTCAGACTTGGTTCCCTATGCTGCATCATAATGCTGATTTCCTGTGTCCTTATTTTGAAAATGAAACCTCATTGAAGAAAGTTTGGATTCTCCACCAAACTATGATGTCTACAACTTATTGACAAGTGAAAATTGGGATTCTCCACTGATCCATGATGTCTATCCCCCTTTTTATGATGTTGCTGAAATCAAGTAGAACACATGGAGAGCATGGAGCAGCTTAAGAAATATTATTAAATTACCACACTATAATGATCCTCTGCCTAAATGTATAATGCAGGCTCAAAGAAGGAATCCAGAAAGTTTTATGGTGGCAACAAATGTTGATGATGCAAATTGGGACTTTACTTACAATATATTGGCCAAGGAATCAAAGGTAGCGACAAATAACAAGTACATGTTAATTTTTCAACAATTGCAATCATAAATGAGGCTAATATCTTGGACTCTTATAGTCTTGATGTACCAATACAGCGACAAGTTGCTTTAACCTGGGACCATAATACAAGAGCTATAGCCAATTAATCATTAATTTTGTTGATTTCATAGTTTTGATATTGTTCCAAGCTGTGTTATAATATCAGGGTATTGAGGTATTAATTTGAGTGTTGTTAATATTGAAGGTTTCTTACTCTTCTTCTTAGTTATCATGTCATCCCAAATTATTCTCAACCATTAGGATTTCAGTTATGCTTTCTTACCGAAATCATAATTTTTTCCATCACTAAAATCTATGTTCACTTGTATCAATTTCATTCTTGATTTTAGCACTCTTTTGTCGTTACTTGTTGCTTCTTATCTTTCTTGCATCATTCATTATCTCAACCCAACTCCAAGTGACATTTTCTCCCATCACAACTCATTACAAGTCACACAATCAGTGTGGTCATCCTAGCATCTTTCAAACTTGTAATAACACAGCATTGCATACTGATATACCGCATGAATTTTGTGTTCATGTTTAAGAGATTGTTTAAGAACACATCCAGATTCTGTTTTCTGAGGTCTAAACAGCGTTGCAGGACCCAATTTCATCAAACAAATTGAAAAATAGGACTACTGTCTTGAGGACGCAATCCGAACTGAGCATTGATCACTCTTAGCTGACTCACAAAGGGAGCTAATCCATTCACAAAATTTGAAACATGAGTGAAAGCTTACTGACTATTCCCCACTTCCTAACCCAAAACAGACTGTAACACATGTATACGCTCACGTGGACACATGAGAACTTTCACAGACATACATATTAATAAAAACAATTTGTACATAGATAGGTGAGTGAATGAATAGTTAAGCATAAAGCAATAAGAACAAAGAGCATGAAAAACAAACTAGCATTCTCTTTGGGTTGTTCAGGCAAGCACTTATTACAGCCATGTGCATCAGTTACTTCCATGCATTCATCTAATTCTCTAATGAACCTTTTCTATGTTTTTTGATGCAAAGGAAGAACAGTCACTTGTAGCTTCTTCTTCTGTTAGCTGTCTGAATAAAAAAAGATACTAAAGCACATGCTACCAATACACCGTTACTACAGAAGCAGCCAACTTTCAAAAGAGAAACACAACTAACCAGTTATCAGCCATTAATACAAAATGCATCAACTGAACAAGTTCAGCATGTACTTGCAAATTCACTTATCACCTTGTGGAAATTAGACTAGAAGACACATATGAGAAGAAGTAGGAAGTTTTGAGGTCAGTTGATCAAAGGAGCAAAAGGAACAAAGGGGTGATTCAATAAGAAAAGTCATGCATTTGGCTTAAGTTCATAAAGCAGACAGCAAAATAAGCAGGATTATTATATTATTGTGTAATTATCAAACACAAGGATATTTCTGTAATTTCCAGATTTGCTGGAAATTATCCAGGTCCAGGTTTCTATTTTTTGTTTTAGTTGTCTGATTAGTCCTTAGTATAAAAGAACTCCTTAATTAATTAGGTTTGAATAGGGATAGCAGTATTTTCTTATTTAAGAGTCCAAGGTAAATTAAGATGCTACTAAAAGGGCTACCAGCTTCACACTAGTAGGTTTTCTTTTGAACCACACCTAGAAGACAGAAAGCTTGAGAATCACATATGACGCGGACAACAAAACAAGCAGGATTAGTCTTTTTTTCTGAAATTATTGAACGTAAAGAAGTTTCTGTAATTTCCAGATCCGCTGAAAGTTATCTATTATTTGTCAAGTAGATTAAAATGGGATAGTAGTATACTCTTATTTAAGATCTAAGTCTTAGAATTTAACAGCGTAATGCTTTTTAGGTGTATGTGGAGTCTAAGAATAACTATGTTTGTAAAGCTTTGTTAAGGTATCAGATTTATGTGGAGTCTAAGCATTTCCAGCAATAGTACGATTCAATATAGAGTCATGTAGCCAATCTTAGGGGTAAATCCTGAGAAGCCTAGGTGTGAAGCTTGCTTAGTTTTTCCATCTTCTAGGTGTGATTCCCAGAAACCTAGTAATGTGAAAGCCAGTGGCCCTTTTACTTTTGTTCTAATTTAAATTACAATCCTGAATTCCCCTTTTCTTATACTCTAAACCCTTAAATGCCCAATTTCCACACCCTAATCCTTCAAAACCCTAATAGAACAGATACTTCAAAGACATCCTGCGTTAGTTCTTTGTTACTTCACACATATTGGTGGGCGTCAATCATTTTGCAACGACAGCCTAAAAAATCATCAAACTAGACTACATTATCTGACAGCAAACAGCCATGCCCCAAGGCATCAAGACATGAAAAGGAACTGTTCCTGTATGTGAAGCATTAACTAATGACTCGTCATCAAGTTTAAGGGAAAAAATAATAAAGCAAGAAGGTTGCAAAACATCATTTAACTAAGAAGTAAGCAATTCATTAGTAAAAGCACAGAAAAAGACTAAAACAGCATATACCAACAAAAAATATCTACAACCTTTTACACGAACATAATACCAACATTTTTCAGACATCCACTTCACAAGAAGGAATTTTTTTTTTTTTGAAAGAAAGAGAAGGGTAGTTGATCTTTTGAAACAGTTTCAAGAGCCTTGACTACGAGAGAAGTTGTTAGAAAAACTGGAGTAAATTCAGTAGTAAGAATAGTTACAGCTCCTTCATGCTCTTCAAGCAATGATGAAACAATCACATTTGTGCCACCCTCTTTAGAACATAAAGAGAGGATGGATGGCTTCATGCCAAAGGCACACCAAGAGACATTTCAATTTAGCATCAGTAAGATTCAATGCACAGTAATAATGCTTGTCAATTATGGGTTTGGGGGACGTCTAGACCAACATATACACGCAAACAGCTAGGAAAAAATTAAAAAAAAAAGGAAAGAAAAGGTCCATTGCCTCTCACATTTGAAGTAACAATGGGCTTTATTAGATGATCACAGACTTTTGGTACAGAAAGTCTTCCAAGACCAATGCCCATCTATATGTATAGTTTTAATAATAATAATCAGAATATCCAAGAGAAAGAATATACAATAATTGATTTACACATAACTCGATAAAAGACCTCAGAACTCTGAACACACCTAGATATTCCTTGAGGTAAAGTCGTTGCAATTCTGTTCAATGGATTAGGCTGTTGCTGGCCATTTGGAAGATTTGGTGCCTGTGTCTGTGTCTGTGTCTGTGTCTGTGGCTGCTGCTGCTGCTGCTGCAAATTAGCAGATTCCGTTCCTGAAGGTTTTATGATGGTAATAGGAGACTTTTCTATCTGTTGGGGAACACCAGCAGTCCGTTGTTGAAAAAATTTGTTAGAGTTTCCATAATTGTAAGAATTCAATTGCTGAGTCTTTTGAACAGCTTCTACAACCGGAGGTGGAGGTCCAGGCAACTTTGCATGCCTATACCTGCAGTCTGGACCATTGGGACAAAACCCCAGCTTGTACCTGCAAAAACATAGAAAAAACTTATTTACTGGTTCAAAGGACGTTGTTATTTATTTGTCTATTTAGTAGAATTGAATCAGAAGGAGGCTTACTCACATATTGCACTCCTTGATATCTTCATTGGTGTGCTTGTAAACGCAATCCTGCTCCCTGCACTCTCCATAAAGTCTAAAAAACCGACATACAGGCATTCTAGACTTGTCGTATTGGTGAAGGAATCCGCAGGCGTCGCCTTTCATACAAAGGCTTCGAAGCCAGTGCCGACATACAGTCTGCCGGAAGCTCCGTCGCCCCGCCTGCATGTCCGCCGCACCAGAGTCGCTGCTGTTGTTGGTGGTGGTGTTGCTGGTGCTGGCGCCGGTGGTTGCGGTGTTGGGCGCAGCTGCCATTGCGGATCCCTGATTGTCAGATGGGATCGCTGCCATGGAGGCGCTAGGGTTCGTGGGCCCCGAGTCGAGGCCGCCCTCGAAGTCGAAGCTTAAAACCCCCTCTGGGTCCTCCATGGTATGCCGCCGCCGCCGCAGCTGGTATGTAATTAGGGCTTTTTATTTCAAAGCCATCTATCTACACGGTTGTTGAGCAGAAACTGAAATTGGAAGCCGGTTTTTTTTTTTTTTTTTTTGCAGATAACCAGTCAGTCTGCAGTGAATTTTCTGGGGAAAAAAGAACTTCGGAAAACTACATGTAAATTGATTTTAAAAGAAAAACATTAATATATCCAATCATACTTTTTGAATCAATAAGTTCACTTCTGAAAATTTTATTGCAGATAAAGCAATATTTTAGAATGGTTAACGCAACCCTCCAATAATCTAAATTCATGTTTACTATTCGCCTTTTAAAATAACAGTTCTGTAGTGTGGGTTGGATTAATATTTTAAAAAAATATTAAAAATATGAGAAGTTTTTAATAGTATAAATTAATTTTAAAATTTTCGTACTCAACTTTTTATTTAATTCAAATAATTAAATTGTATGAAAGTTAACTTGATTTAAATTAATTAATTTTATTAATCTAAATATAATATTGATAATCGATAAAAATATGAGTTAGTTTAAAAAAAAACTTTAAAATAATAATTTTAAAAAAAATATTGAGATTATGATCAACTTCGCCTCTCTGTAACCCGGGTCATGAATTCTATTGAGTTTAATATTTTTCTATAAATATTTTTTATTTAATTATATGATAAAAACAAACGCTCATGAAATTGAACACCAACCTAAAAATAGACATTTATTTGAGATAATTATCCCTAGAAAGCAAACAAAAATCAATAATGCAATCCATTTTTCAATCAATCCAATATTAAATATTGAAATCAAAAAGGAATAAATTAAAAATTAAAAACCAAAAATAGAAAAAACATATCATATTGGTGGGTAAACTCGTGAAACCTGTGAATCGAGTAAGTCGGGTTAGTACGCCAAACATGTAAACTGAGTTATGAACTCCAATAGGATTATAATTTTTTTTTCAAATCTATTTTTTATTTAACTATATAATAACAAAAATAGATGATTGTAAAATCAAATACCAACCCAATACCAAGATGTTTTTATAGATTACAATAATCTCATAAAAGGCAAAACGAAACTAGTTATGAAACTGAATTCTTAATTAACCTAATATCTAAAGATGAATAAAATATATAAAAAAGCTACACTTGTCAGACCCGCGAACCAAATTAACTAATCAAATATGTGAATAGGTCTATGGACTTTATAAAGTTTAATAATTTTTTTTTTCTGAAACTGTTTTTTTAACCATATGAGAAAACAATAGATGATAAAAAAGTCAACTTCAATTAAAAAAACACCCACCAAACTCATAAACCATGGCAACCCGGGTTACTTTGGCAAACTCGCAAACCATGCTAACCTTATAGAAAGGTAAAATAAAATGAAAGAAATTATGTAGTCAGATTCTCAATCATCCTAATATTAAAAGATAAAATCGATAAAGGTAAATTTGAAAAAAATATCATAACAAAAATTTAAAACCATAAAGAAAAAAAGAAAAACAATGTGGATAGTATTGTCATTCATAGTGCAATATGTGTGACTGAACAATGGTTTCCTCACACTCTTTAATTTTTGTTATTTTATAAAGTTTAATAACATGACTTTTTTCTAAAACTATTTTTTTAACTATATGACAAAAAAATAGACTATAAGAAGTCAAGTTCAATTAAAAAAAACAAAACAACCTACCAAACTCGTAAATCGGGGCAGCCTAAATTACCTTATCAAACTCGTAAACCATGCTAACCTCATATAAAAGCAAAATAAAAGGAAGCAAATTATGAAGTTAAATTCTCAACAATCTCAATTTTAAAAGATAAAATCAATAAAAATAGATTTGAAAAAAAATCATAACAAAAATTCAAAAAGAAAAATAAAAATAAAGCAAAACACTATGCATTACTATTGTAATCCATAGTTCAATGGTGTTAGGTGAACAATGGTTTCCCCCACATCTTTTAATTTTTGTTACCTCATAAAGTTTAATAACATGGTTTTTTTCTAAAACTATTTTTTTAACAATATGAGAAAAAAATAGACTATAAAAAAGTCAAGTTCAATTAAAAAAAAAACCACATCTATAAATTAGGACAATCTAGGTTACCTCCACAAACCCGTAAACCACGCTAACCTCATAGAAAAGACAAAATAAAAATAAAAATTATAAATCTAAATTCACAACCATCTCAATATTAAAAAAATTTAAAAAAAAATAATAACAAAAAAAACAATATGGAGAAACACTATAGCAATCCACAATGTTTTGTGAGGAAAGTTACAGAGTTTTTCCCTACACCATTAAAAAAAAACACACCACATCTATAAACTGAGGCAACTAGGGTTATCTTGACAAACCACACTAACCTCATAGAAAGACAAAATAAAAGGAAAAAAATTACAAAACTAAATTTTCAGCCATCTCAATATTAAAAATAAAATCAACAAAAATAATTTTAAAAAACTCATTACGAAAAAAACCAGGTGTAAAAAAAAACACAATGTGGAGAAACACTATAGCAATCCAGAATGTTTTGTGAGGAAAGCTATAGTGTTTTCCCCCAATCATTTAGTTTTTCTTATAATTTTGTTGTTTTTTCATATATTTTTTTCAAAAAAATAAACCAAGACATGAAACCTTGTTTGTTTTTTTAATTTTTTTGTTTTGATAACTAACAATAAATTTTAAAAAAATGAAAACAAAAAAATGGGTTTCAAAAGTTTTCAAAACTTGTTTTTACACCAGTAATTTATAATTTAAGACTTCAGTAATAATCAAATTAGGAATGAGTTCAGGGTACATAAATGAAGTTCAAAGTATAAGGATTGGTTTAGGATTGGGTTCAATACACCTTAGGGTAGAGTAAGGGTTAAAGTTCGAGTGTCCCGGGGGTCAAGAACAAGTTTGAAGCATTTCTAAGGTTGAGCCAAGAACAAGTTTGAAGCTTTCCTAGGGTTGAGCTAAAAACAAGTTTGGCGTTCCTTGGGTTGAGTTAAGACCAAGTTTAAGCATTTGATGCATGGTTATTAAACTCGACTCAAAAGTTGACTCGACGGGTGGTTAGGTCCTCGGTCAACCCAAAAGAATAGAAAAAAGACATTCAGCTACAAAATCATCCCTAAAATGGGATTTATCACTCTAGGATCCCCTCGTATCTAGGTTTAAAAGATAAACAATTCAAACCCCCTTCCATTAATTCATCTTGCTAAAAAGTTTACACACAGAAAAAAGAACAACATCCTAGTTTACTTACAAAAGCAATCGAGCAAGCTACAAGTGTGAAGAGTAAAGTAATTAATTACCAATGTCCTGTTTTGACAAACACTCTAGCACAAACAACATCCTTATAACCAAGTTCAGAAAAGTTCAAGATCCCATAACATTTTAGTTCAAGTTTGATGCAAAAGCACCTGGAAAACCAATGCAACACATATAAATACATCATTGTCAACACCTTCACTATAGTACAATGAACATATTGAGTTCTTCTTTGTCCAAATGAGTAGAATTTGAAAAAATTATCAATGACATTGAGTCAATCTCATCAATGTCTATCAAAAGATCATCATGCTTCTTTGTAGCTTTGTCATCACAATCATTGTCAATCTCATGTAAATTTATCAAATTTAAAATTCAAACACAATTAACATATAAATATTACATGTATAACACTTCATTTAAAACAAATCAATATTGATTATGTTCTAAAAATCCAATATACTTAGAAATGATTTTTTTTAGTGTTTAGATAGTGGGTAATAACATATTCACTTCAATTTTCCTTTCTCTAGAGTTCATGAAGTTGATGGTTGGTGATAGAAAACCTGACACCTGCAAAACAATCCATTTTAATAGGATTTAAGGACCCTTCAATGATAAAGTTAGTGACTTCTAATAAGAGATTGCAATAAATAAGAGAATAAGCTTTAAATTCTAAGAATAAAAGTGGTTGTTCTTAGTTGTATACGATAAATGCTTTAAAATAAAAGTATGAATACTTTAGAGAATAAAAAAATATGAACTCTTTGCCTGGACAATTCAAATGGTATATACAATATCTAAACTTTGTCATATTGCTTGAATGGTTGAAATAACTTCTCCTCCTAGTAGTATTAATAAGGGATAAATATCTCTTACATAAAATTAATATTGATAGAAATATAGTAGAACCTTAGAAGACTTTTTATGCACTTATAGATATGGAGAGATGATCATTATTGACTTTTAATATTTAATGTTAAAAGACATAGGAATAAACAAACATATCCTTGTGACTCATATAGACCCTAAAAAGATTATCAACTTTATATGTCTAAAACCTTGTTAGACCTATATGCACCTAGGCTCTATGCGTAGCTAAACACAAGGTAGTTGGGTTTGACAACTTCTCATATCCATATACACCTGACCTTAGCGCGTAATTAAACCTAAGAAGGTTGGGTCTAGCATCTTGTCAGTCTCACTTGTATTTGGGCTTAATGCGTAGTTAAATCTAAGGATGTTGGACCTGGAAGTAAGTCAGGCCTATGTAATATAAGTTTGATGTTTCTGCTAAGCATAGATACATTGAGATATTATCATGCCTTTGGTCTTTTTAATCATATGCTCTTAAGAAAACATATAAAAAATGCATTGACCCATCAGTATCCCCTAAGTTTTTGTGTATTAATTACATAAAGATTTTGAAAGGTTATTAACATTAAAGAAATAATTTTCACCTTTCTTATGAGATTTGTTTGTCTTCTATAGAACTATTAAGAATTTTCATAGCCAGATGGCTAGTCCTTATTGATTAATGAAAGACATTTTACCTTCCTTATGAGATTTGTTTGTCCCACGCAGAACTGATGGGATTCTTTGTGGCCAAATGGCCTACTTTCATGAAAAAAGATGTCATTTGGGGAATAAAATGGTGGGGTGCATTCAATGTAGTAATTGAGTAGATTTCTAGAGACTTGAGATGATATGAAATGTTATTTATCTAATGATGAAGGTGAAAAGTTGTTTCCTTTATAACCTTAGTCGTTCTTGCTTTCATTTTTTTTCTTTCACTATTTGTAATCTTTATAAAAAAAACAGTTTTGTTGAAGACTTTTCGAGCCAGTTTCACTCTGTTTTGAAAAGAAACCATCATCTTAGATATCTCCCATCAAAAATTTATTTCTCCTTTTCTAATAGAAAAATGGATAAAAAAAAAGTTAGATCTGACCCTAGAAACAATGATATTGTTGCCTTCGATGAGGAGGTTCAGGTTCTAACCTAAAACTGAAGGAAGTAGTAGAGGATAAAAGTCTATCAAACTAGGCCCCAAAACTAGAAAGGATGGAGCATTAGCGTCCATCCCTGTTAGAGAAGTTCGTCCTCTACCATTGCTAGGAAACCTCGTGAGGAGGGGCTACCTCAGGCCCCTAAGAACGATGCCCCTAGCACCTTGAGTGTACATAAGATGGCATTCATTAATGGTCAATAACTAGGAGAGTATATATAACTTATTTGCCTGCTAGGGTTGAGCGCATTAGCCACAGACCTTAGGTTCTGCCTAGGGTCTATTTGAAATTACAACCCTCATTTGTATGTATGAGTTGGGGTATACCTTCCTATTCACGAGTTTGCAAGGGAAGTATTAAGGTATTATAGGTTAAGTCTAGGTCAGTTATATCCTAATAGATAGATGATTTTGGGTGCTTTTGATAAACTTCTTAGGCTTGTTGGAATCGAACCTATTGTTAGCATTTTTTGGACCTATTACCATTTGGTTGCTGAGATCGATAGTGAAAATGATATATGTTAGTTCTTTACCTTTGTTAACAGACCCACATGAGTTATGAAAGGGACTCTGTAGGGAAAGCCTGCACATGTCAAGAAATAGAGGAGGAGGTGGCTGATACTAAGGTATAATAGGCTAGTCGCCCTAGATGAGATGCAATAAGTTTGGGGTTTTTCCTATTATTGAAGAGTACCTTCTCGTGAAGTGAACAATAAGCCTCGTCTAATCTCAAATGAAAAGAGAATGTGTGTTGCATTGGTAGTGGCCTCAACCAAGTATGACATCATTAAAATAGCCAAAAGACATTAACAGATCATGCTATAAAGTATGCAACCTTTTTATCCTTTATTTTTTATACATCTAAATTCATATCTGACTTTATTTTTGTCTAGGGTTAATAACAAAGAAGAAGAAGAAGAAGAAGAAGAAAATGAGATTTCAACTAGGTTTATAGAAGGAAGTATGTCTATATCAAGAAGCGGGTCCTCATCTCTTGATGTTAGTGGAACTGTTACTGAAAAAGAGATAGAGTATGACAGCATCAACATGGACGAGTATATCATTCATAAGGATTTTGTTCTTGAGGAAGCAATAGTGAAAGCCAAGACTCCCTTACAAATAAAAGCTAGGGGTAACTATACTCCTTTAGCTAGGGGTCAAACATATCTAACCCTCATTGAAATAATTATGAGTGTTGTTGTTGCTTTAGAAAGAAAAAGGGTTTCCACCGCTGTGGATACTAGTGTTCTAACCTCATTTGTTGAGGCTTCATTGGTGATGATGATCTTTTTATCTCTACCTCTAACTTTGGTTGAAGAGGCTATAATTATTGGGACCTCTGCCTAGGGTATTCATGTAGAAGCTGAATAAAGATTTAATGATGGTTTTGCTAGACTCATCCTTGGTCAAACCCTTTTTTTTCCCCACCCTAACTGAGGAGGAAAGGCAGACCATGAAAACTATTATTGGTGGGAGGTCTAGCTTTGGGGAGGCTAGCCTCGAGGTGGTGAGGAAATTAGAGAGGGTTCTCACAATTCATTTAGATATCTTTATTAATGCATGATAAGAGTTACAGCCGCCATTTGGCCTTAACTAGACAAATAGTCTTTAATGTAAACACCTTTTTTGTCTGGCCATCATTTATTTTAGTTTATTAGTATTGTTTATAACCATATTGTCTTTTGTAAAATTTTATGATGTGCGCCTATTTCAAAAGGTGTTGGGTGACCAAGACGAAACATGTAAGGGAGGCCATCATTGAATATAGGGCATATCAGACTGCTTTTTAACGACTTAGAGAGGAGAAAGCTGTTATGGAGGCTGAACTGAGGGACCTCAAGGTGGCTTATACCTCTTTAAAGGATAACATGCAAGGTGTTGACCTTCAACTGGCAACACTAAAAGGCAGCTTCAAACGGCTCAAAATGAAATGGATGCCCTAAAATAGGGGATCCTTGAGGCAAAGGCCATTTAAAATGGTTTGAGGGCTGAGCTCTTTATTACTAGAGAAAAAGTCCAGAGCTCTTGAGCGTAGTTAAAGGCTCTAAGGAACTCTCTTATGGAGTTCCAGGATTTGTTTGAAGGATGTGCACCTTCTTTTAAGATGGTTGGGGACAAGATCTTCTTTATCATGTCTAGCTTGTACTTCTTCAATCAATTAAGAATAATGCAAGTGGTCTTCAATGATGTTTTCCATCCAGTTCTAGTGCCTAATTTTACAATTGTGTTCCCTTTTAGGGCTGTAACTACCTAACATAGGGAATATCTAGCTGAGAAGCCTAGCTTAAATGTCTAAGCCTTAGCCTCTTGTCTCTTCCTAATTATAATCCATGATATGTGTGGCAAAGTAACACTCGATTTATAAATGCCACAATCTTCACATGGTCATGAAGGAAATCAAATAACATTTCAGGATAGGGGTTCAGAGTGTCAATTGAAACAAAGAAAACATGATATTCATTTTTTTATCATGCTTTGTATAAAGAACCCAAAGATAGTTTTGGTTATTTGGTTGTGTAGCTTCGTGCAAATGAATTCATAAGTGAACTTGTTACCCTCCTTGAAAAGAAGCCTACATTTCCCCATGGTCTCTATTGATGAAAACATTAAAACTTCATAAATGACATCGGTGCATAGATCCCGAGCTGAGTGGTAAAACAGAGATTTTGTTACCAGATTGAAGAAAACTACAACAATGCTTTTGGATTGGAAGTCAAACAAATCCTCTTTAACACTATCAAATGCTGACAACTCTTGGCTCTTTAAGGGAAAACCAGATTCAAAGGACCTATATTTCAACTTGTAAGCACACATGTTAAATGTATGAGCATGTTTTTATATGATGAACTTGTCCTTCAAAAAATGACACATGATTGTTACTCTTGCATGATGAGTAACAAATTTGATTCTTGCCTAAACTCTATAATGAAAATTCCATAAGTGACAACCATTGTGTTACTCATAAGTCCTGAACTCAAGATGTTACATAAAAGGCTTCCCTTGATGCAAAGCACATGTAAGGAGTATACACCCTAAAGGTAGGTTCTAATCTTTTTACGTAAGACATGGTCGGTTTACTATTTGATCTCTAAAAAAGGTATATTGTTATCATAGTGATCATCTTTGTGAAGGCAATATAGGGGCTCAGTAGGTAATGAGATGACATGTATATCAATTATTATCAGTCTAAGCACTCAGCAAAGATTCAGATAGTTTCACAAACTTAAACTTTGACTGAAAGTCATAGGGTAAGTTGTTACTCCCTTACCTAACCTGAAGTTTCTATGTGTGTGCATTTCGAAATGATAAATCACAAATAAACTAGTGACGCACAAAGACATCCATCCATATCCAACATACATGCATGAGCAGGATAAAACATGTTAAAGCCGTAAATAAAATAAAAATAAAAATAAAAAAACAAGCCACATACAAAAATACATCAAATCACATAAACTACAAGAACCTCACAAAGCATAGTCCAATACTGTAAAAAAAACTCCCCAATAGAGTAGTCATTTTGTCACACGTGGGCGCACGACGTTGAGGGTCAAGGAATCGCCACTTAGTTGTTTTGTTTAGGGTTGCTAGGAGACCTGAGTGTACTGGTCTTTATTAGACATTCCAAAGGTGAGGGGCTGGTTATGACTATGTAAGATATTAGCATCCTTAGTGTACCCTACATGAGGTAGCTTGCATTGTGTAGTCTAGATATGGTTTAAAGGTTCTGATGGGTTCTTAACCGATGGTCTGTCTATGACTTAAAAAAAAATTTACTCTTAAAAATAAATCTGGCATTTCGAATTTATCATAGGCTCGTATGCCTAAATGAATTCTTATGGAAAGGATCCATGTAGGTGCCCTAACATGGTTCACCTATCCTGGAAGACTAAAGAATTTTTCACAACTCATATATTATGGTGAAAAAATACTCTTAAATAAAATTGATGAATATTCAGAATAATTATGAGAATTTTCCGGTCAATTCCTGTTATTTAAATACCAATCTACTTGTATGTTCAATATTTATACTAGAATATTGACCATTAATTCTCATGAATTAAAAATTTTAGGGGCTATTTAAATATTAGCCAAATACTTAAGGAATTTTAAATAACTTGTTGTAATTTTCAAAATAAAAGCAAAAGAAAAAACAATACACGTATTTTTTAAAACAATGCTAAAAATTATAATTATTTTTTATATAAAATGCAATTTTTATAAGGATTGGGTTGTATACAGAAAAAAAATCATTTTTTTTATATTACTATTTTTTTTATTTTTTATTTTTATAAGGCCATATTTGGCAAGACCCACTTTTTCTTTAGAAAAACTTCCAAAAGCAGGCATAGGGTTTGTTTGCCAAACACCTTTTTAGGCCAGAAATCATTTTATAAAAAAAAGCAGCAAACCAAACAAAGCTTTAAATATCTGACCTGATTTTGACTCGACTGGAGTGACCAGAAAGCAAACCAAAAACAAAGATTCAAAGCCAAAATAAATTAAACATGAGAAAAACATAAAAATCAAAATTTCTTAAATAAGACGGATCAAACACAAAATAAATAAAGAACACAAATATCATTCAAGCTTAAACCTAACAATGTGAAACCTAAACCAGACTAGATTTCAAGTAAACAAAGGCATCATTTTATTATTATGCATCTATAGATCAAGAATCAAACGTCAAAAACCATTGATTATCACTGAAAAGCCATGATTTGATCAAAATGTATTTTTGAACCGTCAAAAGAAACCTAGATTATTTGCTAATCAAGTTGTTTGAAAAGTTTTATGCAAATAAATGGATCGAAAATTGTCCAAATCATAGAGTTAAGGTAGTGTTCTTTCTAAGAACACGAAGAACACTACCTTAGAAACTCAGCACATGTCTAAAGTAAAGCCAGCCATTGTTAAACCTGGTTATTTTAGGCATCTAAAACATGCTTTTTTAATTCCAATAAATCACATTATCAATACCAAGTATAGTTGAAACAAAAGAAACTAACAAAAACAACAAATCATCATAAACATGCATTAAGTTCCATTTTCCAAAATTGTCAAATCAAAACAAGCATGCTTAACCAATCTAAGATTCAAAATTGACATTTTGACATTCCACGAGGCTAAACCAAAACTCAGGAGCTTGAAACCATGCATTAACCAGACAGAAAAACATCAACACCTTGCTGACACATTTGACATATTTCAAATCAAACTAAAATGCAATCTTAACATAGTTGGGTACCAGTCTTCATGTCAATATATTAAAAAACATTGCATCAAACAATAAACAGATGATCCAACAGGCCTCGTGGACTCCACCTTCAAAGGTTGTAAGAGTATACCTTCCAAGCTTGAAATCTTCAATGAGGGTAGATTTTTGCCGCTGCTTTTCTTTCTCATTGTTTTTAAACTAGCAAAACCAAACCCTTAAACCTTTTTTGAACTTTTGAACTCATTAATGAATCTCTTAGACCTTAACCAAATTTCTTCCCTATTTGTTCTTTTTTTTAGGTACGATTCCCTCTCCTTTTATAGGATGATTAAGAGCTTTTAGATGAGTTTGTTAGGGTTTTAACAAATCAAATCTAGGCTGGTTTTATCATGAGATAGATTGTTTTGGATCTAGGTTGTTTTGATCAAACTTAAAGGCTAAGGTGAGGTGTTTCAGCCCTTTGATCTTGAGAGAAGTGTTCTCAAGCTTTGATAAGAATTCTTTGGGAAATTTTAAGTGTGAACACGCGAAGAAATTTGGGTGGTTTTGTGCAAATGAGTGTCTCAATTAAGGCTAACTGGGTTGACCACTTTTATAGTTTCGTCGGAGTAACTTCGACATCAACGTTGCTTGAGACAATTTGAACTTGGTTGAGGGTTGCATACCTTATATTGAATCCATTCCTGCTCAATTTGAAGGTATGTGGTTCCACATTCATTCATTCAAAGATGTCAATCTAATCAATATAAAGTTTCAAAATGTAATGATGGCTGATCGGGAACAAGATGTTGAGATCATTGGAGAAAATAGACGTAAATGTTTAATAATTTCATTGAAATAAGGTTGTAGAAGGGGTGTTTTTCAATTGAATGATGGTGGTTACAGCCTCAAGGATGGTCAGAAACACCATATGCATTTGCTTAAAAGTGTCTACTCGACCAACCAAAACTGTCAAGAGAAGAAGATACACAGTAGCCGAACGACATGTCGTCTAGGCTACACCCTACAAATTATTAGCCCTACTCTTTCAATTTCTTTTAATTTCACCCATAATAGCCTTCTAAACTCTTAATTTTATATTATCTCACCCCTGCTAAACTCAATTATTAGCACTAAAGTTAAACATCTTTTATAATCTGGTCCTTATTTTTTTATTTGTTCAATTGAACCCCTCATTGACTATCAAACTTTTAATTTTTTTTTTCCAATTTGGTTCTTGATTTTATCAATTTCAAACCCTGAAGTCTCGCGTTTCTCACAAGTTGGTCATTAGTTTTGGATTTTTTCAATCAAGTCCCTAATTGCCCACCAAACTTCAATATCTATTCAATTACACCCCTGATTTGACCAAATTAACCTTTAAAAATTACAATTCAACCCCAGACTTTAATTTCTTCCAATTAAAACCTAAATTAACTTCAAGAATCAATTTTCTCTTGCAATTATCTCCTCAATAAATTCAATTAAACTTTGAGAAATTTCAATTGAGCCCTTAAACATACAATTTTGAATTTTCCTCCTCAAATTTAATTTTTATTTGCCAATAGAGCCTTCATTAGTTGATAAAATGCTATCAAATTTTTCAATTTTGTATATTTTGATCCTCCTCGACAAGTCTTTGGCAATTTCTTGGACGTTTTGATATATTCTTCTCACTGATATATATATATATATATATATATATATATATATATATATTATTTTCTTTTCCATTTTTTATTTTTTTTTGTTTATATAAGGCCCCAAAAAAGGTAACAACACGTTATGTGTGACAATAGCGATCTTGATTTCATGATCTGAGTCAATGGTATAAAATGTTAACCCAATTTACCATTGGTTTTTTTTCTAATCTTTTTTTTACGCTAATTGTTCTTCAATTTTAACCTTTAATACTATGTTTATTGAAGATAAAGTTTTTTTTTCCGGTTTGCCTAACGACCAAGGTCGTGAATTTTCCATGCTAACTTAGATTGATTCAAGGCTTTTACATCATTTTATTTATATGTCAAATTTCATCCTTATTTTTTTTAATTGTTTTTTATCCCTTTTTAAATTAATTTTTTTAAAATTTTATCATTCATAATTTTTTTCGATGTAGTGATCTTAGTCTCATGATCCAGGTCATGGATATGAAATGTTAACCCGAGTTGACATCTTTTTTTCTTATGTCTTTTTTTACACTAATTTTTCTTTTCAATTTCAACCTTCATCATTGGGTTTATTAAAAATTAATCTTATTTATTTTTATTTTCTTTTCTTTTTATAAGGATAGTTTGACCTCACGACTTGAGTCATGAATTTTTCATGCTAACTTGAATTGGCTCAAGGATTTTTTTGTTATTTTTCAAATTGTTTTTCAACTTTATCCTTTAACACCAAGTTATCTTGGAATTCAACTTCATGATATTTTTTTTTCTTTTGGTAAGCGTTCTTTTCTACAAGTCATGATTATCACCTTTTCTCTTAAGATTCAGTACATTTACCGTTGTTTTTTTTATCATATAATTAAATTAAATAATCTTATTGGATTAGACCTAGTAGGGTTTATAACTTGATTCATTAGATTTTTCTATGCTTTAAAAAAACCGACCTGGCTCGCGACGAATCTCAAATTACCTATCTAGTTAAACGAGTGTTTGCAAGTGATTTTAAACTAGTTTTTCATTAAAATTTGATTTTTTTTGTTTCAAATTATTTTTTTAGTGTTTTTGGATCATTTTGATGTGCTGATGTAAAAAAAAATTAAAATAACAAAATATTATTTTGAAGTTTTTTCAAGATAAAATATTTTAAAAAACAACTATTATCACATTTCCAAACACGAGAGGTACTAAAAAGTTATACCTCATCGAATTAAGAAAATTAATGTATGAGAGAAAAACATAACATTTAGCTACGAAGACACGTCTTCTATAGTATAATGTTTTTTTTATCTGTTTTGCTTACCAACCATGTTAAATTATTGGCAGGTTTGTAACTTCAGATATACTGAAGAGAAAAAATTGAATAAAGTTTCTAACACGCTTTCTATATTAGACTTTAAAGAAGATAGTTTATTATTTTTCTAAACTAGAATCACCATCACCTTGGTAAATATTTTGCGAAAAATAATTGTTTTTGAAGTAGTTTTTTCTTGAAGAATTTACATTCAAACAATAGTGAAAGAATTATTTGTGATTTTGTATGCAAATTTTAATTTTCAAGAGCATCAAGTTATATTGATGCGGAGACAACATTGTCTCTTCGCTTGTGTGGATGGTCATGGTAGCTCTATAGTAGTTTTCTTCCCCTTTAGTAAAAGAAATGATACAACATCTTTGTTGATACTTCACCTCCCATAATTTTTTTTATTTTTTTACTTTAAATTAATATATATTTTTTGGTGTTTTTAGATCATTTTGATGTGCTGGTATCAAAAATAATTTTTAAAAAATAAAAAAAATATTATTTTAATACATTTCTAAATAAAAAATACTTTAAAAAACAACTACAACCACACTCTAAAATAAACTTTAAACCGATACAAAAGGTATGCATTTAGAATCTCTTGAGGGGAAATCTAGTTTTGATTAATGTGAGATTTAATTTATAAATATTAAACTTCCCACACACTTTAACATTATTGCAATTACCTACTTACCATACTTCTTCAAGAACTTAACATGAATAGTATCTAACTAAGTGTTTATTTAAAAGTGTGGTTAAAATTATTTTTAAAGTGTTTTTCAATTAAAAATACATTAAAATGATATTCTTTTTATTTTTTAAAATTTATTTTGAATATCAACACATCAAAACGATTTAAAAATACTAAAAAACTAATTAAAACAAAAATAATAATTTAAAATCTAATAAAACCAGTTCAGCGCCACAAGGCTTTAATCAACATGGATTTTTTTCCCTAAATAATTTTATTTTCCTTTTGTTATGGTGCCTGATTTTGAATTTGCATAAGCTTGCTTGCTTACTTAAAAACAAGCATGAAAAGAAACTACACAATCATTTGTCTTCAATCATGTGACCAAACTTTTATGTTGTTGCAATCAAGTCCTTAAACAAGTCAAATTATGCAATTGACTTTGACAAAACTCTCTCTCCCTCCCATACATCGAAACAATCAATAACCCTTGGTAAATAAAAAAGAAAAGAGGAAGCAATAATTGTAGGGAATGTTTATTGTATTGCATTGACGGTAATTAATAGTGGTGTGCATTTTTCTTAATTTGATGGTAATTAATATTTATAAATTAAATCCCACATTAATCAAAACTAAATTTCCCCTCTAGAGATTCTAAATATATGAATTTTATATCGGTTTAATATTTAATTGAGGGTGTGATTATGGTTGTTTTTAATGTTTTTCATTTAAAAATATATTTATTTTTTAAAAATTATTTTTAATACCAGCGCATCAAAATGATTTAAAAACATTAAAAAAATATTAAATTAAAGTAAAAAATAAAAAAATTAAAATTTTTTAAAATATTTTCAAAACATAAAAACAAAAATCCCTAACATATTTTAAGGAACTCAACAAATTAAATTAAACGTTGATGGATGCTAAAATTTGGATTAAAAAAAGAAAAGAAAGAGGTGGTGGGAAAAAATAGGACACGAATAGTGTTTCCTCTTGTTTTATTGACCGCGGCACATGCAGACATGCATGTGCCGCCCATATGCGTCTGTAATTTTTTATATTACTAAGCAAATTAATCAATCTTAACATCCAAACTCCTCTCTCTCTCTCTCCCTCTCTACTTTCCCTATTTCTGTTCAACACGCTCAGTCCCAGCTGCTAGCACCACAGCTACTCATCACGAAAACCCAAACAAACCCAGCTGCTGGCTAGCACCACGGTTACCCCCCCGCCATACTCAGCTGCTGCTAGCACCGCAGCTACTCGTCACAACCCCCCCACCAACGAACTCAGCAGCTTCTCTCTAATGGCTGGCTATTATTTTGCCAAGCAACTATGAAAATCACCGGAAAACCACTCTCGACGGCCAAGTTGGACTTATTAGATCTTAAGCCTCGAAGGAAAACCCGAAATCCGAGCCTGATCCGATTGAGGAGACCACCCGAGACGCCTTTGTTGAGATGGAAGATCCAAGAAGATAAACATAAGGATAATAATGATAGGAATAGGAATGTAGGCGTTGAGGAGGAGGATAGTGGTCGCCATCGCAGTTTCCGTCTGAGAGGTCACGTCTCGGCGAGGAAGCTTGCCGCTGGGTTATGGCGGCTTCAGCTGCCCCATACCGTCCGTGAAGAGAGGTGGAGGGATCAGTTAGGGTTTCAGGTAACGATCTGCTGCGCTCCTTCTTCTTCCTTTTCTTCTTCAATAGAAAGATCTACAGTCGTAAATGTGATTAATTATTGAATTTCGAAAATTGGTGTGCTTTAAAGATTCATGTGGTATAATGATGCTACTATGTTAGTATTCGTAATAATAGTTATATATTTTTAAGTGAAAAATAATTTGACTAAGGTTTTCTTGCTATCTTTACATTCTTCCCCGTAGCATAGCATCGTAATTTATTTATTAAAGTATGTTTTTGGATGCCTATTTATCACAACTAAAGCCGGTTTAAACATGTTGGTGTGCTTCAAAAAACATTAGCTGTTGAATGCCTTTTATAATTTATAGATCTGTTGGGGTTTTGGGCTTATGTAAATCCCAATCTTTCATTTAGATTTTCAATGGCTTACGATTTTGACTTGTTGAGCCTGATGTTTATTTCGACCTTGGTGATCAAGGTTAACAAAGCCATTTTGACGTTGACTTATTAAATTCTTACGCAATGAGTTTGTCAATGCTGCTTGTCTGTGCAGCATGGTATGGGCCATCTCGGCATCGCAGTTGTACCTCATCACAACGACAAAGTGTATGTTCCTGATGCAAACAATCTTCTGGGGAACTCTACTGGTGCGAGGAACAGATTCTTGTGCAAGGTACCAAGGCTTCTGCAAGTTTCTTATCTATATTTTCAACTGTTCATGGCCATTAGATACTGACAGTATTGAGTAATGATCATACTTGAAGTTTTAGAAGAGTCTTCCAGTCGTTGTTACTATAACCTAGCCTCTGTTTATAATTATGGACTCTGTGGCTCATTTAGGTAATTTCTTTTCAAAAGATTGACTTCTTGAAATTCTCATGATATTCCAAAAGTTGCCTGTTCCATTAAGAATGTGAATATCTTTGTTCCCAGTAGAGCAGGGTGTTAATGCGGTGTTTAGTTTTGCAATTTTCTTCACTTGGAAACAATGTTCCACGTATTTGTATATGAGTAGGAGTGCATTCAAACATGCAAGCATTTATATGGACAAGATATGTATTAGTAAAATCTACATAATTTAAAGGATAGGGCACAATTACTCATCGATTAAATTTACATTACAATTAACATGATCGACATAGTCCAGAATTAAAAATTGGATTGTCATCAATAACCTAGTTTTAAAGAGAAAAATAAAAATTTCATGAGATAGAGGCATTAAAGAAGAATTCCACAATAGTATGTCGAGTTTGTTAAGCTGCAATATTGCTTGGTGCTTGAATTTCATTAAATGATAGGTTGCATGGTGTTTTTAACCATGGGAAAATGCATTGTTTCAAATACTGGTCGACTTTGACGTGGCAATTTATTAGTCATACAGGAGTTTTGTAAAGTAGCTCAGCCTGCTTTTGTATCTAATGTTGAAAAGCTTTGAACTTGTTTTCTAACTTGGGATAAGCTGTCAGCTATGAATAGTTCAGTTTTGAAACCTCGATAGCATAGCGTAGAATTGTATGCCCTCACTTTCACTTCTATTGGTTATGTTTTCATGATGATGGGTCTACATATACCTTTTATGCTTATTTATCCAATTCTGAATGTGCTGTGGCTGTTTAGCCTGGGCCCACGTTTCAGTTTTCCAACTCTGCTATGGAGGGCGCAACTAAGTGGAATCCTGTATGCTTGGAAAGATCAGATGAGCTACAGCAGTCCCATAGCCAGTTGAAGTGTCTTGATCAACAGGTGAGTGCTGTCTCTGTGGTTTCTGCACTTGAAGCTGAACTAGAGCAGGCTCGAGCACGCATTCAGGAGCTTGAGATTGAGCGTCAATCTTCAAAAAAGAAGGTGGAGCACTTCTTGAAGAAAGTAAGCGAGGAAAGGGCTGCATGGAGGAGCAGAGAGCATGAGAAAATCCGTGCATCATTTAGTGACATTAAAGCTGACTTGAGCCGTGAAAGGAAAAATCGTCGAAGTTTGGAAATTGTAAATTCCAAGCTGGTTAATGATCTGGCTAATGCAAAAGTATCAGCAAAGAGATATATGCAGGACTGTGAAAAGGAAAGGAAGGCGAGAGAATTGATTGAGGAAGTATGCGACGAGCTCGCTAAGGAAATTGGTGAAGACAAGGCTGAAGTAGAAGCATTAAAGAGGGAGTCCTTGAAACTCAGAGAGGAAGTTGATGAGGAAAGGAGGATGTTGCAGATGGCTGAGGTTTGGCGTGAAGAACGTGTCCAAATGAAGCTAGTTGATGCCAAGGTGGCCCTTGAAGAGAAGTATTCCTACATGAACAATCTTGTAGCTGATTTAGAAGTTTTTCTAAGGTCAAGAAGCGCAACCCAAGGTTTAAAGGAAATGAAAGAAGCTGAATCTGTCATACAAGCTGCCGCCTCGGTGCATATTCAGGATATAAAGGAATTCACGTATGAGCCCCCAAACCAAGATGATATCTTTTCTATTTTTGAGGATGTCAACTTTGGTGAAACGAATGATAGAGAAAGTGAACCATGCATTGTTTACAGCCCTGCTAACCACGGAGCAAAAATTTACACTGTGAGCCCTGAAGTTGACGTGATTAACAAGGACGGCAACCATGGACATTCTGAAGCCTTTGTTCATCAGAATGGTGATATAGAAGAAGATGAGAGTGGGTGGGAAACCGTGAGTCATCTTGAAGATCAGGGCTCAAGTTATTCGCTAGATGGCAGCATCCCATCTGTCAACAAGAATTGCCGGGAAAGTAACGTCTCAGGTAGTGCAACTGAATGGGAAGAAAATGCATGTGATGAAACCCCGATCACTGATATCAGTGAGTTGTGCTCTATGCCAAGAAGACAGTTGAAGGCGTCTTCTATCACTAGGTTTTGGAGATCTTGTCCAAACAATGGGGACAGCTACAAAATAATCTCAGTGGATGGGTTGAATAGCAGGCTTTCAAATGGAAGAAAATCTAATGCTGGAATAATGTCTCCAGATAAGGTGTCTGGTGAAAGTGGAATCAGCCCCCCGGATTTGGTGGGGCAGTGGAGTTCGCCTGACTCTGTGAATCCTCACATGACTCGAGGAATGAAGGGCTGCATTGATTGGCCGCGAGGACATAAGAACAGCTTGAAGGCAAAGCTCTTAGAGGCAAGGATGGAGAGTCAGAGAGTCCAGCTGCGCCATGTTCTTAAACAGAAGATTTAGATGCAGGCAATGCAAGCCTTGTTTATGAATATTGCTCATGAAACCAAATGGAAATAAATAGCACCATTTCTGACTTGGCAAAATGAGAAAATGCATCGGTTTCTTTCATTCATGCACTAAAAGGCCCGCCAGGGCAAATATCAACTAGCGCTTTTGCCCCGTGCTTTGCTGCGGGGATGTCTCTGAAATAATAAGAAAGCAATAATCTGACTGCTGCGCGGGCAAGGATTTCTTTGATGCGTGAAAATATCATGATACTTGTAATAACATATATATATATATATATATATATATATATATATATATATTGCTTTATTATTATTATTATTATTTAAGATATAAATGGTAGTAATATTATTGGATCAACGTCATATCCGGAGGCTAATAAATTCCTTCTTCGTAGCCCTTTCTATTAAGACCTCGGCATATCACATGGAATTGATGCCTCCATAACAAGACAACGTTTTCTTCTCTTGAATTTAAACCCTTGTGCTTACACGTTTACAATCAGAACTAGTCATGTAATAAAACAACAAGACTTGATATCATCATAGATTTTGGACTATGCAACAACAACACATTATTTCTTAGGGTTTTTAATTTTTTTACTTTATTCTGTCCTCGATATATGTTTGGTATGGGAGTGAAGGATATCAAGAGTTATCCTTCTAATTTTTCAACTCATTTACTCGTGTTTAGTACAAGTTCGGGGGAGGAAAGATTTCATGGAAATTAACATTTTACCCAAAAGGAGTCAAATGTCAACCTAACCTCACACACACACACACACACACACACACACATACACACACACACACACACACACACACACACACACACACTTAATCTTAATAAAAAAATAACAAAATATCTGATTATTTACAAGATTACTATTATTTTTTATTTTATGACCGAAGAATCTTCCCAATATTAATATTATAACTTTGTCATCAAGCTAATAATTACTATTTTGTCTTTAAAATAATACTATAATCTTGTCTAGAGCTAAAACATTCACAGCTCATCGAACATCTTATTTGCAATTCAAAATATATAGAGCATTATGTGATCTCGCAAAGTATAAAATTATGTGATCTTGTAAAGCATAAAATAGTCATGCACTGTAGACAATCCAACATGTGGCTTTACCAAATGTTTCATCAAGAAAAAAGTCTTTGAGACATCAACTTTTCAATACCACTGAGATCGCACCACAACTCTCTCAATGTTTGATTTCCCCTCTATAATGATAGCATTTTCCTCCTTGATCTCATCAATCATCCTATCTATATCAAAGGACTCCAACAACTTCCTAACTCTTATATGCTCATTTGCTAGAGAATCAATTCCAAAACCTAGATCCCTACACTTTGGATAGTCCATACAAACAAACTCTATCTCCTTCTCATTCTGATACTAGAATCGCCACTAACAGCTAGAGGCTCTCCAAATGAGTCAATAATAAAAATCATCTAACAAGACCACTCCAAAACCCACCATCCTTGACATGGACTCTGGTAAGGCAACAATCATAACATTTCAGCACGAGAAAGCAGTAGAAATCAACCCTCGCATCTCCATCTGGATGCACCCTACCATTTGTTTTTGCGCTTGAAATTATGTTTTGATGCATTTTAAAAGCATATTTTGCTTAAAAAATCATCAAATTAATGCATTTTTT
The DNA here is from genome assembly GCA_015852605.2 of Populus deltoides. Taxonomy (NCBI): domain Eukaryota; kingdom Viridiplantae; phylum Streptophyta; class Magnoliopsida; order Malpighiales; family Salicaceae; genus Populus; species Populus deltoides. Next base: position 12,106,574 of record CM027580.2, read on the forward strand.
TAATATTTTTTGATGATTTTGATATACTGATGTCAAAAATAAATAAAAGATTTGAAAAAAAAAAGTCATTTTGATACATTTTCAAATGAAAATCACTTTTAAAAAGCACCCTACACCACAATACCAAACACACACTTATACATCTGGGGAAGGAAGCTGCCATGATCAGCTGTTGAAGGATCTGAATTAATCAAAATATCATTAAGCTTAATAAGAAGACTGTGAAATCCCCTTAAAAAAGATGGTATGTTGATCCCTCCACCATCAATGGGCAATAGACATTTTATCAACATGCACACCCTGCCTACCTAATAGGAACCATCTCCTTAATTGTCTCCGCTTTCTAATGCATAGTTCTAGTTAGTATCTAACCTATAATGGGCACATCATTAATGTTCCAACCTCGGGGGAATCGCACCCTCTCAGTAGCCATCTTCTCTTTGGGATGTGTAATTGCAATACATTTTAAGCTGTCAAAGTCAACAATATCTACACTATTTATAGTATCGCCAATCACAAATCTTTAAAGCATATATTGCTTCTTCAAAATGTTTCTGCATCTGCTTACAACCAAAGTGACTGATGACAAACATGAAAAATCCACATCATAAAATGTGTATCAGGAAAAAAAAATAGTGGACCTGAAAAACATATATCAAATGAAATAAATTAATGGTTTTCACATGTTGGCAAGATTGTGACATTTCATAACACTCTAATGATTGACATTTGATAACCCTTGCAAATTCTAAACTACATCACATTTTTTGAATATTCTTTAGTTAGTGTTAAATTTTTATTCTTCGGATAAGTACAATATGAGAAAAAGATGTCAAGACTTGAATGACATTAATCCAAAAATAAATAAATTCTAAACTACATCATATTTTTTGAATATTCTTTAGTTAGTGTTAAATTTTTATTCTTCGGATAAGTACAATATAAGAAAAAGATGTCAAGACTTGAATGACATTAATCCAAAAATAAATAGATTATTCCTACAACTTACATGGTTTAAGGAGAAGCAGGATTTCAAAGAGTCACTGAGAAAAATCAAGGCATCTCCAACGAGACAAGAGTGAAGAGGTAATTTTTTGAATAGCAGGGGTTGAGCTAAAAATAGATGAGATAAAAAAGCTAAGGTTCTTTCTAATATTTAATTAATGGATTTTTTAATAAAAAGCCTAACTTTTTTTTTTGAAAAATGAAAGATTCTAGCAGCATAATAAGAGAAAAATCAATTAAAAACACTATATTTTGGTTTCAATTTGGGTTTATATTGTCATGAGAAGAGAGAGAAATTGTACATTAAACAAAGAGATTTTTTTATGTTGTTTGTTTGAGTTCATGATATATTATATATGTGAATAGTTTGGTATTTATGTTCAATTTAAAATTTTTTTATTGGCTTGCGATAGATTGTAATTTTTCAAACTATAGTGGGTAATTAAACACAGATCAAACTACATGATGTTAAAGGTTATTTTTCTTAAAAAAAATTAAAGGAAAGGAGAGATGTTTCAAACTAAAGGACATAGATATGAATTATTATTTTTTCAAAATAGCAAGTTCTCAAAAATATTTTGAGAAACTAGCACAACACTAAAATGTTTTAGGAAAATAGCATAACTCAATGGTTTGTGCTATTAGAATAGCCTAAACCGCTTAATTTTTTAAAAATATACAGGTTGCATTATTAGAAACATTGCAGTCTATAGGTTGTGTTGTTCTCAACAACACAATCAAAGTGGATTGCGGTGTTCTAAAATGTGCAATTCATTAAAATAAAAGTACTCTATGTCTCTTTTTTTCATTTCTCTTTTGCCTCTTATATGAAAACTCTTTCCTTTCCATTTTCAAGAAAATTACAATGACATTTGTAGAAACAAAAAACTAATTGATGATTAGGAAGCTTCAAATCATCATTGAAAGGATACAAATCAAGAGAGAGAAGTTATGCACTGAAAGGATGTAAAACAAGAGAGATGAGTTTCTATATTTATACAATGTTATTGGAGACAAAAATCGATTAAAAAAACAGAAAGCTATAAAGGCTTAAACAAAAAGCTAATAAAATGAGTGCTATTATTGATCTGGATCTTACCATTGTTTCCATTGGTGATTTGATGATGAATCCATTTAAAGAAAAAATAAATGATATGATCAATGCAAGGGTTGGACAATCAGATTCGATTTTTGGTTTAATGTTTTCTAATATGCAGTTTTACTTTAACAAGCATAACTCTCAATTTAAATGTTGGATTGGACTGAAGTTTTACTAGAAGTTTCTAAAGATATTTTTTTATGTTGGAGTAAAATTCAGGTTCATCAAAGTTCATAAAGGCATTCCAATACAGGCTAGAAGTTGCTGTATATATTTAGCTATTTGTTTTCTTATGATTTATGAACTTCTTATTTAGTAAGGACTCCTTTTCTACAAGGACAATATAGATGGAAGCAATTGGGATTATTTTAGCAAGGGTTTCTATGTCAACTACTTGTGTTTCCTTTTCTTTTATGAATTTCCTCGTTGACAAGGTTTCCTTATCATTCAAGAATATCAAAAGCAGTTTTGGGTTTATATTTTCTAATTCATAATTTTACGTTAACAAACATATTTTTTTATCCAACCTTTGGATCAATTTTATATTTTCTCACATGATTCTAAAAGCCTTGTTTTATATATGTTTAAAATTTCATAGTGATCAGACATCGAGAAGACCTTGTGATATGATCTAGAAGCTATCGTGTGAGATTGTATTAGTTTCCTAGTTGATTTAAGAATCTTTTTTCTATTTTATTTAGAACTCTTTTGTTATTTTTTCAACATTGTTTATGATGTTTTACCTAGTATAAATAGGGTTGTTTATCTAGTATTAGGTTTTTTTAAAAAATAATAAGAGATTGATTGATTATTCAGAAATAAAACTTGCGGGTGAGAGTTTGCCCCTTGCTCTTGGTTCCTAATGGAACTACTCTGACTTATCAAATAATTAACCAAGGTTCATGAAATCTTCTATACTTATTGTTTGTGTCTCTTCATGAGTGTTGGGTGGGGATTTAGTTTCTATAATTTTGGTACCTTGATATAGGTTATTATTGTATCAAGCTCAATCATAAACTTGAAGCTAGCTTTTTTGGAAATGGTTAATTTGACTGTGGATATTTTTCTTTATATCAATGGGGTTCACATTAAATAAGGTTGAGAAAAATAACATTGTGCACTTTAAATTAAATGACAAGTCTCATCTAAAACATCATTGTGAAGATAGAAGCACAAAATAAATAATAAAATACTCATAAAAGGAAAAATGAGGATATTGTTCATTCTGTTTTGAAGACATTGTTCATTGTCTTCTCCCCTCATCTAGCTAAGTTACGCAAAAGAGGCCATGTGGATACCCTTTTTCAAACCATTTGATGCCCTTTCTCTCTTATCAAACCAGGTAAAAGATATTCTCAATCTCTAATTTCATGTACCATCTACAGCCCCAACTCCTTCTTTGTCTATCTGTTCCTCTGAAACTCTCTATAAACCCACACCAAAACTCCTACCAAACCAGCCAATATCAGCGAAAACAGTTAGGTGCCCAACTTTTCCAGTCTCCAGTTCATAAAAGAATAAGTGTACACCATGATTAATAATGGTAATAAGTTCCTAGGCATCAATGGTGTTGATCTCGCCAACATAAAGATTCTCATGCCTTAATTTTCGCCTATGAAAAGCCTCTTAAAGACCCCTACCCAAGAAGAGAAAAAAGAGTATTAGAGGAGAAAAAAAAAACTAGAAAGAAAAAAGAAAAAAAGAGTTTAAAGGATAAAAGGGATATAGAGAAAGAAAAACAAGACAGTGAGGAAGAAAAGTAAGGTAACAAAAAAAAAACACTACCTTCTTGGTGATAATGGAAGCCATCTTCACCCGTATAATTGTTATCAGTTTGTCATTTCTATTTTAGTCCAAACACATTGAGAACAACAATAACAAAGTGTTACAATGTTATCAAGCCTTAATAGCAGTTCAAAAAAGTGGTAGAGCATTGAAGGGTTGTCAAAAAACTAATAATCTCTAATAACAACATTAACCATTTCTTCTAATGATCATGGGGTATTCTCTAGGAGTAGAGATGTTCCAAGACTTATAATCACCACCCATGGAGTGATGTCCCCTAAACTTTACCTCAAGTGCATGGGTTTTGACAAATAAAACAGGGCAAAAAAAAAATATTATTTCCACAAGAAGGAGATTCAAGTATCAATTTATTAATTTTTTTATATTATTTAAATAGTCCCAAATCATTATAACTAACTAAAAATCAAATGTAAAAGATTTCAAGGGCTTGGATTTCATCAATTGAATTATTTCAATGAGTTTAAACCTAGTTGCTTGCATTTATGTTAAGCTAATTACAATGATCAAATTCTTTTTTTTTTTAATATGATATCCTTTTTCATGAAATAACATCTATACATATATTAACTTTATGTCCAGTGTTGTCATCATAGAAATTAATGTAAATTTATAATGCTTTGTGGAATTTTTGAATGATGTCATAAAGATGTCTATTTATTTCTAAACTACACTGCCAAGGTTGATGATTCTATGAACTAATTTTAAACTTTTAACTTTTGATACTTCTCTCAGTATCTTAAATAAGCAATTCATTGCCAATAAATTGCAAGAATTAAAACCAAAATAATCAAATTGAAATTAACAAAGGATAATCAATATAACCATATTCAATTCATTTCAAGAATTCAATGACTACATCCTAGCCTTAGAATAAATAAAAACTAGCAAATCATAATTTATAAAACAATCAAATTATTTCTTAAACATAAATGTAAATTCAACATCCTTGATAAAAATTCAACAATTAAAAGAATTAAAGAAAGAAGAACTCTGAAATTGCAGAAACCCTAAGCTTTGCTCTTCCCTCAGAGTTACAGCTTTCCCTTCCCTATGGTGTGGCTACTAGGATGTTATTTTTCTTCTTCTTCTAGGGTTTTCTTAATGTATCTCTATGATAAAGCCTATTCCCCTTTTCTATATCTAAAAATCCCTCCCCCTAAAACTATTCTCCTTTTCTTTTTAAAATAGATTTATGGTGCTAAAAATTTAGAATTTATGGTTAACCTGCTTCTAGCTCAATTTAGGGTACCAAAATGATATAGTTTGGATTCAGATCCTTCATAAAAGTTTTAGATATATTTCTCGTATTTGCAAAGCATCTAGTATTGATTTATTCAAACTTCTAAAACTTTAGATATAGGCTGAAAACTAAAACAAGATCTAGAATAGAGTAATTTCTAGAAAAATCCAGGCTTCTCTATCACTTCTAATATTTGAGCTTTAAAATGAGAAAATGGGTTTTAGGCTCTTCATAAAAGTTTTAGGCATATATTTTAGATTTCTTGAAAGCTAAATAACACTAAAAACCAAGCTATGTAACTCCAATTACCAAAAATTGAATAATGTTTTGGTTTGACTAGATCAAACCAATTAGGATTTGCTCTCTAAGCTTAGCTAATTTTCTGCCTCTTCATATCATCCCAATTTCAACCTAATTCAATAATTAAACACATGAAAAGTACCAAGAACTACCAAGAATTAAAAAAAATATAAAAAACAACTAAAACTTTAGAAACATGCAAAACACTCTAAATCAGAACAAAATAAGATACTGCAAAACTTTGTCAGTTTTTTGATAAGTTAGAGTAGTTTCATAAGGAACCAAGAGTAAAAGCAAACTCTAATACACAAGTTTTATTTGAAATAATCAATCCATCTTTTATTAAAAAAAAAAATTAAACCTGTTAAATAACCTTATTTATAATAGATGAAACATCCTAAATAATTCTGGAAAAATAATAAAAAAGTTTTAAATAAAATAGAGAAAAGAATCTTAAATCAATTGGAAAACTAATACAAATCCTACATAATAGATTTTGGATCATATAGCAAGGCCTTCTTGATATCCAATTAACCTATAATGTCAAACCAACATAAAACAAGACCTTTGAAAACTTTTGGTAAAATTTTACTCAATCCAATGGCCACATTGAAAATTATGTTTGCTAGTATAAAAGTATGCATTATAAAAAAATAAACTCATTGACGTTTAAGTAGAAAAATAAGTTGAATCTGCAAGTCTTGTAGGAAATAAGGCCAAATATTTTGAATTAACTCATTGAATGCCTCTTTAACCTTTTTAACTCTTAACCTAGTAATAGGCTCAATTGGTACCTCTAATAGATCCTTTGGTGATGCTTGCTGATTTGTATTAAGTTAGGTTTTTTAATGACCATAATACTAGATAGTGATTTTTTTTTCTAATTTTACCAATTTCACATATAGTTCATTATGATGTCGAGGACGATAGTCTTGTTACAAATCCTATTAATATGATTGTTATATGATTATAGGAAGGTCATAAATCGAATGGTATATAGGTGGAAGATGTAAGTATACTTTTTATTATGTTCAAGCATTTTAATATTCAATTATGTTCACAATATCACAATTATACTAATATTTATATTATTTGCTTGCTTTTCAAGCCAACGATAGCATTTATTGTTGGCACCATAAATAAATAGATCTACATCCAGGTGTGGTGCTATACATTATATAGGTAGGTTTATATATCACCTATCTGCCACATATCAGGATTGGTTATGACTTTATTGGTGTATTGATTAAGAGATAAAGGCGTGAGACCAATATGTGTCATCTTTGAGTAGGTGAGATGACGCCTAGACTCCAGGACATTGTTATTCTTCTTGGCCTACCCATTAATGGATGACCTATGACTTGTGGGTGGTCAATAAACAAGGAGGATATATGCTTATGCATAGTAGGACATGCTCCCCCAACTTGTATGTTAAAAAGGCATGCCATCAAGCTAAATTGGATTGGAAAAACTTTTTTTAGCCCACATTCTAATGATGCGAATGAGGATTGTGTGCAAGGTTGTTAAAATCGTGAGTTAACTCTTAAAATCTTACGATTTTACGAGTCAATATGTATATAACGTGTCAAATCGGGTTAAAACTCGAAATTGGTCAAAATTGGTTAAAATCGGTAAAATCGGACCGATTTTACGAGTTTGACCGATTTTGACCGAGTTTGACAGATTTCAAGTTTTAACTCACAAAAGTTAAAAAATTTACTGCCTCCTTATCTGAGTCCCCTGACACTCCACTACATAGTCCCCACTCCCCAGTCTCCCCTTTCCCCGTTGCCTAAATCTCAAATTTTCAATCTTAGCAGATTAACACTAGCATTAGAGGATCTTGGGTATGAGAAAGCTTTATACTGTATTTTAGGTCGGAAATGCATGCTCGGAGGATCGAAACCATGGGAAGACAGAGGTAGATGGTGATGAATCAAATGAGTAAAATAAGAGATAGGAATACTTATATAGAGAGAAATATTGTGTTTTAGACTAACCATTTGTTAACTACAAAGAGAGACGACAAAGACTCAGAGAGAACTTGAAATACATGTCTTGCTTGGTGGGATATTTGGACATTATTTCTAGGATTTGTTACTAACATAAAAAAGATGGAAGGTGAGGTGGCATGAGATTAAATTGATGTCATTTTGTATGTTTTTGTTCTCGTTGTCACGGGTTCACTGTATTGGTCTTTGTTAAATTTTTTTTGAAGTTGGTGATATACTTTAGAATGTTGTATCATCTCACTAGTTGCCTGCAGTGTGTTCAAGACATGTCCTCTAGAAAATGTTTTGAAACTCTATCAATAAAACATAGTTGTTCAATCTTATTTTTTTATTTTTAAGTTATTTAAACTATGTATGAATTTTTATTTGAATTATGTATTTTAAGGTGTTTAGACTTTTGTTTGTTTATTTCATTTTTATTTTAATTGTGTTATATTATTATTTACTACTTGACTGAAATTGTCAATATATAAATAGTTAAAATATTTTTCTTGTGATTTTATGATTTTACGATCCAAGTTTATGATCCGAGTTTATATTATATATTTCATGTCGTATCAAAAAAACGTTTTTGACAACCTTGATTGTGTGGGTATATTAAAGCATAAATCATGCATATGTTTAGCAACATCTTCTTTCCATGCATGACTAACAATGTAGTGTCAATGATGTGTTTTCTATAATTAGAGGTTTTTGATGATATTCATGGATATAGTTGGGGGTCGACAATTCTTGTCAATCTATACTGCTGGTTAAGTCATTAATGCATGATAGGGGCCAATCAAGTTAGGTGGTTGTTTGTTGTTTTTGTAAGTATAATAATATAAACAAAGTGTTTTGCTTTATCTTCATTTATTGTTATAACAAAACATATAAGCAATTTATAATAGTTAGTGTTTTTTTAATATATAATTATAGTCCTAAGAGCATCTACACGTTAGGTGTCCTCAAATTAGGGGTGAGAAATGATAGGTCAAATCTTTAGGCTAACACTCCTATTAGGAATGAAGTAATATATATTCTTAAATAGTTTTTCATTAGCACATAAATTATAATTAGATAAAACTCGTAATAACTTTGTGATTTGCAAGGTCAGGTGGTGTAGCAGTATAATCTTTAAAGATAATCTAACTCAGTTCCTGTCATTTATTATAATGAGCTGGATAGACAATAGTTGCATCAAGTATGGGTTATAAGAGTTGATTTGTATATTTTTATTGTATTATTTTGTGTCAAATTATTTATAATATGATACCTTGCTTTAATATTTTAATAGGTTAAGTGGAAACCTTACTATATGAGGATGGGCTCCTGGTTGCTCCTCATATTTGTAGAATGGGCAAAGACACAAAGACATAATATTAAGTTTTCTAAAACACATACAGAAATTGATAGAAATTTTTGAGATTCCCAAACTATCATTAAATAATCTAGGATTATTTGGAGTTTGAGCAAAAATTACATTAATATTATTATTATTTTTTTTTTACAATATGATAGACTCTTCAAGACTAGGTTGTCATAAACCACACTAATCTTGAAGAGTTTCTCAAACTTAATCCATATAAACCAATAGTTCAATATATTAGTTGGTTTAAGCGATAGTGTAAGAAATATCACTCAGGAGCAAGAGTGCCAACATTATATGTTTAAAATGCTTATCTTGTTTAATCTAGATTACAATTTCAAATTCAAATATCGATGCAAGAACGAGGTAATTCAAATTTCAATGCAAGGATTGAACAAGGTAAAACTCTTGCGCGCTTGTGCACAGGAGAGAATATTTTCGGCTCACCCAACAAAGAGATCAATCACATGTTAGAGAAAATTGTCCATGTCTAGCATACCTGTTATCTCAAGGCATTGGATCCAGCGCTATTATCTAGTTTATCAATTGTCTTTGAAATTTGTAGCTGGTCAACTACCACAGAACATTCTATTTTATTTACAAAAAGTTTTAGAAAGTGTCTGGAATGGTCATCAAACTTGCTATTTTATTCTGAACGCCGAGTCCGAAACCATACATCAAAATGTAAGGTTAACAACTTGATTTCATCGTCAACAAATCTCTTAACACCTCACCCTTATATTTTCTACAAAATACTTCTGAAATACATGCAGGCACCACAGATAATAAGAGAAAAAAATGAAAGTGAAATGGGCGTGACAGATGAGTGGACGCCCACATAACTAAAAACCTATGCATAAATGCTAAGTCATTTTACACCATAGTTATTGTCTATTTTGAGCAAAGAATTGAGGGATGTGCTATTGAATCGCTGAGCAAAGCCTCGAATCACAAGAGCGATGACATCCCGCAAATGTCTCGAGTGGACCATCAGGTCTACTTCATTCTCACTATCCACAACAATCCTAAGCCGATGCTGGTCATTTCGGAAAAGCCCCACCTGAAAAAAAAAATCTTTAACCTTAGCTATTCTGGTAGTAGTGAGATTGGGAAAAGCAATCTATTAGTGGACTAAAAGTGCTTTAAGTTTAAGCTCCGATTATTGACAAAGCTAAATAAATAAATTGTGAGCAAAACACATTATTGTGATGTGGGAAGAGAGCAACATAATGTGAGATGCATTGAAAAAGACAAAAAAAACAGGGGCAATTTTCTATTTTTACCACATCAGAGTACTTCTAAATTCATTTACCAAACTGTCAGTACTTCTACATTTATAGTATAATGTTTGTTAAAGTTGACATTGAATTGATAATTTAAAGCAAAATTGGTATGCGATTAGACTGAATGAAAACCTAAAACGAATTCCTTCTTGAAATCATGATAAGAAACAAGTTTGGAATAATACTGTATGCCACGGAACAAAGTAAGCAAGGTGTATACAAAATTATTAAAGTTCAGACACAAACTCACATGAAAGGGAGGATCATAACTTCCACGAATTTCAGTAGTTGGAAAAGAAGTCTTAGAACCAGGCTTCACAACTTTCACTCGTTTCCTATTAACTTCTAGTATTCTTCTCTCAAGACTAAGACTACCCTCTCCAAGAACCTGCAATATTAACAGTAACAATAAAATGCTATATTTTTTTTTATCATTCCAACTTTAACCTCAAAATTGCAATGACATGGAAAAACCTTTTTTGGAGAACGGTCTTTGTCACATAATGCCTGTATACAAAGATTTGCAGTCAGTTCTTGAATAATGTAAGAGAATACACATAAATGAGCTGGCTTGGACAGTCAAGACTATTGCAATTGTCATCTTCAAGCAGTCCTTTCATGACAAGCAATAATATATAAGATCTGAACCAAACAAAAATAGCAAACATGGTAATTCAGGCAAGCATCTCTCTCATACTTCCACAGAGAAAACCCAAAAGAACAGAAGTCAAAATTCATCCTCCTATCCTTCTCCCCTCCAATTAAGAGTTCTAGAACATGAGATGCATGTTCAAAACACCTCCACCAAACCTTTATAACTCAACAGAAAAGAGGCCAAAAACAGCTTCAGTTAAAAAGAAAAAGAAAAACTACATTAAAACCAATCTTGAAATACTATTCTTTACATGAAAGTATAGTTTGGTACATTCTGAGATGCATAATTTACAATAAATTCAACAAATACAAAACTGAAGATGTACAAGAAACATCAGCAACTATACCAAGAGCACCAAAAATCAATTAGTATAGAGGAAATTATATTCATCACAATACTTAAAATATACACACCTCAAACTTCACAGATCCAAGTTCAATCTTCTGCTTAACTTCTTTAAAAACATCAGGCTCTGAAAGTTAATCATGCCAAAATCAGGGGGGGGAATTGATGACAGACAATCAAAAAACTTAAGAGATTATACAGGATTAATCATAATTAGAGAAGGTATTTCACATAAGTGAGTGGGGAAAAACTAAACGAAACTAAGGTAGGACATGGACATGAAAACCCATTCATAAAGCTTGCTGTGGGTTTGTCCTTGGAGCAGGACAAAAGAATTGCAAGTCAAATCTTGTCTGTTTATACATCAAATTCAACACACACGACTCATTTCTTAATCAATACATTATTTAAGATTTTAAAGTTCACTGCAATTTGTCCCCAAAAGAACACCCAGTGGCCATTTCCACTTGGAGTGCTCTAGTCCAAGCAATAGAAGGGCTTGTGGGATTTAAAGATGGAAGGAGATACCCCATTGTGTGGTCCAAAACCTGTCTTAGGTTCTGTTGAACCAAAAAAAAATGTGGATGATTTCATGTCACATGACTGATCCGCCATGAAACTTGCAATGCCAGGCTTGCTCAAAGCCCAATCAGCTAAAGTTGAACCAAGCGGCAAATACTATAAGATGGGTGTCCAGCAGAGTTCAACCAGGAAATCTTTTAATTTCCTTTTCTTTTTCAACAAGGCACTTCCTAAATCTTTTCTTCATAAAAGCAAGGCACATTAGATCCTATTTTCCAAAAACAAAAATAAAAAAATTGAATGAGCATGATATATACAAACTAAAAAACTCGAACCCTCTCTTTTTCTTTACTTTGTTTGCCCTAATCTCTTTGCTTTTCAAGTTCCCAATCCTAGTCTCGATTTTGTAAAATTTCTGGAAAGTTGCTTCCTATATATTTAAAATGAGATGTTCACTACTCTACCACCTAAATACCCAATAAAAAAGTTACACCTTCTTGACAATTACTGAAAGATAAATACTATGATTCAGAAATCAACGGAGAAATTTCAACAGAAACAAGGCAAGCTCAATTGCAGCAAACTTTATTTAACTCTTAAAAGGAAGGTTTTATTATCGTTCTATCTAAAATAAACATCACTTATTCCCGAAGCTAAACATAAAATACATGATTGTTATTGAGCTTGATGTTGATGATAAGAAACAAATTAATTTCATATTAAATATCAACTATAGTAACATAAATTTCATCCGAACCAACCTATGTTCTTCCTGTTTTAAATCCATGACTTTCTATCTTCTTTTCTCAAAATTTCACTTAAATACATATAAGGAATCTCTATTTTAGACATTGTTTCACACAGATACTAGTGCTCTTTTGGTTGGGTATTGTTCCACAGTTCCTTCTAGGGTTTAGGCTAGAATCAGAGGGATTAGATAACTGTAAAAATTCAAACCCTGCTGAACCTGTTTAGGTGACATTGATTTTATACCAACAACAATTTGCTAAATTGTTTAAAATAAACAGTGGGAAAGGAGAAGTACAAGTAGCAGAGTGAATTCAAGCATACCAACTGCAATTGACTCTGTTGATGCAGACACCGGTTGCCCCTCAACACCATCGTCTCTCACAGGAGTATAAATTGCCACCAGCCTGTACCCCACATCATCAACATTAGCTTCATACATCCTTCCCACCTCCCCTACAAGATCAAATAATTTTCCAAGTCAAATACAACATTCGAGTGGAACCCACCACCAGCAATGAAACTAAATGAAGAGATTACTGTCAACAAATATGTCCATGTGGAGCTTTTTGTTCGAGTGTATGGTTCCAGCATTTTATAGAACAATTTAATGGTTTTTCAGCTGTCATACCTGGAATGGAGATTAGATCGGGACTACCAATCATTGATCTAAGCCACTGAATTCTACTTTTGCCTTCTTTTCCTCCACTGTAAATGCCTCTAACAGCATATAAGTTGGTGTGAAAACCCCTACCCTCAATCTCCAACTTATTTATTCTAGGAATCCCTAAAATCAATCAATATATCAATTACTTAAACAAGAAGAAGAGTTCATGAGAACAAATACCAAATAATATAAGAATGCAATCCAAGTGTTAGGCATTCAAGAAAAATTGTCAATAGCAGCAGGTACAATAAAATCTTAGCAACGAACATGTCAACAAAAAGAAAAGAACAGAAACTTTCATCAATGAAAAATCTAAGAAAAACAACTATTTGTAAAATTATGCAATAGATAATCAAAAGGGACATTAAAGGTTCAGGTGTGAATGCTCTCCAAAATAATGGGATAGTTTGAAATAGACACGCACACATATATACACACATAAAAGGTTCACCCTTTTATTAAATATTTTACTAACAGATGTGTCAATCTATGATAGATCTTAGATAATCCATGGTAAATGTTACATTAATAGCAAGATTTACTTTATCATGACTTAAAAAAACTTCCTCTAATATTGTAACATTTAGTAAAAAATACAGGTATCCCTAGTGTTAGTGTGTGTTTGTGTTTGTGAGTGGAGAGAGAGCGATATAACACTACTTTCACAACATTTAGATTAAACAGACGACTTTAACCTGAATGAGGAAATATCCAAGCATAAGTGAAACATTTGCAACATGTGATTAATAGTCAGTTCAGAAATAGACATCCATAGTTGGCCAAAATGTCAAAAAAATATTAAATTTGGAAAAATTAAATCAAGAAAATGGAGTGTGTTACTTAAAAACCATGTCCCATCAGAATAAGTACATACATCTCATGGAGTGATACAAAATTTTGAAATCAAATTGATGGAGATAGATTAAAATATGAAATAATTTCGCCTGAATAGATAAAAAAACACAGTTTAAAGCAAAAGACCTGGCAACACAGCAGCAGTCTCAGCATATGCTAGTTCACTCAACCTTCCAAAGACATCAGTCACAATACATTCACATCTGAAACGTCTACCGATATCTTCAAACCGCAACTTGTAAGAACAGGAGTGCTGTGCAGGCAAGAGTTCAAAAGAGCCATCCCCTGTCACTGTTGAACAGAACCTGCAGCATCTTTGTGTCAAATGAGAGAATGACAATAGCTAAGGACTTGTGATGAAATTCAAGAGACTGGAAATATTTCTGACTTCATTGCATACATGCCAAATTCTGAAACAGAAACCAGCCATCTAATGGTTATGCATGTCATTTCACCAATAGCCAGAAAGTATACCAAAGTGTTTTAGCATCTATTTATTCAGATTCCCAATAGAAGTAAAATGATTTAAAAATGTTTGCCTTCATACAAATTTTGGTTCCAGTAAAAAGAAAATCGGGTTAGATACATGTTGCTGTTGTAATATGAAAAAGTTTAAAACACTTCAATTGCATTGACCCTTCATAAATATACTTTAAAATTTTGCTAAGGATATAGGGAAAGAATGCCTAACAATACTAGTTATTATTAGAAATCTAACAGGGAAAAAAAACTCTAAAAGAGAATTTTGCATTTCACCATTGGTATTTGACTTCTTTTTTGTACTTGCTCCAAACATTTCTTTGGGTTTCACTCTTCGGGATCACTTCAACAGCAGTAAGGACATCACCTTCAATTGCCTTTCCTGTGAGAGCAACCATTTCCACTTGTGGAAGCTCTGGGACAAATAAGAAATATAGTTTAATTTGCATGATGCTCCCAAGGAGATGTAGCCACAACACAGTATACAATAGAGCATAGCATATATAATGTTCAGCAACTATATCAATAAAAGCAACAGGGTGGAAGAGAAGAATGTAATGCAGCAAGGAACGCAAAGAATCAAAGAAGGGGGACAGATATAAGGTCACATCTGTCTGCAAACGAGTACTATATGCCATGTTCAACAAAATTACCTTGCAAATAAGAGCTTTGATAAGAATTTGGAAAGAGGAATGGCTACGCGCATGGATCATTCTTGCAAGGGTTTAGGAGCTAGACCTGTCTTCTAGATAGACTTATGTCTAGATAAATTTATTACTCTAACTAGCCAAAAAAGCTAGTTCATGAGAAACCAAAGCTCAAGAAATTAGGACAATTTTTTCATGGTTGTTCAAAAACTTTTGTTGGTAACATTACTAATCCTGCTTTTTAACATAGTAAAGCCAATTGTCTTTCTAATTTCATGAGCTCTAGTTTCTCGAGAATTAGTCTTATTGACTAGGTTGAAATAATAATTTGATGTAAATATAAATCTACTCGGAAGGCAGGTCTAGCTTCAAAACCTTTGCAAGAGTTACTACAAAAGTTTTTGAACAATGATAATGACAATCTTGATTGTCATGAGGAAATTCAACCACTTGAGTACATGACGATCTTGCAAGCAACAAGAGCAAAGTTTGAAGGTTTCTGAGTTACATCAGATTCTTGGAAAACAAGGGGAAAAGGTTGAAAAAATAAAAGGAAAGATTTCGTTGTGGATCCATTTTACAGGGACCATCATGCGAGTACTCATAGCACTCTGATGAAAACCCTAAACTCGAATAAATAGGAATCAAAATCCTAGTAAATGCCATCAACGATTTTCCCATTAAATTAAGGACAAAATCCAAATTACTAATAAAAAGCAATCTCCCATTTCCCGATTCAACTTATGAACACAACCCAAAAAAGGATACAATCTTACACTGCTTAATTTAGATCAAAGTACAATCTCATGCTTCTATCCTTTTCCACACCTCCCCCAACATTCCCAGCTAGTTTGGACTTCAGGTTGACTGAATTGAATCCATACAGAGTATGGTTTCACAGAAGATATATTCATCAACGGAACTCACCTAAAGTTGTAAGTTGTGCAATGAGATAATTAGAGCACAAGGCAATGGCTAGAGCCTGCTGACTAGAGGTAGTTGTTCAGGAATAGTAACTTCTTTATTCAATTCCATGTAACTTTGTTTAAGAAATCAAAAAGAGCACAGTATCATAAATCTAGGACACTCCCTCCCATGAATTTCTATTTTACCTTTCAAGGCTTCTCTTCATCTACACAAAAAACAGGGAAACTAAGATAATATAAATCTTGTGAATGATAGGCTAGATCCTGCTGACTAGAGGTAGTTGTTCAGGAATAGTAAAGAAATCAAAAGAGCTCATAAATCTAGGACACTCCCTCCCATGAATTTCTAATTTACCTTTCAAGGCTTCTCTTCATCTACACAAAAAACAGGGAAACTGAGATAATATAAATCTTGTGAACGATAATATTACCCACCTTCATTTCTATTTAATGTTTTTAAGGTAACATAACATTTGGACAGAAATTTGCAGCATTTTGATCTACAAGAATAAAGAAAACAACACCACTGAAGAGTTCGGGGGGCGCGGGCGGGATAAGGTCATCTAGTCCAATTTATATAGCTCATCAACAGTAAAAAAAAAGTGCTCACTATTTAACAAGTAAATGCAAAATCATATTCCCCATTCTTTCCCAAAAGAGACTACACACCTGGGAGAATGATGTTAGTTGGCTCAGACAACTTAAGCTCACCTACTACTGAATCTGAACGAACAGGTGTGTACCTACAAGAAAAATTTGGACATGTTTATTGCAGTATATCATCACATAGCCTTATGAACCAAAGGAATACTGGAAAATCATTCTAGAGTAATATTCAAATGTTTGGCACATCAATAGATAACTAAGTTTAAACTTGAGGAACTTAGATGGGATGGTAAAAAAGAGTAAGAACAGTTACCCAAACAATAAGCAGCAATTGTAATCCAAATCTGTGACTTTGTATGTTCTAGAGTTAGCCCCATTAATAAGAATGATTGTTCCCTCATTTGTCTCTCTATACCAGCTGAAGAGGCTCAATCCCTCATGCCCACCAAAATATTTTCCTTCTCCAGCATAAACACCCGAAGACAGCTCCTTCACATGAACATTAGAAACTACTGGAAGAGCTGCCACAAGATATCAATTCCACTTTTTAATGAGCTAATTTAAGGAAAAGAAGAACTAAACAAATGCAGCTTCTTGGCATAACTTGGGCCAGACCATGGATTGGTATAATGGAGTACATGTAATTCAATTTAATCAACCATACTGTGGTTCAAAAAGTGGCCAAATAGGTTCATCACAAGATTAACAGAACTCCAAAATGCATGCACCTGTGATGATGTTTATGGAAGGTCTATGACTATCTATAGCCTTGCATAACAAGATAGGTCTTTGTTGTCAAAGAACATATGAAGTTGAAATTTATGAATGAATACCAGGGTTAACTGGAGAGTTGGAAATTGTGACTAAAGGCTTTCCACACTTGCCATCTGCACGAGTAGGCAGCCAGTACAGAGCCAAATAAGCTCCAACATCTTCAATTGATGGAGTATATGCCCTGCCACGAGTGCACATCAGTCTCAGAAATTCATGGTTAAGATGAACTTTCTCAACTCTTTGAACCCAATATATTATACAAGTTACTTACAAGGTTTTACCACATATAAGATCATCATCACCAGCATTTGATATATCCAACAATTCAGATTTATTTAGCTTGTCCCTTGTTCTAAACCAAATGTACTCTCCAGCACCTTCCTGTCCACCAAAGTATGTTTTTTGTGGGATGGCCTCCTTGTCCTCGTAGCAATTAGGAATCACAAGTTCCAATCCCACTGGATCAGCTATTTAAAAAGAGTAAATATAGAATAAGACAAATTTGAGTGTGATAGAAATTTTATAGAAGAAAATGCTAAATTAGAATCAGTGCTAAAACCACCAAAATGTCAATTAGATTCAATAATTTCAATCAGGAATCTAATGAAGCAGTGCATCTAGGAGGGGGGGCAACTATAAACACATTAGCAAATGCACTTTGTCATGTCAAGCATGCATCCAAGTAGTATATGCCACTGACAAACCAATAAGACCTGAGTACCAAAACACCATGTGAAATATGTTTTTGAGTTCCCATAAGACATTTTACAGAACAATGACATGTGCGTCTATCTTTAAGAAACACGATCCTACAGTTGCATCACATATAGCATTCAATTACAAGAAAATCTATTTTGATATAGATTTTGGCTGATTTTCCAGAAGTTTAGGAATTTAAAACATTAAGCTCACCAACCATTGTGATGAAGTAGCTATGTTATTCTTAAAGAAACACTCTCCACTTTGGAAACCCAAAGCTACATTATGCGATTCTTCTTCAACCAGCAGGTCTTTTAGTAAAAAAAAAAAAAAACAATAGTGTCCTTGGTAGATTTCTATGTTTGGGATTTGGAGTCTTATGTCATGGGTTATTTTGTAAGCTTAGTCTTTAATAGAGTATTCCTATTTAGTTTCAGTCCTAGTCAAGTAAGGATTAGAAATCCTGATCATTTAAGGAGTTTTAATCTCTATAAATGAGGGATACTACGTTTTCACTCTCTGTTCTATTTTCTCGTAATTCTATTTCTTTCTTGCATTAAAGCAATGCTGTTACAACGGATCACTGTTCACAGCCTAATTTCTCCTTATTTCTTTCTAAACAAGCTCTAAGCTACTCTAATTCTACAAACAACAAACCCTAGCTCACCATAAATCCTTCCTAGAACAGAAATTTCAAATATGTCTTGCATCATCTTGGGTTTTTAATCTTTTTCAATCAATCATCTATCGGTCGGACAGAAACCGGTTCCTAGGCTTTTCTTTGTTTAACTGGTCAACCGGTTCTGGATTTCCCAGAAACCAGTCGACCAGATGTCTCTATTTTAGCTTTTGCTTTGTTTTCTTGTTGTTTTAGCTTTGTTCTTTGTTTTGACCTTATGGTCTCTTTATCCGGTCTTCGGACTTGTACTACTTGGGGTATACCCCTTGTATCTTGTAATTATTTTTGGATTTATACAACTTAAACTTTTCCCAAAAAAAAATGAATTAAGTAACATGCACAAAGCTGATGGTACATGTATCATAACAACCCCAACCAAATCAAACTCAAATCCATTTATGTCCTTCCAAAGCTTTCCATCAAGAGCACCTTTTGAGTGCTAATTTAGATTCACAGAAGTTAATGTAAAGGCACATGCTTTTTGAAACTGTGACCTTCTTAGCCTAATTATCATGCAAGCATGACAACAATGATACATAACAATCCAAAACAACTCAAACTCAATCCATGTGTCCTCCCAAAGCTTTCCCTCAAGTGCAGCTTTCTGGTACTAATTTCGATCCCCGAGTAAAATTTGACATGAGGAAAAATTCCTGCTAGAGAGTCATGTCATATCCCCTAAAGTAATCTAATTATTAAGCAATCATAAGTTCATAACAACAATGTGGGCAGTCCAATCAGAATCAAAGATCTTTTTTAGACAAACAAAAGCTACAGAAATTTTTATTTTATTTTAGGCAATAATTTTCAGAGATGTTGAGGTCCACAAAAAAATTATTGTTGTGTCTTATATTTTCCGAATTATGAAAGTATGACTCACCAGGTACAATCACATCAGATAATATGGTCCGTGGGCTTCCTTTCATACCATCTTTGCGAATTGGAGTGTAAACAAGTTCGATGCATTGTCCAGCATCCTCTAAAGTCAAATCAAGATGCTCTGCAACATTTTGAGAAGATATTTTCTAATCTAGTAATTCCAAGAAGACAAATCGAATTGGTAAAACATCATATTTCATGTTACTTCACAGAAACTTACCATCCACACTTAATTTCTCCCTGATACCACCACTTTTCACTCTAAACCATTCATGGAAGCAATTCCCTCTCTCTCTGAATCATAGAAAGGCTTTAATTTCATGAGAAACAACTACAACCGGCATAGACATTCCAGCACTCACTAAAACAATTGGTTGCTAATGCCAATAAAAGAAAAGGACATCTTGTTCACTAGAATTCTCACCCTCCACTATATGATGCAACAAAGCTCAAACGTTGTCCTTCCATCATCGATCCCAGAAACTCCAATGACTGACAAGTTGGAGGACCTGTGCAAGATTTTAAAGATAGAATCACAAAACCAGACCTTACTGAGTCAACTATTACATGATGGAATAGAGGAGATTAAATCTCAAAAACTGCATAATTCAGAAGCTTATAAAGAAACACGGCAAAGAAAAAGGGTAGCAACTATGGAAAGGACTTCACATACCTGGTATAATAGGTCCAATCTGTTCAGAAAAAATGGTAGGACCACAAGCCCAATCACTTCTCACAGGCTCACATGAAACCGAGGCAAAGGAGCCAATGTCATCAACTGAAAGCATGTATGACGAAGTATTGGCTCCTTGAATTTCAATTTGAGCACCATCTGAACTACTCTGTAAAAGAATAGCTTGGTGAATAAAGCATAAAGCAGTCAACAATCAGAGCAGAAAAATGCCAATTCTACCAGTAAGTGATGTTCCTCCTTTCTGCTACACTATGTCACAAGCAACTATGGCAGTTTGCCTTCAAAATATGAGAAGATTACTGAGTCCATACATGCATAAAGAAAAAAGTACCCGAAACCAGCAGAAAACTGAATTCCCCTCTTCACCTCCCCAGTATTTTTTGTCAACGCGTAGTGAAGTTCCTTCAATAGCATTTCCAACTATTTGCAGAGAAAGCAATCTTGGACTTCCTAATCATCAAAGACAATTTCTCATAAAGAAATAAGTTTGAAACATAAACAACATAACTAGCTACATGCAGACAGCACAAACCAGTTTAAACACACAAGTCTTGGTAAGCATTCACAACAGATAGCTAGTCCATAGAATGGTAAGCATTCACTACAGATAGCTAGTCCATAGAAATACCTAAACCACAAGAAACTAATATGCTTTCAATACAACTTTCTTAAGATTCAAAATTTATCTTCAACCTTCACTTAACAGCTTAAACTTTCATGTTAATTTTATATATATATATAGTACAAGTCCATTTGACTTAGATGTCAAGAATTCAAAACCTAATCCCTCCATTTATTTGAAATTTAATATCAACAAAAAGTAGTGGTGGAATTGTGCCTAATATCTACTTCAATGCCAGTAAACATTTAAGGGAAAGAGCTAATTAAGAAGGAAAAAAAAAAAAACAAATCATTGGCTTTGCTTATAAACTTTAGTTTTATATTGTGATTTACATTAATTGCAACATTTTGCAGCTTCATCTATTCTTGGTTCACACACTTACACAAGCAAGCAAAATTATATAAACTTGAGACAAGAAAATCACCTGGTCGAATGCATTCCACCCCCATGCAAGTTCTTGGCTCACCTGCTATTCCATCATCGCGGACTGGGATGCACTGAAAAGATATGAATTTACCAATTGCATCCCTAGTAACACAATACTGAAGAACTCCAGAACCCTCAAGTATCAAGGTTCCATTGTCTCTTTCAAACTGAAAATTCCAAACAACACTGAAAAGTTGAAGTGCAATTCTTGGATAAAAAAACAGGCATTAGACACTCGATAATTTTATTTCTTTAAACTAAAACACTCAACTCTTTACTACCCAGTTTCAAAACAGTGGGATAATCGAATGGAATGGTGCAAAGGAATACAAATAGCCCAGTGTTGTTAAAGACAAGGTGATAAAAGGCACCAAGCCTGTAAAATGCTTGAGGTGCTCGCCCAAATGAACCAAGGCAATATGTTATAGATTAAAAAATGTGTACAATATTATAGTATAATATATTATATTATATAAAATAAATCTAAAATATATATCTTCCCAATTAAGATTAGATCATTAGAAAATCAAAAGAAAATATACAATACCATGACATAGTCATATAAAGTTATATTTTTCACCCTTAAAACAAAAAAGGATAATTTAAAGTGGTCTGCAGTAAGTAGCCAAATAGATTAAAAGGCAAACTTAAAATCATCAGCATTATTCATTAATCTTCAAAAACATCCTCATTTGTACTTGTGTTGTTCTCTGACTCTATTCAATGCAAAGTTGGCTTCTGTTTCTCTTCAAGTTCCCTTCTTTGACTGTATGTCTCCCTCTCACTTTAATGATTTTTTTATTCTTTTTTTACCCTAATCTTTGTTTTTTTACAAAAATACCCCTAAGTTGTTTCTTGTGGTAAATTTAAAAATGGACAAATAGGTCAAAACATAAATTAGTTAAAAACAAATCCAACAGGAAAAAAAAAAGTATTTCAATCAAGCGCTCGCTTAGGCAACGCTTCATTGAAATCCATCGCCTGAAACTAATAAAGGTGTTGTGGTCTTGCCTCGCCTAAGCGAGCGCCTCTTGACAACACTAAAATAGCCTACCCCAACTAGCTTGGGTTTGATGCTTGATTGTTGTTTCTAAACAAAGGAACAATCAAATATACTTGATACAAAAAAAAAAAAGCAATAAAATGGATGTCAAGACTAGAAAAAAAGTTGATAGAAGAAACAAGAAAACCATTTGGTACGTTAAACAAGCTAAAGTTCCAAGATACATATTCCAAATGACATAAGAGCAAAACAAAAATGAATACTAATAATTTGAACATATTTTGCTAAGACTCAAATGGTTAACTTCTAGATATCCTATCTATTTCTCTAGAGATGCAAAAAATGACTTGAAAAATTGAATCACAAATAGCAGATAGTTAAATAAAAAAGGCTACACCTTGCAGCATGAGCCGTTACCCCACATAAAAAGGGAGGAAAAAAACCTTCGAGATTTTTCAATAAAAATCTTCTATTTTTCAAATAGCAAATGATTTTTCATTTTGGTTTTAGGCTGGGTTTCGTTTGGGGTTAAAAAATGGAGGTTAAATGTTAAGGGGTTAAGTACCAAGGGATAAGTGTTAAGAATCCAAGAAATTGGTTAAAAGGTAAAGTATTAAAGATGTTTGGTAGGTGTGTAAAAACTACTTGTAATGGTGGGACCCAATAATTTTTAAATCGATATTAAAATAAATATAATAAAACAATAATAAATAATGGTAGGATCCATTTGTTGGGTGTGCATAAAAAAGGGAATGGGATTTGAATTTGGAAAAAAAAAATGTCAAACTTCAAAATTATTTCCCCTCTCAAAAATTTTGCTACCCCATCCCCTATAGGTTAACATTTAACCCCCATTTCGAGGTTGACCAACTTTAACCCAAAACCAAACACACCTTGAGTGTAAGAATTTATTCATGGAAATAAGAGAAGGATTTCATGAAGGAAAATCTTCTTTGCATGGGTATGGGTTATCCACAAGAGCATCAAATACAAAAATGATTTCAGTAGAATGATTGTCAAAGCAACATCTCTTATATGCTAGCAATGAAAGTTAGAAATATGAATCTCTTGAAGTAACCATGTTAACAAAACTTTAATTTCATCTGATTATCATTAAGAAGACAGGTCTAAACAAGAGAAAAAGAAATTAATGTGACAAAAAATTTGAAGTTGTAGTGCACGTGGATTAGATTTAAGCATTTACCTCATGAAGAAACCAATTATATTCACTTTTCCCTTCATGACCACCTACATAACCGTATGATGCTGTCAATATTCCACCTTCAGTGTAGTCGCCCGAAATTGATAAGAAATTTAGGCTTGGGGGAAGAGCTGAAACATGTGGAAAAATAACATGTAGATTATGTGAATTTCAAACCAGAACTTTACCTTGTGTCAAAAACATATTCAAGAATCTTTAGCAAGGCAGAGGAAAAGGATTTACTTACTCTCAACTGCTTTTTCAGATATAGCATATGCTGGTTCACCAGATTCACCATCTGGAGTCATAGGAGTATATTTCGCAACAATGTAATAACCAACTGCTCCTAAAGGTATTCGTAATGCCTAAATTAAGGCAAAAGTTCAACTATGAACATCCAACAAAAATAAAAGAAGAGGAGACACTGGCCCATTATTTCTGTGTACATAAACAGACATACAGGTTTACCCACCTTTGCAATCTTTGCTGTGATCAATGCATCAAGACTATTCTCACCATCCAATGTTGAAGAACTTGTTTTAAACCACTGAACTCTGCTAGAACCTTCAGTTCCACCAGTAACAGTAGCAGTTACAGTGACCTTACTGTTTTCCCGTAAATGACCAATAATCTTTATATTCTTTACTTTAGGAGGTGCTGAATTTGGGGTAAACAAAACCATCACAACCAATGGGAGTCAGAAACTTTATGCAACACGATAAAACTGCAAAAACATTACAAAGATACCAACAACAAAATACTGCAATAAATATTACTAGCAATGGAAGAAAACTATAATGCAAGGAATTCAATAAAGCTCATTGTATCGTTGTTATCGAGAATAGAATCTAGAAGACCATACCATATTTGAAGAGTATATACTGATGAAGCACGCTTATAAAGAACTAATTGTACATTTTTCAGTGGACATGATAAACAACTAAGACTCTAAACTTGATAGAGGAGCAACAATTTTGATTTTTTAATGAGGATAATACTTGACTAGAATAACAAGCAACCATTTACATGGAATAGAAATGGCAGGAATAAAGAGAGAAAAACAAACAATAAAATTGGCCACCTAGGCAACAGTGCCCCTACTATTGCTAAAATATCTGGTGCATCACTAATTGGATTTTCATTTGAGGAAAAGTACACCCTCACACACACACACACACACACACACACACACACACACCCTTGACATTTAAACAGAATGGCTTGAGAAAGAAAGAAACACTGAAAGTTTTCCTACCTTGGCCCCTAAAGCTGATGTATTACACAACTGAACGAAACAAACAAATTAAAGAAGAAGAATGGCATACATAGCAAAAGAAACTAAGATTAGTGCCACAAACAAATTTCACTTCCCATGATCATGATTTCCCTGAGTAGGACAAACTTGAAAACTATGCTGAGTCATTGACTAGCTGGCTTTTGCATGAGTAAAAGTGAATCTACTTTCTTATATTTACTAAAAGTAGCATGTGCTTCAGTTATGTTGATTGAGGGTTACCACAGAGTGCAAGAGGTTCAAAAATGAATTTAATTTAGAAAAAGACCCATTACTTGCCAACTGATACGAGCTTCAAATCTATCAGACATTTTCACTATAACCAGTTGGGCCCCTGGCACAAGAAAAAAAAAAGTGAAAACATGTTGGCATCATTTCAATCTACCTTGCTTCACTGGGTGAGAAAATATTGAAACAGATTTCCCTTCCTGTCCTGCAAAGAATGCTAACTATTATACTACGTAAATATAATCTATCAGAAATCTAGATGATGAGAAAACATGTTTCTTATAATTTCAACAACAAAAAGCGCAATGGACCTACCTTCAAAATTAATGGGTGAATATACAAAAGCTAAGCACCATCCAACATCTTCATTGGTCAAGGCATACTCAGATGTACCAGTTGATATGGATACAAAATCTCTACAAAATAAAAAATAAAAACAGCCAGGAAGATTGAAATAACTTCTATCAAAAAAGAGTCCATGAAATGTGTATCTCTTAGAATCCACAATTAAAAAAACAAATGAACTCAAATGTCTAAATGAAAACCATGAAAAGTCGAGCACAAAAAAAAATTCAAACCCAAATTGAAAACATACAAGGAGAAAAGAAGGCCTTGTATATGCAATGCTATTTGCATAAACAAGAATAAAAAACAAACTCAAGAGAATAAGTTCTTTTTTTTCCAAGAAACAGAGGTAGATTATGAGATATTGAGCACACTAACCCAGTATTCTTATTCTCCCGTAACCATTCAAACTTGCTGGGGCCCTCTTTCCCCCCAAAGTAATCCCCAACTCCTTTAATGATATTTCCTTCTACAATATCTCCAATAATTCGAACATTGCTGACCGATGGAGGTGCTGTCACAATGAAACACAATCCTTCAGTATCCAATGCCATACTATTTGCATTTAAAAATAAATGGTGAAAATATTTAGCAAATATATAGCAGATATGACTACCCAATAAAGTCAAAATTCAGAGCATGAGAACAAACATTCTGAGTTTTCTATGAAATTTTAACTAAATTCCCAAGTCAACTGTTTGAGCCTAGAGGGTTGCATCCATTATTGAATTAATTATGAGTTGAGCGTAAAAGAGTTGTTCATGCAAAATAGGAGGATATCTCATCACTCATGCTAAAAGGAGGTTTGATTTTCAGGTTCATTCTTTGAATTTGAATAAATGAAAAATTACTTCCTCGCCTTTTCAAGGAACATACTAAGTTTCAAATGGTAAGTTTCAATTGACTTTTATTTTATACAAGAAAGTCAGAGAGTTGCACCAATAAAAACCTCAGAACAAAGAAAATAATTTGTCATGGATGCTAAAACGCTTGATCACAGGAAACTCATTCTGTTTAAATTCAATATAAGTCTTGGGGTGGGTCAACCTTTTCCCAACAGATATTTCTTTGGGATGTTTCCCTGATAAAGGGGAACCAAGCATAAAATAAAATAGGAAATTCATATACATCTAGGATAAACAATAAGAAATTGAAGAGAAAACAGCTCGTACACTAACTAATCAAGGATTTCATCCCCTACACACCTGCTTTAACAAAATCAGTATATTTATATTGAGGTTCCCCTTTGGCGCCTTCTTCTGTGACTGGGGTGTACATAAAAACCAAACTGGAATCAATGTCATCTAAAGTTAAACAATACTCCTCATCTTCTGCCCCTGCAATAACCACTGGGCTACTATTCCATCTTCTCCTCAGCCAACTGAAAAAAGGCAATGGTGGAGTTAAATTGCATATTTTGCCCTTGGATGTGTATATCCTACAACCACGTTATCAATCTTACCTAGCAACACCTTTCCCTGGAGTTCCACCACACCATGCAATCCCAGCATAGCCTTTGATAACATTTCCTTCCACCAACTCTCCTTGCACTTCAAGGTTCACAACCTTTGGAATTCCATTTCCTTTATAAGATGAAAAGGTGAGGTTAAAAGACAGTATGACGCAAGTTACATGGTTGAAGAAAAGGTTGGGAAGAAATTAGGTTGAAGGAAAAGTCATCATGTATTTTATACCATACTCTCTTTGACTGAGAATATCAGAACCTACAATTCCTTGAATGCTTGCATGTATATTTGTCTGTTTCTTCATTTCTAAAAGGGCTTTCTATTGTTGATGTAAAGCCACTTTGATGTGAATCAATAATTACAAATTATAAATTTATTCCGCTAACAATAAAATAACATGTTGATAACTTAGAAGCTAAATTAACAAGCAACTTATTCAATATCAACCATTCATTTAAATATATTAGAACAAAACATACCGGGTGAAACACGTGACGATAGGGCAAAAATAGGAGGATACTCTATTTCTCCCATTACGGAAGTACATTCCACTTTCAGAAATTTACCGATGTCTTCATGCTTTGGCCAGTATACCTAAGCATCATATGATACTATCAGCATAGCATAAGATGAAGATATCTGCTCAAACGTTTATATATGACATGAATCAATTACCTCTCCAGTGGCATCA
Source organism: Populus deltoides (assembly GCA_015852605.2). Classification (NCBI taxonomy): domain Eukaryota; kingdom Viridiplantae; phylum Streptophyta; class Magnoliopsida; order Malpighiales; family Salicaceae; genus Populus; species Populus deltoides. The sequence continues at coordinate 12,134,118 of CM027580.2, forward strand.
GGAATGGCAGCAAAGCTTGAAAGTGCTCTTTCTCCCACAAACCATTGATACTTTAAGACTAACTGTGGAGCAGCACTTAGATTGTTGTCTTGAACAAAAACAAAGTGGCAGTGGCAAGCATCTCCTTCGAAAGGTTGATCTACCAACGCATCTTTGAGCAGATAGCCAGGAGGGAAATGCTCTTTCCATTGCTCATACATAAAGTGAAAAGTGGAGTCTGTTCAGCAGACCACAGTTCAAGGTTAAGAATTTCACCAAGGAACCTTCATGATTGGCAAGATCAACTATAATTACTTGTTGTGAGATAGCTTCACAAGTCACAGCAGCCTAATATTCACATTGTGTAACATAACATGACAGTGGAGATTCATAATGTGGCCCTCTTTGTGTTGCCTTATATGTTTCAAAGTCTTAGGTGGTCCAGCTATTTCCTCAACATGAACTCATTAACTATGTACTAAACCTGATACACTGCCTGCTCAGTAGTCCTCACAATGCAATCAAAGAATCAAAACAAGAACTAGATAGAGGTGCTCAACAGCATATATCTATTTATAGTTGGTTTTGTGATAGTTAGGCTGAGAGTGGTGGTTAAGAAGGATTCTCACTATGTTGATACAAATATAATATAACAGTAAGTTGACTGGTGTTTGTTGTGTAAGCAGCAGCCATATTTGTCAATCACCTTCTGTTGCTTAATCTGTGAGTCAGATAAATGCTTATGGAATTGGTGCTTGAAGCTGTGAAATTTATGGCAGGTGTAATTGAGGTGGACATGAATGCATGGAGAAGGTATTGTTCCCATTTAGGGAAATTTAAGGGAAAATTATCATATCTCACTTATTTGAATGATACTTGTCAGTAGCACGCACTATTGACATGTGGAACAATCTTTTGTTGGTGAGGAATATTACTGAATCCGTGTTGCTATTTCTATTGTTTAGATGCTCACATGTAATAAAGGTGGAATGAAGTACCATGGCATGCATTGAACCTAGAAATAGCAACTACCACCTTTGAAACTATTTTAATAAATCCCGTTAACTTTTATTCATCAAAAACTTTGTAAAAATTCATGTGCACATGCACAAAGCACAAGAATTAGCATGTCCACATTCAGGTCATAATGCCTGCAGTTATTGATTTCAAAGGCATGGCCTCCATCATCACAGTAATTAAGCATTCGGTGATGGAGAACAAGAATAGGAGAATCAGAGCAGAGATGATAGAAGATAAGATGAGAGAAACAGCACCAAGAAAGAAGGCAGAAAAAGGAGCACAGGGAACTTTTATGAACATTTAACTATAATGTAACCTCAAGAAAATAGTAAAAAAAAAAAATCTAATACGGGGTTGAATAGACAAAATTAGCAAGCAAATGGAAAATAAGATAAAAAATTTAATACCCACCAAAAATCACGTGCAACTAATTAATAACTACGCAATCCTAGAACAAATTAAGCAAGAGAAAGAGATCATTGTCTAAATAAAGCAAGCATCTACCATAGGGGCTTCTCCACTGAGCTAGAAAAAATCAACATTGCTAGAGATGTGGTGATTTATTTGATGTAGTTTTCAAAGTCCAAACCAAGCACCAATATAGTGTGTTCTGCAAAATGAATACCTGCTGCATTCTCAGGGCGACAAAGCTCCCAACCATCTCTAATACACAATGCCGTGCATGCTGGATAACGCTTTGCAATTGCAACCTCTTCCCGGGAAAGATCTATCAGAATTTCCAAGTTTAGAATACAATGAAAAAAAGTAACAAAGTGAGTACTCTATTTTCAAGGTGGAGAAAAAAAGAAGAAGAAAGGCATTTGAAAGAAAATGAAGATGCATGTTTTGTTGTATATAAGGAGCAGAAATATCATTCAATCTTGAATAAAGGCATTTCGAAACATGCCAAGAATACCTCTATCATTAAACTTTTTCAAGGTAAGACCAACAAGCAAAATCGAGGCAGCTTCTAAATGAGGCATCTTAAGTATAGGATTCTCCTCCACTCGCAAATGCTGCAGCACAACACAGTATTAAAAATATGTATCTTCTTGGGGGTTTAAGAAAATGAACATGTTTTCATTAATATGTCATCAATGCATCAAATATTTGTCTCCAACTCTTACATCATTGTAAGATAAATATGTGTACAGAAGACGAAAAATATTCTAACTGCATGTCGATCCAAGAGAATTCAGACTATGCTGGCAGAAAGATGAACGCAAATGAAAATATTTCTGTAGTTTCTTCTACTCCCAAGTCCAAATACCACTGAAACAGATTTCGTTAGTCTCTAACCCTAGGCCATATTAACCTTAAATATTCTTGAGCATGAGGAATTATTTTTTTAACAAAGTAAAAGATGTATAAAAAAAAGGTTATTACCCTGAGCATTCTATGGTTTGACCGAGATTATACTTAATCCCTATAGTTGCACATATTAAAGGTTACACCCGCAGCTAAAAAAGGCCAGTAATTCTGTTAGTGAAATTACCAAAAAAAAATAAGATGTCCCAATATAAAATTAACCCTTGGAACCCTTCTCCTTGCAGCAACCACTCCCCCCCTCCCACTCTTTCTTTCCCTCCTCCTATGTTCTCTCTCTCCTAAACTACAAGATAAAACAACCATACAATTCTAAAGTCAAAACTCCCTCCCTCTGACTCCATTCTGCCTCTCTCTACACCAAGACCACCACTGCCACCCTCATCTTCACTGTCAACCTCTGTATCGCCTTAGACGTCAACCTTTTCAATGACAGCACATATGCAGTCAAACAGGCATGATAGAACCACCTTCAACAAGTTGACATTGCGATCTTCCTCCACAGCTGGCCAACCCCCAAGTGCCAATCAAGGTTCAATTCAATTCCAAATCAATAATAACAACCCTTTTGACCAAAATGCCTCCAACAGTCCTAAATTGATCACCTTTTGTTTGAATTGATAGCAAAAATTTGAACAAAAATGACCAATTTGAAACAGAAGTTTTATCTCTAGGACTAGAAGGATGGGTCTAAGCTATCTCTCATTTGTTTATATTTTGAGCTCAAATTTTTAGGTTCTTACTACTGTAGCTAGTTTTATGGTACCATCAATGTGGTTAATGCTGATGTAGGCAAGTCTGTCTGACTTCAAAATTGATTGAGCATGGCAGTAAAGAATGTGAAAATACAAGACTAGTTCAGCAACTATGCGTCTCCAGAAGTTAAAAGGCAGAATCAAAGAACTTAAAACTAACCTCAAGGGATGGTAGGTGCGGGAAACCCTTCAGAGTTGTTATTTTGTTTTTGCTGGCAGCTAACACCTGAAGAAGTAAAAGAAGGTGAAAACATTAAAGATAGTGATTCAATCACGAATTTAAAATAAGCTGGAGTATTATTAGACAGCATGAACACCTGTAGTCGAGGTTGGCCTGCCATTGACAGAGACTTTAACTTGTTTTGAGCGACCGAAAGAAACTTAAAATGAAAAGCAAGACATCAAACCATAATTACTTTTGCGTGCGGATATAGAAGTCCATTATCAATCATGAATTGCAATAGCCAATCAGCAAGGCTGCAACAATTTAAAGGCTTACCTCCAGGTTAGGAAGCTGAGGAAGGTTTACAAGTGACGTGATTTGATTCCCAGCAAGATAGAGTTGCTACAGGTAATAGATATTTCGCCACCTTGTTAAATAAACCATCACAAGCTATAGTCTATTATAATAATGAAACTTCCGTGATGACTGGACATGAGAAACAAACCTGAAGGGCCTGGCAATTCTCAAGAGGTTCAAACCCAGGCCCCTTGAATTCATTGAAACTCAAATCAAGGACCTGGTAGAACAGCATTGTTAATCAGTTACTACGCTTCTTTTGTTTGAAAATGGACATGCATAAAGCAGAATTCTAGTACGTTTTGAATTTTTCTAATTCAAAAGTTGTTTACTGTGAAAAATGGCCAAGTAGAGTAGTAATAAGAAATGGAATCATGATGAAACACAAAACAAACCTTCACACGCTTCAGTATCTCAATTCCTTCCAATGTAGAAAGGAGATTGTCTCGAAGATAAACAAACTGTCACACAAAAGTATCAGTTAAACATTCTCTATTCACAAGTTTGGCATATATAAGAACCAAAACATCTGGATAGTACATGTTTACCTCTAAATTTTGCGCTAAGTTCAACCCACTAGCATTGAGACTACGTACTTTGTGTCCTCTAAGATCCAATCTCTAATGCAACAGGAAAAAAATTCATAAAAAAATGGCAAAGACCAAAATCAGAAATGGTGAAAGGAAAATATAAGCAGCAACAGTCAAGCTTGCCGTGAAGTACACATTGAATTGTTAAGAGTATGCGAAATGCTCATGGACTTTAGGGTTCTGAATGTCAATCAACCACATCACATCACCATGTCACAAGAATATTTACTAAACCTTCAGAATGAAGACAAAAACCGGTATCTGACTAATTGATATCTCAAAGAGCAAGGCTATATATACAAACAAATCACACCAAATTTTCAAACAAATGCTTAACCAATCATCTAACGCTTGTGTGGCCCACAATTCACCATCTATTACTTGCCAGATATGTTTGCATGGAGTTTTAGAATGATTTGTTTATATGCACAGCATTTTCCTCTCTCAATTCTGATAATCCTTTTTCTCAACAAGGGGGTGTTGGTTTGCATAAAATATTTTACATGTAAAGAGGAAAATTGTACATTGAGCATATATTCTAATGAGGTTGAAATAGTTAGATGATGACATAAGAGGAAAATTGTGAATTGAGAAAATACATTATGGAACTTAATGAATTGAAAACATTGCACTGCAATTGAATTAATTATATAGGCTGTCTGTGAAACATTTCACCTTGGCCAATTTTCTGTAAAACATTTTACACAAAAAAACATAAGAAAATCTAGAAAACAGTAAATACTTCACAAAAAAAAAAAACAAACACCCTCAAAGTTTCTTCTAACAATACAAGAAACAAGGTCCAATTTTGTAAGATAAAAGATTTTCTTAAAGATGCAAAACTTGAATGTTACACAAATATTTAGGCTCTAGCATCATTATCCATCTATTTATTTTGAACTGCTTATTAAAAGAACACGCATAAATAATTATTTCTTTCTCCACTAAAGAACTGTAACCAATCCATTTTCTACAAATCTACAGTTTTGTTTCTTTTCAGTATTCATACTCAAGATTAATATGACTATCAAGACTCAGAATATTGTGAAGCATTTACAAACCAAGAAAGGAGATTGGTGTTCTATAGGGTATTTGCCAATGATAGCAACCTGCAGCAATGATATACATAGTATGTTTTCGATTTCCCTTTTCTTTTCAAGGTACAAGGGGTGCACTAAGATAATGATGGTTAATAATCACAAGTACAGAACTGAAATGCCTCACCTCCAATCTTGAACTCGTATTTAACAACTTCGAGTATAACAGATAGCCACAATGTCAAATGAACTAATTCCAGCTCATAACTTTAAGGAAGATTCAGCAGTTATGATTGGATAGGCATCTAAAAACGAAACCTGAGTGTTTAATTCTTATGTCCATCAAACAAAATGCACCATTGACAAATCCAGTCTCTTTTTTTTTCCTTTTTTTCAGCTAGAACTACAAAAGGATGGTGGTATATTTCTTCACTTAGAAAAGAGATAAAAATGGACGTCAAAAATTAGAAATAAGGAAATGCATTGACTCGTTTTTGGAACTAATGGACACATTATTGATTTCCATATATCAAGATAATAGAATACGAAATGTAAAACAATTCATGTCATTGTCCTCTACTCTGCGCATACTAGATTGAACATGCTACATGGTATATTTGACAGAGAAGTCAAATGCAGAGGTTCAAAAGATGAGAAATGTGGCAGAAAACAGGACCATTACCCTAAATGCTTCGTTCTGTGGTCAACAAAATGACTAAACCAGAACATCAAAAAAAATAGCATGCCTCGGGTTTTTGGAGAGCATATGAATAGCATGCTTACCACATCATCGCCAGCTTTAGTTTCCACCAGTGGAAGAGCAATGAAGTGAGAATCGTGGCTTTCAGGAGCACCCGCTCTTCTCCGTCCAGTCAAATTGAAACTCCTATCCCGAGAAGTTGATAGGGACCCGGCTCTCAAACCACTAGAAATAGAAGGGGACCTAGCAGATGGAGAAGAAAGCTTCTTCCTGCTCATGCTACTAGCAGTACTGTCCACTGATGTGGAAATAACCCTTCTTGAAGAAGAAGAAGAAGAAGAAGAGGCTGGCAATGCTGGCTTAACTGAAGGCTTCTCCAGCCTACTTACACCTGACCCAGTTGATGCTCTCAAACACTTGTCCATGGGAACTGAGTTCCTAGTCTCGGAAACACTACCAGTTCTAACCATGGGTTTTGTAGGAGGCAAGGAACTCCTTCTAAGCTCTGGAAGGGACCTCCTCACTGGGTCCGAAACAGCATTAGTCTTTCCGCTGGTATTCTGCCGTTTTGTTGAAGAGACGGGTTGCTTCTCAGGAACCCCTCCAGTGCTGTTTCTTCTGGCGATTGGAACTGACTTGGTATTGCAGGAGGATGCGTTTTTGGCGGTCACATTTGAACTTGAATCTGAACTGTTTTTTGGTTCAGTCCTCTTTCGAATAGAACCAATTGGTGTTAAGAGGTGGGAATTGGCTGAAATGGTAGGTTTTGTGGTTTTCGAAACCTTCATAGGGATTTGCATTGAGCTAACAGACGACTGCTGCCTCTGTTTGTCTGAAGTTGGAGACTTTTTAGCCGCCTCGTCACTTAAAGGTTCCTCCATTTTTTAGCTAAAGTAGCCTGATTCAACCAACACAACAGCAAGACAGCATACCATAACAATGAATATTGTTGACGTTTTAAGTCACCCCAAACCGGAAATAGTAAGGAACCTAAGAAACATTGGAAAGGAAAGGAAACCCAAAAAAAAAACAGTAAAAGCGGGGAGCGTGAAGGGTTGTTGAGGGGGGCTCTCATAAATTTCACGCAAGACCCACTGCCATGGGCATTATTGTTCCGGTTAAGGAGTCGGCTTCACTGCTCGTTTGGGAAAAATATAATAATACTAATAACTATTATTATTATAACAACAAAATAGCCCCCCTCTCCCGATTTCGAAAATCTATTTTGTAGCAAAATAATGATAATCGACAGAGCAACAAAACACTGTTCACCGACAAAGGGAACTGGAAAAAAGAAACTGAAAACTTGCAAGCTAAAAACGGCGAAGATAAACCTCAGATGTCTTAAAAGAGTGACATGCATCCTTGGATTGAAATGGTGGAACTTGGATCTAGCACAAAATACAAGTTCTTCTGCAAAAACCCAAGCTTCCTATCCTCTCTGTGGGTCTTTTAGAGAGAGAGGGGGGGAATGTGAATAAAACAGACTAAACAAGTAGAGAAAATGAGAGAGAAACTTACTTGGAATGGATGGTGGGTGAAGTAGATCTAGCTAGTGAAGTTTCACTAGCATGGAGAAGTACTGTGTAAAACCCCCCAACAACTGAACTATACCTTCCTTGCTTTCTGCTTTGTGTCTTTTTCTTGAAAAGTAATGCATAATAATAAAGTAAAAAGAGAGGGCGGAGAGGGGCGGAGAGGGTCCAGGATCGCTTGTTTGAAAAAGAAGACTTGTTTGGCTGTAGCAGTTTAATAAGTAGTGAGTTTTTATTTTTATTTTTTTAATTGACACAGCAACCTAAAAATCTCAGCAAATAATGAACCCGTTTCGTAAGGAGGTTGTGTCTTTGTTTTGTTTAAAATGCAAATTTAACCCCGTTTAGTAAATTAAAAAACATTTTATTATGTATAGGACTTATATCTTTTCGCGTTCGAGATGAAAAAAAAAAAAAGCAGCATTTTGCTTTTGACACGCATTCACGCTAAATTTAATTAGCATGAGCAAGTGTAGACTTCCTGTTTGTTGAGTGCAAGAGATTTGAATTAGTCACTTGAAAAAAAACAAAGGTACACAATTCTCTTGCATCGCAAGAGATTTACACTGTTCACACACTTTTTTTTGTTTTACATTTACATTTACATTTAAAAAAAATTAGTTTAGAGTAAATTAAATTCATTCGCACTATGATGTGAATAATATTTGTTTTCCTGAAAAACTAGTATATAGTGAATTAAATTCACTCACATTATAATATCAATTTCATACCTGGTAATATTTTATCTAATTTTATTACACGCTCAAAATATTATGAAAACTGTAGTTCTTATCAGATAAATTTTGTACGTAATGGAATTATAAATAGTTTAATGGAATAATAAAAAATATTTTATATAAAGTATTATTTATTTCATGATGTAATAGGACTAATTAATTTTACAATATTTAAATTTAAAACCATCAATATTAATATATATTTTTTAAAATTATTTTATAACCTTAATTTCAAAATCATTCTTAACCAAACACATTAAACTACTTTTTATTCAACCTCAATTTCAACCACAGTTTTAACCAAACACCTATTTTTTCAAACCAACCACAACTAAAAGTACTTTTTTTAAAATAACTTTTTTCAAACCACAACCACAACAGCTACCGCAATACCAAACACACTCAATATCATTTTGAAAAGGTTTGATGAGCTGACACATTTTTACTCTTTTTTAAAACGTTATAATTACTAAATACTATTATTTATACTCTCTTAAAAAAATTAAATACGCTGCACTTCAAAAATACAATAACTTAATATGTTACATATATAAAGAGTAATATGTCATAAAATTTAAACCATCAGATTAAGGAACACAAACAAACACAGTTCTCTTTCTAAAATTCAATGTTCACAACCTTTTTCTCTTTAAAAAAACTCGCTAATAACTTGTTTTTTCCTCTTAAAACACCCAAATATCGAGCTTATCTTAATCTACAAGCATCCCATAATGTTTTTCTATTCAAAATCTACCCTTGTTTTTTTTTCTAGTCCTACAAGTAAGATAAACATATTATATTACTATGAATTTGTGTTTGGTTTAGTTAAAATGAAATCATTGTTTAGGGTTTATGTTTAATTTAGGGTTTGTTAAATTAATGATAAATTAGATATGAATACCATCAATTAAGATTAATTTGATATAGTTGAACATTAAAATAAGTTAAATTAATTTCAAATGAATTATTTTAATAAATTATGTGTTGCGTTAAATTTTGAAAATTTGCTGTAAATTTTGGCAATTAAGGCTGGGGTAAAGCAATTTAGTTAAAATTATGTCCAATTGACCGGGATTCAATTTGCTTCTTTTTTATAGAATATCTTGTAATATATTTATGTTATATCATTATAGTGACATATTATTCCTGATATGAACAGTAGTATCTCATACAATGGTGGGAGTAGTTTGTTGTTAATGGTAATTTAGACATGTCATTTGCAGAAATGAAAGAAATAATTTGTCATGGAATTTGGTGAAATTATAATGATATTGATGTTAAAATAACTTGGAAGTGTCAAATTGATGAACTTTAGTATTATCTTGTATCGATTGTATGTGATTGCAGTTTTAAGACAATGATTAATTCTTCCATACAAAGTGGATTGAACATGATGATATTATATGTGAGTAGTCAATGATAATCTTTATATGTATAAGTGTCTCATAATTTGTCGATCCTTCAAAGTTAGTTAGTAGAAGAAAAAAATAGTTTTATTGTTGGATGATTTGCTATAGAAGATGTGGCATATGCAATAAAACAGGATATTATAGGAAAACACGTATTATTCGACAATGTATGTATGACAATACAATTATATGACAAAACAAATATAAGTTAAAATATATAATGATATTTTTTAAAAGCATATTAAACTTATCTAATTTCACTTTAAACACGGGTACTCTTACATGGGATGCCACGCATGTGAGGTGGCAGATCTTCTTCTAATGTTAGGCAGCCACATTATGAAACTGACATTCTTGAAGAGTATGACTATTTTCATAGAGAGTTTGAGTCATAGTATATGTTTATTGGGTTCGCTGACACTTCTATCTTGCGATTGCAGGATTGACATCGATCAAAGGATGTTTTCGCTGGGATTAAAAGTATATTTAATTTCAATAAATAGTTTCATTAAATAACATTAAGGGTATTATATATTTATGTTGTTATATTTTAAATTGTTATGCAAGATAAGGTTACTTTTTGCTATCAAACATATAAATGAATAAGGCTACATGAGCAAATCTAGCCATATGTGTTCTAGAATGGTATTTTATACATCAGCTGCGTAGAGCACATCAAGCTTGACCACGAATTAATCCATTTATTAATTGATCGATGGAGACGTCAGACACACACATTCTATATTAGGTATGGGGAGATGACACCAACACTACAGGACATTACAATTTTGTTTGGACTTCTTAATGATGGACGCAAAATCCACATCTACTGGCATGCATAATTGGATTGTGTTATGCGAGAGTATATTTGGATTAACACCCTTTTTTTTAATTGAAGGGGTAGTAGACATCTTAAATAGATTAAGAAAATATTTACCATACCACCAGATAATACTAACGACGAGGCCTTACAGAGGTATCCATTAAATTATGATTTTAACATGTTGATTATTTGATAAGTATATGTGAATTAGTATGATAATTTTAATGTGTTATATAGATAACCTATAACATATATAATGCATCTATTTGGTAATGTATTATTCACAAACCTCGTAAAGATATATGTTCCTTTAATTTATCTAACGTTTCTGGATGATTTTACATCATTCCCATATATAGTTAGGAATTTGTTGTTTGGCATGCCTATATAGACATCTATGTCTTGCATGCATGAAAAGGGCCAAACAGTTTAGAAATGTTTGCTACTTTTACACATATGAATCGAAAAATTTAAAATAACTACATAAATTTTAAATGTTTATTGTTAACATGAAATAAACAACTCGTTTTTATTTTATAATAATTATGGTTTTGAGAGCGTTTTCATGTGGGTCAACCCCAAATACCTAAATTGCCTTTATAATTGTCCAAACTATAGAGGTTAAACTTCAACTCCCTTTAGGATGCATGTATTGCAATATTATTTTAAAATTATATGTATTTATATTGTCTAATTTAACTTTAAAAATGCAATTAAACTGACATATTCGTAATGCTAGTAAAGTATTTAATAATAATCCAACACATATGTTATCGTTTTATTGGAGCAGGCTTGATAGGCAGTATCCAATCCAAGTATTTTTTTGAACCATTTGTTAAAGAAAAAAATTAACTCCACCGAATTATTGTTGTTTAATATTTAAGAATCACATTTTTCTATAGGTCACGGACAACTTAGGACAATGATACATTGACAGTTGCTCCAGCTATTTGCACTAACGAGATGGATATATGACATTAGTGGTCCCGTTGATATTTTTTTAAATGGTTGAGCTACATTGCACAGATTGGGTAACGCAACAGTTCGGCTACATATAAGACATTCAAGTTGACATCGATACGAGAAATGTGTTGCACACTTTTAAATTAGGGGTGATCATTTTTGGTTCGATTCGGTTTTTACCTATAAAAAACAACCAAATCGATTTAAAAAAACTCGAAACCAAACCGAAACCGTGTCAAACTGACCAATTTCGGTTCAGTTTTTAATGTAAAAAACCGAGAAAACCTATATTCTTTTTTGGGCTGTTTGTAATGGTTTTTTTTGGGCAGCTGGACCATAGGGGGAGGGGTGGTCATTCGTATAAGTCACAGCCCTCCCTTAGGTCGCCTTCTAAGATCAAAAGCTGAAGAATCCTATATAGTTTGTTCCCTTACGGCTGAGACTTTGGAATTCAAAACCCTCACCTGTTGGCTTTCGCTCCCGGAGATGAAGAGGGGGCAGGAGTGGTCGCGGGTGATCTTGTGTAAATGAAGAGGAAAGGCCAACTGGATAGGTTCTGCCGTTCTGGAGCACATTGATCTTTTGTTGAGAATTGAGAGGCCTGATTGGTTTCAACTTTCAAATATCAGCTGATGTTTGGAGTTGACATGTCTATAGTTGTCTCATGTCTATGTTTGAGAGTCTAAAGAGAGGGGGCAGCCGCGGGTGCTAGAGTTAGGTTAATGCTTATTGGGCAAATATTTTTTTTCTATTTATAGTATTTTTTTAATTAGAACCGGTTCGGTTCGATTTGGGCTTACTGGTTTCAACAATACAAAACCAAAACCGAACCGAATTTTAATCGTTTTAATCGATTTTTTTTCTTAGTTCAGTTTTTTCGGTTAATTTTATTTTTATTTTCTCGGTTTAATCAGTTTATCAGTTTTTTTGCTCACCCTTACTTTAAATCATCAGGTTAAAAATAATGATTACAACTGTGTAATCCCCATGAAGCTTATATATTACAATGAGATGCATGAAGGAATAAGATATTTATATAGATACATCTTGTGACTGCAAATAAAGAGTATATGATTTATAGTACATGAGTATTATGTGTTGGGTCATTATACTGGATCCTGAGGATGTTCCTCCACATATATATATATACACAATACAAACAACATATTCAAAATACCATAAGTAATCAAATCTTTTTTATAATTAATATATGTTAAACGATGCATTTTATTTATTTATCTTTTAATTTAACATTAATGTTTTACTAATATTAGGTTGGTTTGTTATTACGGGAAGGTTGAGAAGCCACAATTGTGCTTTGTAATATTAATGAAGAACACATAGGATACATCTATGCATCTCAGTTGTTCAATGTTTGTTGCAATGGACTTAATAACTTTGGAAAGATGTTAACTCTTGATGATACTATGACAGAAGATGATGTCACTCATGTATGAGTAGGAGTAGGATGCAGTCGTGCTATTAATGAGCCTTGATCATACAGTAAATGATATAGACATAAATAAATAGATGTGTTATATTGACATATTTTCAAATTTCAACTACTAAAATCTTATATTATTCAAGTATTTCATGTTCTTTTTGCATGTACATTTATTTATTTATTTATTTACATTCTTGATGTTACTTGTGATTATGAAATGTGAGAATTTATTATGGTTAGTTATTGTGAATTTTTGTAAGTATTTTTAAACGAGACAAAATTTTAGGTATGGTTTCTAAATAAGAGAAACTCTACTGAAGTTTTGTTAAAATTGAAAAATTTCTTACTCTATAAAATTATTAACTAAATTAAATGTAAAATTAACAAGCTAAATAATAAATCTCATAAAAATATTTTTTTATTAAATTTCGATGTAGAGAAATTTTATTGCTAGATTTTCATGGAATAGCTGGAAGGCTACTAGAATTTAATTAATGTTGCATTTTTAAATTACAACATTAATTAAATATCACGATTCTGAACCGCGACGTTCAAAAGTATGTTGTTTCTATAAAACTTTTTGTTTATATGTTAATTTGCCTATTCTTTTTACTTTCTATGCTAATTGCCCAAAAAGCCTGTTTGTTTTGAAACAAAAGAAAATGATATATTCAGCATTTAAACTTTTTAAAATTTAACAATCAGGTATCTCAACTTTAAGTTTTATCAATTGAATTAAATTGTTTATTAATCACACCATAATAAATATTCAACCTCAATATAACACCAAAACCTTACAAGAAAAATAGTCATTGTTGTGAGCATATGCATTAGATATAGAGTTGCTTTTATTAAAAGCGTAAGGTTTTGTTTGTTCTTAGAAAAACTCTTTTCTGGAAACCACTTACCTCATTTTCTATGTTTGGTGTGGTTTCTACTAAAAGAAAAAATTATCCTTAAAAGTATTTTCCTTTTCTTATCTCTAAAAAACACTTTCCAAAACACATCCCTTCTCTAATTAATAGCCTCATCAAAAACACCTTTATCCCAATATGAAAAAAAATCTTATATCCAAAATCCCATCAAAATATTTTTGTATCTATTTACCATTAACTAATTTGGCATTTTCAATATGAAAAAAAAATATTTTAAGGTTTTAAAAAAGAAAAATATTAATAAATTTCACTAAAAAAAATATTTAACAATGATATCTATTATATTATATTTAAAATATTTCTATTATTTCTATAGTTACATTTTATACAATAAGCTTTATATAAGTATATGATATAATAAATTCTTTCTTTTCCATCATTACACTTTTTGTATTTTTTTTATCGTAAATGGTCAAATAGTTATATTTAATGTTCTACATATGTTAGATAAACTAGAGAAAAAAATTAAAACATTAATATGTTATTTTCCAATTTATTTTTAATGGTACATCCAAACATCAAAAAATATTTTTCAACTTATTTTTTATGATACTACCAAACTTCTTAAAACAATCAACTTTCCACGAAAATCATTTTAAAAAAGAAAGTACTTAATAACAAACTAACTAATCCTAAAAGGTTGTTTATTTTTGTGAAAAATGTTTTCTTTCATTTTTAATATTAAATAAATAGTCAACAAAAATTATTTTTTAATCAACCCCTAAATAATGTCAAATTAGGAAAAATACTTTCTTTGATATTACTAACCAATATTCACAAACATCATCGTCTAACCACTTCAATTACTATTGCCACTACTATTGTTCACCCCATGGTCATCCCTATAATTATTATCTTATTACTTGCAAGGTCAACATTTTATCACAATCCCATTGCCATCATTGTTGTTGTCATCACCTTCGCGATCATTATATTATTTTTAAAGTAATTATCATTTCATCATTTCTGCTGCTATCACCACTACCATAACGATCATTATATTATAGCCATCAACATCAATATTATTACTCACATAAATACGATTATCACAACCATCATTAATGCGACATTATAATTATCACTATCATCATGTAGATAAGGACATTGGTTACTTTTCGTATCTCATAAGGGGCATCAAAGTCAAATGGTAGCCCCAATTCAAATAGAATCAAGCTTGCTCTCAAGTTGTTTTTTCTTAACTTTAATCTCATTAAGCTCCAAAACCGCAATCATCTACATCAACGTCATCTCAAGAAAGACAATTTACATTCCTCACTTTTAAAAGCAGAATTCAAGTTGACCTAATATTATCAAGTTTTAAATCATAATACAAAAAAAAAAGCTCTGGAAAGCCCTTTCCTAAATATCAAGTTTTGATTAAGAAGTATTCACTAATAAAGATCCAAGTTATAACCCAAATCTTACGAGTCAACTCTATGAGATATATAAAAAAAACTCAAGATGCTTAAAGGCATGTTAAACATAAATTAAGCAATAAATTGACATCATCCACTTACTGTTTTCCAAAAATTAAGCATAAAATTGTTTACATTTTCATTTTAAAGGCATGTTAAACAATAGATGTCCAAGAAAAAATATAGTGAACATACAAGTTTTGATTATAAATTTGTAACCATATATATCACGACAAACATGTAATCAAAAACTAAAAATATATAAAAGTTCCAGCATACATACTAAATAAATATTTAAATAAACATAAAAGATTAAATAACCATTCTAAAATGCATACAGTATATTAGATTAAACAAAATAAAAGAAGAGTACTTACTTGTTGAAGCACCATTAAATTGATCAAGTTTTTATCAATGATAAATCTTTTATTTTTAAGACTTTATTGATCCTCACTTTATGCAAATGATATTTGTAATAAGCCTTTTAAGCTTCCAACAACACCATCTTATTTAGATGCACTTTTAAATAAGGTCTATGAACCAAATTAAAATGACTCAAGTATCTCTTAAAAAAATGAATTTAAGCTTTAGATTTAAGAGGAAAGCGAAGCTTAAAACTTGAAGAGAAAATACTAGAAGTTAAGGTGAAGAAAAATATGTAAAATCTAAAAAAAAAATTGTTTAAAACTCTTATTTCATCCTCTTTTTATAGTGGATTTTAACATCTAAAATGATAAAGAATTAATTCTGGTAAGAACCAAAATTAATTCCTACCATTAACAACTTTGATTACTCACCATAAAATATGAATTAAACCTGAATGATTTGATTATAAATATGATGTTTTTAAGCTAAAAAAATTGTTAAGGTTTATAACAAAATACTTTTGAAAGAAACTGATCAACTTCTTTATTTATAGGCTAGATTAGACAAAACATTGGTTGGACTAGAAAAACCATTTGGCTGGAAGAAGTAATTTTTCATGATTAGGTCTAAGTCTAAATTTAAGTTGATAAAAAAATATCTCTTGTAGCCTAAAAAATATTTTAAAATAAACCCAAGCTCGAAGCTCAAGCTGAGTCGGGTTGTGTGTGCCCATGTATGTGAGTTTAAGCCTAAAGTTCACTTTGTTTAGCACATCTTTTGTAAAAACCCGTATAAAAAGTAGAACCATATATATTAAGGTCTCGATGAGAAATGGAAGTTTGAGATTAAAAAAAATAAAAAAATGATAAAAACAATAGTTAATATGATGTGAAATGAAAACACTAATCTTCATAAATAAATTTAATGGTATTGTTGAAGTTAAAATGAGAGATATGAATCTTAAATTAAAATGCATAACGTTAGTGAAACCAATAACGAGTTCCAATGAATAAAAATAACAAGGAAAAATGAGAAAATGATTCCATGAAATTAACATGGTAATAAAGAATAAACAATAAGAAAGAATAGTATAAAAGAATAAAAAGGAGCAATGGTACAAGCATCCGTTAAAAAAAATATTTATCCATTTGTCACCTTTGGTTGAGATAACGTGTAGGTAGAATCAAAGCCAACATTCCCTATATAAGATAAGTTGGCGATCTCAAGTCTAAGGATTACTAATACAACTATAATATGAGCATTTGCATAGACATAAATGATCTCTCCATGAAAAATTCTTATATGGATCAGTTCAATGTATGTGTCATGTGACAAGCACTTATATATTAATTCTAAGTATCCATTATACTTTAACTTATGAGAAAAGTTATTTCCTTTCATAAAAGAAAAAAAATATAATATGTATCAGTCTCAATAACTTTATTTATTATCTAGTCTCAATAAAACATCAACTATAAATATTTAGAAACAATAATTTTATGTAATAAATGTTAGTTTAATATACCTTGTAGCCAATCGGTTGGTTACACATGTCATTATTATATTCATGTAAATACATATTTATTATTAATAAAGGTTTAATTTATTTTTAATATTTATAAAATATTAAATTAATGAATCTAGAGTAAAGATAAAGTTCATGAGACAAAAATACTTTGCAAAAAGAAAATTATAAAGTTGTTATAATTATGAGATTTCTATTGCATCAAAGCATTGTTTCTAAAATATTCCTGATTGATGCTCTTTTAAATATTGAACATTCATTAGAGATGTAGAGACTGATACATATTATGTTCTTTTCTTTATGAAAGAAAGCATATGTTCTTACACGATGAGGTATAAGGGACACCTAAAACTAATATGTAAGTACTTATCATTAGACTTGTACACTAAACTGACCTGTATGAGAATTCCATATGAAAAGATCACTTATGTTTATGGAAAAGCTCATGTGATGGTTGTGTAACTGATCCTTGGACTTGAGATCACTAAGTTATCTCAATATAAAGAATGTTATGCTTTGATCCTGTTACATGTTATTTTAATTAAGATAAAGAAAGGACAAACATTGGGTATAATATGAACTATCTAAAGGTACTTGAATGATCAAAAGAGAATTCATCACCGTAGGTGAATTAATAAAAATATTTCATCTGTTTTTAAATAATTTTGACTGAGAAATCATTGGCTAAAGTGGAATAAGATTTGAAAAAGAGCTTCAAATCTTATTCAAATGACAAATGACTATTATATAGAGAACAAACATAATTTAACATGGAAGATATACTCCATGCTTTAATGTTAAATCGAAACATTATTGATGAAAGGATATTAATTGCACTGAGAAATCAGCCACTAAAAGGTTAAGTCAAACCACTAATGACTTTTTTAATATTTGGGAACTATGACATGTTGCTAGACGATACACCTGATCTTTAAATATAAATAGATTAATTGTTGAATTGATAATAAAATAAATTATTTAATTTATTTAATTCTATTTAATTAGAAATTATAATTTATATTTAGGCCAACATATTAAGAACTTAATGGGTTACACACATTAAGAACCATTAGTCAGAAATTAAATTAGGATGATTTAATTAAGTATGACTTGATTAAAAATATATTTTAGAAATTAAGAACTAAAATATCATTAATACAAAGTTATACTTCTAGACTTAGAAAAATCA
Source organism: Populus deltoides (assembly GCA_015852605.2). Classification (NCBI taxonomy): domain Eukaryota; kingdom Viridiplantae; phylum Streptophyta; class Magnoliopsida; order Malpighiales; family Salicaceae; genus Populus; species Populus deltoides. The sequence continues at coordinate 12,152,386 of CM027580.2, forward strand.
AGTAAGAACTTAATTGAGTTAATTTCTAAAATTATCTTTAATTAATATATAGATATTATTCAAGAGGCAAATTGATATTTTGTCAATTTATAGAGGTTTTCAGATTTTTCTATAAATAGTAAGCTATGACTCTTATTTTGAGGTTGTTCTATGTTAGACAAAAAAAACTACATAAGTATCATAATAGGGAGCTAGAACTCTAGGCATAACAATCTTTCTCTCCTAAATAGGAATTTAGAAAATTTCTTACTGGTGCTTTGTGTAGATTATTGTTAGAGGTTAGACAATTGGATAGCTTGTGGATTGCGATAGCTGAACCTTCAAAGAATTATTCAAAATTGAAGAAAATCAAATCTTCAGGTAATAAATCCCTAAACAACTCTAGATATGTCTAACATGATCATAGGAACTCTTGAATAATTTTATTTTATTGTTTCCTCTGATGTACGAAATTCGAGAACCTAATAATAAGAATATCATAATTATAACACCTATTTAATTTTCTTTGCAAAGCATTTTTGTCCCAATAACTTTATTTTTACTCTAGATTCATTAATGAAATGAGGATTTTGGACTAATAATAAATATTAAAGATGAAGAGAGTCTTTATTTAACAATAAATATGTTTTTATATGAATAAAATCAGTGTCCCTTATAACCTTCCAATTGACCACATAGAATATGCGCTATCAATCTTTTACTTACATTAAAGCCAATATCTCATGTATCTCATATCACATTGCTTCATATGGTGATCATGTTTTTTGTTGTTATCAATTTTTGACCCCACAAAAAAATCAAGAAAAGAAAAAGAAAATCCAAAAATACAAGAGGATACAGATAAAAAAAACCCTAAAGATTGCCCAAGTTGGTGAACAAAACAACAAGTGGAAAAGTTAGAGGACCAGAATATATAAGATTGATAAAATTAACCATCCAATTCTGATTGACAAAAGACCCATTTAGTGAAAATATTTTTATTTAGGGTAAAGAAATACAAATTTGTATGAGTAGGGGCTGAACAAGGATTTTAGAAGACTTAATTAATTTCACTAAGGACTTAATTGCAAGAAAAATAAGTTTTTTAGAGTCAATTTAAGTATTAATTGGAAGAAATTGAAGTTTAGGGACTGAAATTGGACTTTAGAAAGTATAATTGGTCAAATCAGGGGGTTAATTGTGAAAAAAATTAAATTTTAATAGCCAATTAGAGGTTTAATTGAAGAAATTTAAAACTAAGGACCAAATTGTAAAAGATACGATACTTTAATGGCTAAAATTGACCAAATCAATGGCCAAATTGATGAAAATTGAAAGCTTGATGGTTAATTAAGGGTCCAAGTGCACAAATCAAAAACCAAGCACCAAGATGAAAATGATGCTAAACTTTGGGGCTGATGATTGAGTTTGAAAGGGGTGAAATTGTATGAAATTAAGAGTTTGGTAGATAAAAATAGGTGCAATTAAAAACAATTGGAAGAATAGGGAGTAAAATGAAATATATCAAATCTCAAATGAAAAAACATAATTTCTAGGGTTTTAACCTAGACGACGCGTCGCTCACCTACTATTCATCTCCTTTCTTGACAGTTTTGAATGGTCTGGTCGGCACATTCCAAGAGTTCGTTGTTGAGTTCTAGACCTTTGAATGACACGATGATTTTTTGCAAAAGAAAGAAGAGAATTCACTCTACAATCCTATTTCCATGAAATTGAATGTTTACATTTTAATTCTTTCATATAAGTCTCCAACATCTTGTCCTTGATCAACCATTACCGTATTTTTAGATTCTGGATTGATTGAGTTGACACCTTCAAACAAATAAATGTAGAGCTACATACCTCAAAATAGAGCAAAGATGGATCTAATGGAAAATGTGCATCTTCTCTACCAAGTTTAGGTGGTTTTTAATAACATTTACATCGGAATTTCTCTAGCGAAGCCTATAAAGTGGCCAACTCAGTTAGCCTCGATTAAGATACCAATTTGTTCAAAACCACCTAACCTTTTCATGTGTTCACACTTAAAAAATCCTAGAGGATTCTTATCGAGGCCATACATATTTCATCCAAGATCAGAAGATGAGGAATACACGCCTTTGTCTCCAAGAAAGAGTAAACCACTTAAGAAAAATCACCATCCCAAAAAAACATTGAAGGGCAAAGATTCTAGCTATTAACATTTGTTTAGAGCTATCTCATTTTGATCAAAGGACTGAGTTTTGATCAATTTTTGAGGGAATCCACAAAAAGACCTAGAAAAACCCTATAAATACCCTTAGAAATCAAAGAAAAAAAAGGGAGAAGAGAGAAAAACATGAGGATATACTTTGTAAAAAAAACCCTAATATGAAGGTTCAAAGGCTTAATATAGAAGGTCTAGTAAGTTTAGGAAAGATAAAAAGTGAAAGGGAAAAATAAAAGGTAAAGAGAAGGGAAGTAGTAGCCTATAACCACCAAACTTGAAGAAGGTATAACTATGTGAAAACTTAATGGTAAAGTCCATGTGGCTTTCCATTCATGCTTTTTCAATATTTAATGATGTTTTTTTTTAATCCTTTTGACATTATTTAGTGTTTTAGCATTTATACAGATTGATGAATGAAAATGTTGTTATGATTGGTTAATCCTATTTTGAAGTTATTGTTAATGTTGCTGAGATGTTTAAAAAGTGCTTGTGTGTTTGGTTTTAACGAAGTATAGTAGTTTTGAAATCTGTCAAAGGTAGTAGTAAGTGTTTGATGACTTTTTCTAAGTTGCTAATGCATGTTCTTGGCTCCTGAGTTTAGTTTGGGTCTCAAAGTATTTAAAGAATCAGTTTTGAATTGAGTTTTGATGTTTTTGTTGGCTGATAATAGGGCTATAATTTTGGAAGTTGAAATCTAATACATGTTCTTCATGATTTGAGGTTATTTGTTAGTGTATTTTATTCAAACTTATTTGTTTATGATAATGTGGTTTGTTAAGGTTAATAGAGCTTGATTATGAGGCCTAAAATTTATTTTCTAGGTTTGACAGTGTATGGTGGGTTTTTTGGGCAATTTGGGTTCATGTCCTTCATGTTCATCCGAAAAGCATGGTCTTGAATGCTAGTTTTAAGTTTCATTTTGATTTGATTATGTTTTTTACAAGTTTGATTATGATTTCTACTATTTACTAATGATGATTTGTAAATAGTCTAGGGTTTTCATGCATCAATAACATGTTTAATCATAATGTTTGAGTAATAACCAAAGAAAATGAATACTTGATTTTTGATCTATGTTTAAGTGGGAACAAAACATTGCCTTTTATTGCTTGAAATTTTGTATGGTTTGATGTTTACAATGTTGGGTTTGAGTTTGAATGTTCTTCATGTTCTTTGTTTTCCTTGGTATTTGATATGTTATCATTAGAAAATTTTATACTTTTTGTGTTTTTTTAGTTTTGATTTTATTTTAGTTTAAATCTTTGTTCTAGTTTAGTTTTGGGTTAAACCTTGATTTTTGATTCGGTTCATGGTTCAACCAATGTTTTCAGGTCGACCCAATTGGTTTAAAACCAAGTCAAATACTTAAGGCCTTTTTAAGCTTGCCACTGTTTTGATAAAAAGAAATTTTGGCATAAGGGCGTGTTTGACAAACATGTTCTTTAAGCCTATTTTGACAGTTTTGTTTTGAACAAAAATATAATTTTGCCAAATATGAGCTTAAAAAAACTTGTTTTAAAAAAATAATTTTTACTTGTTGCATATGGCTTAATCTATATAAAAAAAATGCATTTTTATTTATAAAAAAGAAGAGAAAAGGTGTTTCTTATCATTGTTTTAGAAAAATACTTGTATTGATTTTCTTTGCATCTTTTGAAATTTACAACAAGTTTGTAAAATTTCTTAAGGATTTGACCAATATTTTAACAAGCCTAAAAAATTCAATTCATGAAAATTAATAGTCTACATCTTGGTATAAATGTTGGACCTATAAGTAGGGTGGTGTTTAAATACTAGGAGTTGACTAGAAATTTTTGATAATTTTTTTAGATATTCATCAATTTTATTTAGGAGTATTTTTCATCACAATATATGAGTTGTTGAAAACTTTTTTGCCTTCCATAATAGGTGATCCCTTGTTAAAGCACCTACATGGACCCTTCCCATAAGAATTTATCTAGGCATACGAGCCCATAATAAATTTGAAATATCATATTTATTCATATAAGTATATATTTATTCTGAGTCATAAACATATTACTGGTTAGGAACCTTTAAACCATATCTAGATCACATAATGCAAGTTACCTCAAGTAAGGTGAACCAGAGGTGCTAATACCTTTCCAAGCCATAACCAGTCATTTACCCTTAAAATTTCTGATAAGACCAGTACACCCGGGTTTCCTAGTGATCCTGAACCAAACAACTATGTGGCGACTCCTTGATCCTAACGTCCTGCCACGTCGCACATGCACGTGCAACACTTTTACTGTGATAATGACTTAATGAGAGGATCTACAAAATGCTTTTCAGTGGATACTTGTTCTATCTTTACATATTTTTTTTTTTATAATTTCTCTAATCAAGTGGAGTTACTTAAGTACATATTTGGATTGTTGATGAAACCTTGATTTCCTTACTTGTACAATGTCTCTATTGTTAATATAGTATAAAGTTACTGGATCAACAATGTTATGAACTATACTTGGTTCAATGATGAACTTCTTGATCCAAATAGTTTCTGTTATTACCTTAGATATAGAGATACATTCAATTTCAATTATAAAATCTAGAATGGTCTCTTATTTACAACTCTTTTAACTCACAACACCATTATTTAAAATGAAAATCTATCATGAATGAGATTTACTATCATTAATATTTGATTGAAAACTAGCACTTGAATAATCACGAACTACAAGTTCATCTTCTCAATAAAACATAAATACATTCTTAGTTCTTCTTGTGTATTTAAGAATATTTTTAACTATTTTTTAGTAATTTTTACAAATTAGATTGATCTTTACTCGTCATGTTTAGAGCATAAAATACATCTAGTCATGTATATAGCATCATATATATGATGGATCCTATAAACAAAGCATAAGGTATCTTTTCTATTATATCTCTCTTAATTTATCTCTTAAAAAACATCTCCCATGCAAAATTTACAGGTATCATCTATTGGATTATTTCATGCTAAACTGTTTTAGCATCTTATCTATGTATATGAATTGGGATAACACCAACAACTTTTTTAATCCATCTCTATATATCTTTATTCTTAATATATATGTTGCTTCTCCCATATCTTTCATAAAAAAAATCTTGAACAACTAGATTTTTAATTACTAGAAAGAGAATGTTATTTCTTATGGGTTAGACATGCTAGCCCACCCATATGTTTTTGGGCTAGAAGCTAACCCAATATGTCGAGTCTCTTGGGTTTTTTTTAAGACCTTTATTTTCTTTGCTTCACTTTTATTTAAATAAAATAACTAGGATTATTTTTCAATTTGTCTTCCATTGAGATTATGATATTTTTTTAGTGATATTAGTTGGAGCTGTTTTTGTTATGCTTTTCATGATTGTTTTTCTTTTTATTTTCTTTTAAAGATTTTGATAAAAATTAATTATAATTAAATAAAGATTAAAATATTTGAGATGCTATTCCAGATGAAATTCAATCTAACATTTATTTTTGAATGGTATTCTTGCATTTTTTTATAACGTTGCTAATACTTATTCTATGCGAACTTTTTATTTATATTTTTTTAATGTTTGTGTATTATATGAAAATAAAGTTCATATAGTTATATCAAATATGTTTTGAGTTTCTTTCACTTCTTGGTTAATAAAGGGTTTTTTTTTTTTTAATAAAAAACACAAGGGGGAATGTTACATGTACAGTAAAAGAAGGTTTTGAAAAAGAAATACCTTTTCTCTCTCCATGATTAGTTAAAAAATAGATTTTGAAAAGTTTTCCATAGCAACACACAAGTAGTATATTAATTTCAATTTCTAATACAATTGTGTCAAAAAATAAAATTTATTATTTTCCTATTTTGATTGAAACTTGCATTTATAATTTTGATCAGTTGTTGTTTAAGAAATAATTATTTTGGTAAGTCAAATGCAAAAAAAAAAAAAAAAAAACCAAAATACATTAGTTAGATGACAGGGTTTTAACTAAATAGAAACCTATCTTTATCCTTAATTTTTAATTCTAATTGCTTATAATTTTTTTCAGATTAAGAATCCATGAAAAAAATAAAATAAAAATCTACCAATACTAAAAGAAGGAACTATACTAGTTTTTTTTGTTAATAAAATTGAAATGATTACTTTTCTTATTAATCTTTGTTTCAGTTTACCAGCTAGATTCTTAATCAGTAAACCTTTTTTATATTTGTTGATTCATGTAATTCTTTTGCAATTAATTTTTTTTCATGGTGTAAAGCGCAGTGTAATGCCTATATACATGTGTGTGTGTGTGTGTCTAGATATATGTGTGTGTGTGTGTGTGTGTTTTACATTGACAAAACAAAAATTGAGTCTGACCCTAGTATAGCACACATTATACTAGCGATATCTCAAATATTATGCGGATTATCAATGAATTGCTTGGTATGGGTGCGAAACTTACCACTCAATGTTTCCTCGGGGACACTATTAATTTAGCAATTGCCACCAAGTCACCTGCAGTATACAAAATAAACAGGAATTAATTCTAACTCCCATCTACATATGACATATCATCCTTTTGCAACATTTTCCAACCCACAATCATATAGTTTATAATGCTTCGAAGATCTTGAGGTCACTCAATCATGACCCTTTAACAATTCCATTCATCCTCGTATCACAAGAAAACCAAAACTTGGTTCTGATAAGCCAAATACTCCTGTTACTCAACTCAAAATATTTTACCTAGTATGCTACAATCAACTACTGAATACTATAGAGCTGACAGAAGCTGGTCGGTCCCTCTAGGGTGACGCAGACCGTTGGGATGTGCTGAACTTTAGTTCCTACCATGCAGGGATTTGCTCACTTGAGAGGCCAGGACTATGGCCTTTGCTTCAGCACTCATCGTCATCCACTCCCTGTCCGAGCGACGCTGATGCTGTCTTGCGTTCTTAGCTCGCTTTGGTGCTAATCGTGTATCTCTTTCCACAAAGGCAAGTCTAAATTTTTCAGCCAAAGACAACTCCTTGGAGTTTGAAAGAATTGGAGAAACAGGTTTTAATGTAAACCCGCTTGCTGCCCACGTGCTGGGATTAATCTCCTGAACAAACAGAACATCCAGAGCAGTATCTGGAAAAGCTTCTATGGGAATATCCTTTCCTCTAAAGCCAAAGGGTGACCGCTTTGGATTTACTGAAATACGTGGGCACTCAGTTGCCAAGATCTCCAGTGAATCTTTATCAATATTTGGCTGCAAAAGATAGGGAAGTGTGACAAGAGGAAAGAGCATACAAGAATGAAGGTAAGAAAGGCGAATTGCTCCCATCTTTGACTTGTAATTGTGTGCATGAGTATGATGCCAACATTAACCTCACAAATCATAAAGGATCTTGGGGGGGGGGGGGGCATAAATTACAACTCCTTACCCACACAAGCCAATGCAAGGATTCAGCATTATGACTGATTTCAGCAGTGTCAAGTTCCTCCCATGAATCTCCTACCATATCATCCAGCTTTGGTTTCAACAGAGTCAAGCAGCAGCGTGCTGTGTAGTCACTCCTTGGGCATCCTCTGCAATATTAACTTTGTTTTAAATCTATTATCAAAGTCTGACATTCTAAACCTGTTCAAATGTAGATGATTGCAAGAGATAACTTAGGAACCCTTGAAATTAGGAAATAACCATTTTTTTTTGTTTAGTAGAAAAACTTTATAGATTTAATCTGGTTTAGGTGCCACTTCCACTCACATATGTGTTGTAAATACTTGAGAATGATTCTTTCCTTTTTTTAAATATTGAACTGTAGAAAATATATCAATGCCAATTGTATTGCTCATGTTTTCTTCATGCTAACAGAAGGAAAAGAAAATAAAAGAATTCGGTCAATTATTTTACATGATGAAAACCTGCTGTACCAAGAAATGAAAGAAGGCAGAAAAACATTCATACCAAAACATTGTTCTATAATTAACACTTTATAAATAGATTTGATGTTTATAGTGAATCGTTTAGTTACAATACCAGCCCTATATATGTCTTGGTTAGGAAGTTTACCCGCATCTCAATGTTTGCAGGGACTTGCAGTGCTCCACAAGTACAGAAACACTAGAAGCAGTAATTTTGTTGCATCGACTGCACAAAATAGTGTCACATGATTGCCATTTCAACTAAAGCAACGGAAAACTGATAGCCCGCTGAATTGGAATTAGACAAATTACTGCTTAAAAGAATGAAATAAATTATAGCAAGGAGTATTTTAATAAATATCATGGAGGTTTAATGATAGATGCAAAAGATGTCCTTGAAGAATAAATCCAGGAGACCTAGCATCATTTAGGATCCATCAATCTGTAACAATAGGCCAAAGAGAGAGTCTGTCCGTAATCCAAATGCCTATGTAGTTTCCTACACTTTCTTCTTTTCTTTTTCTTTTTTTAAGAACCATCTGAAGGTGTAGCTTGTATTACCAATACAAGGGCACTTCTTTCCCCTTGTTAGTCACCTGTCTACACATTCATACTTCCACATGATACCTTTTTTTTATGGCCAATGTTAATGATAGAAATATGACCCATAAATATCTAGTTTTGAAGCTTTTCTACAAAGAAAACCAATTCAATTGGTCAGTCTTCCCCCACAAACTTTGATCCTCTTTACTTTTCAAGCATTGCAACAGAAGATCCACTTATCTAACTTGTTCACCAGCAGAGTATGGTAAAAATAGTCAACAAAAATTCCTCCTAATTGCTCAATAAGTTATCAAACACGCTAAATGTTACATGGTATAGAAAAAACCATGACATCACAAGCGTGCCTTTTGCAGTAAGAATCTAGAAACCAAGTTGACATAGTGGAAATACCTAAATATATTTAGAAAAGCTGCCCAGAGCACTGTGAGCCACACTAAATGATCCATTATTTTTGGTTAGAGGGAATACTTTCCAGCTTCATTACTTATATCCAAACTTCCATACCTTATATCCACAGCTCGAAGAAATTTACAAGTTTTGGTCACTTCTATTAAACCAGAATCAGTAACTTCTGAGCCAGAAATGTCAAGTATCTCCCAGGAAGTATCAGCTAAAGGAATGATAACCTCATCACATAGCATTTTCCTTCTCCTAGCAATTGCTGCAATTGTCATCTGTGTTGCAATAATACATCCATTGCGTGTTAGGATAAATGAGCACGAAGACCCACATGCCAGTGCACAATCATTAAAGCAGAAGATTGACACATGCTGGGGTGAGTGGAATGTAACCTCGATATGTTTTTTCGAATGCATAGATTCTTGGCATTGTATTAGCAAAGTTTGGATAAAATTAACGGATAACTAGTGTAATTTTCACGGTTGCAAATCCTTCATCATACCAAATGTTCTAAGGCCTCTCAACCTGCCTTTTGAGGTTGAGAAGGAAAAACAAACAGAGCCTAAGAGTACAAGGGAAGAAGAATTCTCTAAGCTCCCAGTATAGAGATTACTTTCATATTTTCAAGGATAAATGAAAGAGTTATCCGAACAAAGAGAGAGACAGAAAGGCCTCTAGTTTCTCTTCAATAGATTAGCCACTCTTTTACCTCAAAAAATCGAAATCATAAGGTAGTTTTTCCCTTCTTCTAGGAGAGTGCAGGGCTACACAAGATGCGATCAGGATTAGAAAGAGATGTGCGCGCCAAAATGAGAACAAATCAAAAGCTGTGCAAGCAACATTCTACGTTCTCATATTAGTGCGCATCAAATTCAATTGTCCTTTGTCTAGTTTAAACACTCTTACACACTACTACATCTGGGCATTCTCCACTACGGATGCGAACATCCAAAATCATGACTGGAGATAATAATTTACGTATAAGAATTCCTAAGACCTGATGAGTTATTTATTATTGGGCAAAAAAAAAAAAAAAAAAGAAGAGGGAAGAACTCGACAGTTGAAAATGTAATCCATCCTAACCACCACCTGGTAAGTTGATAAGAAAAAAGGTTCTAACAAATGAAGCGACATAGAGATGCTAGCAAAGAGACGGACAAGAAAGACGGCAAGTTTGAGAATTTTTTGGGGGCGTAAGGAAATAAAGAGAGAAGCTTACCTTAATATGCGGAGGAAAGGCGATGGAAATGTCACTCAAGTGGGCAATAATATCTTGCAAATTCTTGCCAACAACTCCGAGGCACAAGCTCAATAAACTTGGAGGTTTCGACTTGCCAGGACGACGGCGACGACAGCTTAACAATCCTATCATCAACCCAATCACATACATGAAAGGAAAAACAAACCCAATAAATTATTGTAAGAGAGAGATGCGAATTGTGATTAAATTACCAGGGGATTGAAGGGCTGGGGAAAAGAGGGAAGACTTGGAAGGAGTAGATGTCATAATATTGGAATTCAAATCGAGTTTCTTCAAAGAGGTTGTAATTTCTTTCCCCTCTTCCATCACATCCCTTTCTTTAGTTCTTCCTCGACCGACCTTCCACACACACACAAAACAAGAGTAAAGAGAGAGGAAAGGGAAAAAAATAAGAAAAGAGAGTGGTATAGGTTACGTTGTTTCTTTGATAATATATTTATTTTAAAAAATTATTTTTAATATTAACATTTGAAAAAATAAAATAAAATAGTGAAATCGCGTCCCATCCCAACTCAAAACAGGTCCTAAAAAGCCCCAAATCACTGGTTGGGGTATTTTGGTAACTTCAGAGAGGCAAATGATACTCAACAACGACTTTTTGGTTGCTTCCGATCCGTGGGTTTCAAATCCAAAGATTTGTTGAAGAAGAAGAAGAAGAAGTGGGTGAGAAAGCAGCAATATCCTCAGCCATTCTCTTCTAATCGGCTGACTTGATAAACCACATCGAGAAGAACAAGAAAGACGACGGCGTTTTAATAAATCAATGGTGAAGGGAGGAGGAGTGCAAAACCCAGGATTAGCAGCGGATGTGAGCCAGGTGATTGATCAGTTGGAACGGCACTGTTTGGCGCCCGACGGATCTCTTGTCTCCAAATCCGCCTTCTCCGACCTCCAACTCGTCAGTGCTATTTACTATTACCACCACCACTACCATTTTTATTTCTGTGTTTAAATGGTTAATAATGATATGATAATTTTTCAGGCCAGAGAGGAGATGTCCAGGGAGAGATTGCGCTACTTAGAAGCTCTGGTACTTCCTCCTCCTCCACCTCCTCCTCCTCCTCTATTATATATATAGGTAACCGAGTGTTTTCGAGTGTTATACATATAATATTTAAAAGAAAAATGATGATAATGCAGGCAATTTATTGTGAAGCAATTGCCATGGTGGAAGAGTATCAACAGCAGGGTGTTTCCATGGCTAATCTTGGAGGAATTCGAGATGTCCAAGGCTCGAACAGCTCTCCTCAGGTTTTTTTTAAAATAAATTAATTTTCCCGATAATGACAAGTGATTTTCAGTTCAGAACCAAAAACACGTTGAAGTAGGAAAAACGCTGAAATAAATAATTTATCAAATTATTCTACTAAATGTTGATCCATGTGTCTTGGTTTTATTTTTTTTTAAATAATTGCTTACCGGGATATCCAATATAGATCGAATTCCGGGATAATTGATTTTTCACTCCTTTTAATTTACTTGTAATTGAAGGTGTATTTGAGGATCTGGATTCAATAAAAGAACCTTCTTCTGCCTACTTTTCATTCTTAGGTTTATGAGACTCTAGAGCACCGCTTAGTCGTTGCAGAAGCAGCTCAGAAATTGAGGCTTCCTCTTATATCGAAGGATGGTGAGATCCATGAGGAGGAAATTGAAAAATGGACTGTAATGTCTCGAAGTTCCCTTGATAGTACAAGTACCAGTGTTACCATCAGCTCAACCTCTAACTCCATCAATTATACCAACAGTTCTGCAAACAGCACTGCAAGTGCAGCAAACAATGCCGCTTTTCTTACTAATAATGACTCAACAGAACCTGGAGTTGGTGGCGTTCCTAATCGCTTTCTTGGCATAACACCTGCCTATTTGTGGCAAACTCATCTTCAACAAATGCCATTCATGATGGTATGTTCCCCCCCATGGAATGCAATCTATTATAATGCTTTAAGCACGTTCTCTTCACACATTTCACACACACAAACACACTCACACAGATATATTATCTTTCTGTATTATATCTATTTGATATTGTGCCAGCTCTTGTAGGACATTGCTGAATATCAGATGTCTCTTTCATGTGAGGTTGAGGCTCGCTTGAAAGCTAAATGCATTAAGTTAGCTGATGCTTTTGTTGATGATATCGGTAGGTTCTTGTGAATTGCCTCATCCTCCTCGCATAGTTTCACGCTTCTCTTATCATCTACCATAAGCATGTTATCTAATACACAATCTATGACAAGTAGCTGTCTATCTACGAGTCATTGCTTGGGGAGAGGTAGCCCTCTTGATAATGCATAACATGGAGTGTTGCCCTCTAATTCTTGCTTTTAACCATGATGATAATGCAAGTAGAATATAACCTGTTAGTTTGTATTGATGTATGAATTTGCACTGCATTTGGTCTGGGAGATATGCGAGGGCGTAGCAATTTTGTCAAGAAAGCAATGAACTAGGTGCTGTTTTTGGCTCTTGCTCAAGTTTAACGCGGTGGTACTTCAACATAATATTTATAATTTAGCAAAAGCAACCAACTAAGACTAAATTCACTGCATATTATCGTCCAAGCAAGGCTTATATTCATAATAAAAGTTTCTCATCATCATTATATGTGTGTTTTGATTGGTATCCTATCGCATGCACCATTTTAATGGTAGTATCATATTGGTATCATATTAAGTAATAAAACCCATTGCTCTTGTTCAATAAGCAAATGTAGCATACATCTTCCATGTGTATTACAGTCATTTAATTTGACTTAATATTTTACTGATGCAGATTCAATGCCTGTTAATCAAAATTCAACTGCTCGCCTTCCAGAGAGGTTTGGACACTCTCATCGCTAGTTCTTGAATTTTTTTCCCTTCAATATGGAATGCAGAAAGTTATGTTATTTCTTGATAATGCAACGTTATGTTATGGAGCAGTCCAGTACGCGGGACCACGAATCTTAATAAAATTGTAAACTATTGCATGTTGCACTCAACTTACTTTTCACATTATCAGGGTCAAGTTGATAATTGAGGAAATTGAAAAGGAAGAAGCAGCCCTGCGAGAGGATCTTTATTCTGCAGATAGAAAATTTGCTGAATATTACAATGTAAGTTGATATGCAATTTTCATGGTTTTTTTTTAATATTTTTTTCTCTTACTTTTCTTTTTAGTTTTGTTTACTAGCATAATAATTACATGATAATTTCGTCTTGGAAAGGTCTTAGAGCAGATACTTGGCGTCCTTATTAAGCTTGTCAAAGATTTGAAGCTGCAACATCAACATAAATATGTAAGTCTAATTTGAAAAATCAAGACTCTGTTTTGACTGTTGAATTTAAACAATGCTTCAATCAATTTATATGCTTTTGCTTAAAGATGTATTTGGTCACTATACTTAGGAGCAGGAACATATTGAACCTTGAACTTTCAAGATGCTCACTACCGACTTCAATTTTTGGGTGGTTTTGGTTCCCCTGTTTGCTTCTATCAGCATCACAACATTCTAGTATTGCTTTTGGTGACCTTAATGATACGTGGACCTTTTAGTATTTATTATTGATGACCTGTAATCTTACATGGAAAAAATATCATCTGTGGCCAAGCACCAATTTAATGGGCCCTAGGAGCTGCTACTCCAATGACGTAAGGTCAGCTATATTAAGTTCAATCCAAACTAGTTTAGGGTTGGCTGCATGTGTTCATCTTTAATCAGTTTTGACATGGACAAATATTCCATAAGCTGGTAGAAATGCTGGATTATTCTTCAACATTTCATCATCATTTCTTTGGGTCCTCTTACCCTCCTTTTTCTTAGTACTTTAATTTGATTGCTATCACTGATGCAGCTTTTCTGTCAGAATTGGATATGGCAGAACCATCTTGGATGGCTTTCCCTTAACTTCTCATAAGTTAATCCCAGATAGGCATTAGGCACCAGTACGACCCTTCCTTGAAAGAACCTATTTCTTATTGGCCCTTTCCTATGCTATACAACCATCTGAACATCCTCATTTAATGCATATGTTGCTATTTCACTTTCCAACACTGATTATCAAAGAGTGTAGCTGTCAAATTTATTTTGTAAATTTGACCTTTTGCTTGGATTATTTTACTCACATGACACTTTATTTCCACTTAGAGGATAATTGCTTTCTTTAATTCTATAGGCACATCTTTCTCAATGTTCTCCTCTTTAGGGAGATCCATGGAAATGCTAGCATTTTAGTACCTTTACCCCATGTAGGTTAACAATTTGCTGCATATCTTTAGCACTGCTAAGGTTGTGAAACTAAGTGCTTGAAAAAAAAATGGTGATTTGAAAAAAAAAAAAAATGTATCTCATTTTCATCATATAGAAAAGGAAAAAAAAATCACCTGCTTTCCTCTCACCTCTCTAGTCTAGAAAAACCAGAACTTATGTTTTCGTTTCCTTCCTTTTATTGGTAACAAGACTGATGAAAGCACAAAAAAAAAAGGTTTTTGACCCCACTCTCTTTCCCCAGAGACTCACTTTTGAACTAGTTCAAGGCTCTGCCAGTCTTGCCTCAGACAAAAATTGTTTCCAGCTTGTATAGTGGCACATCGGAACCTGCAGTCACCAATGTCTTCAATGGTGTATTAGTTATTACCATATCAACTTCCAAAATTAACCTCCACTATTGTTTAGACTTGCAATTGTGGCTCATTTGTTGTTTCGTGGTGCTCACATATGGCAAAAGGTGGTTGAATCACTGGGTTGTTATTATCATATTCAAGCAGGTCCTGGCTGGCTTGTTTTTTTCAACATGCTTGCTTTTAGGATTTCTGGAGTGGATCTAATTCTGAAATCTGGCGATAGATTTAAATGTGTGATCATCCTTGAGTTCCTTACCATGGAGGTTCCATTGGCTGGCATGACCAAGAGGATTATTATAGGAGTATTGATCAGCAATTGTTTACTTGCAATTTGATCTGGGTTTCTCCATTTGGATGATAGTCATGAGATTGTGGTTATGAGGTTAATTTTCTGTTTGATTTGGTTTTATTTTCGTAAGAAGAACATGGCCATGGAAATTGTGGGAGAGAGCACACATGCATGCCAACTGATCAAACCAAACATGTATTAAATCAATTATTTTCTCACTGTTTGGTTGTTGGATTCTTTCATTAAATGACTGTATCTGTGTTTCAGAATAACATGAAAAATTGTATCTAAGTAGACTCCCATATGTCTGCTAAGTGTATTACTGACATGGCCAGCTGGCCATGTATGATGCCACAGCAGCATAAGAACAATTTTCAGTAGGATTAATCCTGAATTTTTATATTAGATTTTCTTGCTGATGGAAGCTAAATGAAGTCTTGGGGTAAGGGAAAAAAGGCTCCAAAAGCAGGTGGATGGGATAAGTTATCTAAAGTTCAGGGTCCAATTTGCTGCTGAAACTATCATTGAATCAATTTGATTTCATTATAATTCATTCGTCTTCGTACTTAGATGCACTTCTAAATCCATTTTCTAACTTTTTTATAGGATGAACTACAGAAGACTTGGTTGTGTAAAAGGTGTGAGACCATGAGTGCAAAACTAAGGTTTGTTATGCTATCTGCTGTTTAGATTGCCATCCCATGAGTGCAAGAGGAGGAAATTAACAGAAATGTACATGTCATACATAATACATACCAGAAATCAATGGCTATTTCTTGTTACCTTTTAGCTGTGATGCAATTCTGGGTGATGAAATGTTAACCTTTGAATTTTATAATTATCATCTCAGGGTTCTGGAGCATGTTCTCCTTCTTGAAACTTATACTCAGGAATCAATACCAGCTCTTCATAAAATAAGGTACTTGAAAATGACACTCTTTATTGTCTGTGTGTTTTGTGTTTTAGTACTCTTTACTAGTTCATTACTGTTTTTTAATCTATCTTATTTATATTTCAGGAAATATCTTGTCGAGGCCACAGAAGAAGCTTCTATTGCATACAATAAAGCGGTTTGTTTCGTTACATCTCTAACAAAGTTGACCACATATTATCTTGATCATTGCTTGCTCTAAGACTGTCTGACATGAAATTTGTGCACTCCTTTTGTGTTTGTGCATGCTATGTAATCATCCTATGGAGATATCTAAATCACTTCTGTGACTTGTAACTTAAATTCATGTCCAACATGATTCTTATGATGACTTAAGAGATGCTGCGTAAGGATCTGCATTTTCCTAGTAGTGCATGAATTCAGAATGCCATTTCTGACCAAATACTTGGAAATGTTTTGTTCTGTTTCTGTCACCATCGTTTTGTGGGTTATTCCCCCGTTTTATCCCGGTCTTCATTTTGAAGTTGTGGCCAACTTTCTTACCAGGTTACACGCCTGCGTGAATATCAAGGTGTTGATCCTCACTTTGACACAATCGCAAGACAGTACCATGATATTGTAAAGGTAACACCAGTCTGCATACTGCCTTTGTTGTCAAAAATACTTTCATTGATCTCATGTCGGCCTCGTCCTGCAGAAATTGGAAAACATGCAATGGACAATCCATCAAGTTGAAATGGACCTGAAACGGTTACCAGATCATCCAAGAGCTTAAATTGGATTTATTTCTTGACTTTTTAGTACTTTTATAGGCCAAGGACCGAACCAAGTAACAATGTTTGATACCTAGTCTTTTATTCCTTTTCGTTCTTGTCAAATTTGTTTTCCCTGGTCAGTTGCATTACCAGGATGTAGAATAACATGCTCAACAATTAGCTATAAAAAGATAATATTGGTTCACACTTTTCTTGGATAGAGATTTTTGGTTCCCCCCCCCCCCCTAATAGTTTGTATTTGGATGGAACATATTGCTTGGATATCCAGCTGGTTGGGATTTTCTGTAGTTTGCTGCTTTAATTCGGTGGAGCCGTGTGGTTTGTGGTCAATTTTTTTCTCTCCCTTCCATCTACGGCAATGAATTTTGGGTTTGAGACGACGACGTGTTGTTTGCCACGTCAAACAAAACAACGTGTTCCAAAAGAAAAAGGTTTGTGTAAAATAAAAAGTTGGCAAACATCGATATGTCCAAGTGGCTAGGAAGGGAGGCATGAGAACTATTGAGCCATGTTGGCGCAGGTCCAGATCCTTCCTCCTTTTAACACGAGAATAATTGTAATGCTTTAGCTTTTTTTTTTTTTTTTCATGAGCTCTTCCTTTTCTGTGATGGTCTAGCAAGATCTTGCCATTCTTGCGATGGTGATTAGGGCAGTGTTCCTTGTTCTAACTCTAAGAAGATGAAGAAGAAGTTGAAACGGGTAAAGGGAACAATACTCGGGTGGACGGCTGCGAATGCTTCTTCATTAAAGGGGTGGCGCGTGGCAGAGACATCTCTTTAGAGTAAAAAAGGCACAGTAGCATATCAGTTCAGGGGGGGTAAAAATTAACAAGTGGAGACCGCCACCATATTGGAGAAGAATTAGTCATATAACGCAGCAGGCCAGGATCCTTGCCAGCCAGTTACAGTCTTTATTTCAAATTTAAACTCTAGGAATTCAGTTAATAAATTGGGAGGATGGATTAGCAAAGGAGATAAGAAATTGCTTTGAAGTAAATCACATTTACCTTACCCGAGGAGGCTCTGCTCTGGATATCTCGTAAAAAACTAGTTTAGGATTATTTACTAAAGGAGGCTCTGCTCTGGAATTTCCCGATTTCGTTAGTTCTGTATTAAAACAGGGAAATTCCAGACAAGTTGACTTAAACTGGCTGAGGTTCATCTTGAGCAACCACCTCAAGCCCCTGGTTACCGTTGACAGACCTTATGGGAGAGTTTGATGGGGGATTCATGGGCCTTTTCCCTTGATCCTTAGATAACCAGTTCATCCTAGTTGTCATAATCCTCAACTACTGAACAATTTCCTCCAATGTATTTTGTTGGTTCTGTTGATTTTGTTGCTATAAATCTTGTTGTTGTTTCATTCTTGCTACTGCTTTTATTAATTGTGAAACTATCGTGTCTTCTATCATTGTTTTGTCCTAAGAACTCCTACTCTGTTACTATTGATAAAGAATCCAGATTCTTTTATTTTCTTAGGGTATAAACTCAAGAAAAATAGTTAATATGCTGATGTGTTTTTATTAAATTGAAATTGGAACTGCGAAATGAGATTGGGAGTTCTTAATTGGGAAGAACAAAATTGAAAAGAGCAAATTAAGTTTCATTCCTGCTACTGCTTCTATTAGTTGTGAAACTCTTGTGTCTTCTGTCATTGTTTTGTCCTAAGAACTCCTGCTCTGATACTATTGGTAAAGAACCTGGATTATTTTATTTTCTTTGGGTATAAAATCAAGAAAAATAGTTAATATGCTGATGTGTTTTTATTGAATTGAAATTGGAACTGCAAAATGAGATTGAGAGTTCTTAATTGGGAAGAACAAAATTGAAAAGAGCAAATTAAAATAACAAATCCTAAACTAAAGGCTAATCATTTCTTCAACTTCCACAATACACCACCACAACAGGCTATTTATAGATAGCCTGTTTTCAAATGGAAAGAAAGGCTATAACATGGTATCAAGTATAGATATTAAACCCAGATTAGCCTGGCAGGTCGATCCGGGACTCAGTAGTTAGACCGGTCCGAGTTTGTTAAAAAACAGGCCGTGCAACGACCCGGCCAAACCCGGTCGACCCATGTTTTGAAATGTGGTTTTTCTCCTATACCCCTTTTTTTTTTTAAATGTGGTTTTTCTCCTATACCCCTTTTTTTCATATTTTTTTGGTTGGTTATTTATACTTTTTAAAGTTCACTATATAAAATTAGAAAAATGTTTTATTTTTTCAATATGAGATTTAGAACCCTTTATATATATACTCTATGTTTCCAAGAAAAAAATTATTTTTTCAATGTGGGATTTGAAACTCTTTAGTATATATACTCTATGTTCACAAGAAAAAAGTTATGTTTTTTCAATGTGGGATAAATTTTTTTTTATTTAAATATTTCAACTTAAAATGATAATATAATATATTTTCAATGTGGGATTTGAAGCCTTTTAGTATATATACTCTATGTTCACAAGAAAAAAGTTATGTTTTTTTAATATGAGATTTGAAACCCATTAGTATTTATACTCCTATGTTCCTAAGAAAAAATTATTTTTTCAATAAGGGATTTGAAGCAATTTTGTATATATATACTTTATGTTCCCTAGAAAAAAGTTATGTTTTTTCAATGTGGGATAAAAAACTTTTTGGTTTAAATACTTCAACTTAAAAGGATAACATAATATCTTTTTAATATGGGATTTGAAACTCTTTAGTATATATACTATATATTCACAAGAAAAAAGTTATGTTTTTTCAATGTGTGATAAAAAAACTCTTTTTGTTTAAATACTTAAACTTAAAAACATAACATAGTATTTTTTCAATGTGGGATAATTTTTTTTTAAATATTCTTTTAAACTTCATTATTTACAACATGTACAGTCTATATTCACATGGATTTTTTCTTAATTTTTTCATATGAAATATTAAAACTTTAAATATATATTTTAAAATTTTCCGGGTTGACCAATGAAACCCGGGACCCGACCCTTTGGCCAAGTCAGCTTCTTAGCCAAGTTAACCCCCGGGCCGGGTTTGATAACCATGGTTTTAAGAACTAACAAAAATAAATGTTCTCACAAGTTAGGACTTTTATTAAAGCTCTCCAGATTTGTTTTAGAGCAACATCTTATGATGACCCAATGGAAGGCCTCATTAATATCAAACAGACTTCAACAGTAAAGATCTATAAAACTCAAGAATTCTTTCAAATCGGGTCAGAGAATTGTCTGATTCTCATTGACTCAACTATCTTTTAGAAAGATTAAAGGAAAAGATTAAGATCAGAGTATGAATGTTGAACCCATAGAACTTAACAGCTGCTTACAGGTTAGCCAGAATACAAGAGCACAACTTGAAAGTTACGAGAAGATCTTGGAAACCTAGCTTTACTAGTTTTTAGGTTCGGGATTTAACACAAGCCCAAACCTAAGGTTGAAAACAAATCAGTTGTTCTTATACAAAAGCTCACTCCAGCTCAAATTAAGGAAAATAAGAGATAAAAGAGGCTTTGCTTTAAATGCGATGGTAAGTGGGGGTCGGGGCACAAGTGTGGAGATTTAAAGTTTCATGATAGAGGAAATGAAGGAGAAGGCTGAAAAAAAATCTACTGGTATGATAAGAGATCTTATTGATTTGAGGGACCCAAAGGAGGAAAGCATAAAATAAGTAGGCATATCCCTTCATGCTATCATTAGGAATCCGCATCCTAAAACTATGAGGGTGGAAGTTAAATCAAATGGCTATAATTTTATGGCCTTAATAGACACAAGGAGTACATATAACTTCTTACATCCAAGAGTGTTTAAAAGGGTTGGGCTAAATGTTTCTAGACATAGGCTCATTGGAGTGAACATTACTGATGGTTCAAGGATATAGAGTAAGGGAAGTTGTTCAGATGTTAAATTATTAATTTAGGATGGTCAGTTCATTACACAAGTCTACATTATTCAATTGGGTGTCTGTGATATCATTTTGAGAATCCAATGGCTTAAAAGTTGTGGGCCAATTCTTTAGGACTTCACGACCTTGATAATGGAATTCCAACATTGTGGTAAAAAGGTTTAGATTAAAGGTATGAGAGTTGAGGTTGAGGGGTCAAAGATAGACTATTGACCAATATTTTTATAAGAGATGAGAAGGGTAGCACGAGGCTTGTTTTTGCAGGTTCAGGAGACAAGTTCAGTTCAGAGTGAGATTCCAAAACAATTTGAAGACATGTTGCTAGAGTTTAAGGGAGTGTTTCAGGAACTAATGGGGTTTCCATTAAGCAGGTCACATGGCAATCTTACCAGGTTTTTTGGCTTGTTCAATTCTCTTAGCCACTATCACCATGTTAGTGAAGTACTAGGTTGGAGCACCTATTAGATGATCAAAATAAGGGTCTTTAAAAGTATTAGAAATAGATTGATTATTTCTTTCTCAAGTAGATATGGATTAACTTGAACAACCTTTTCTCTCCACTGTTGAGCATACTCTTAAACTTATTTATGACTTCCTTTCTCCAACACTAATAAACTAGATTTGTCTAGAGCCATGCCCATGTTAAATTTACATTGCTTAATGAAAGCATGTAAAAGATCCTTCCAACTCTAGGTTTGCATTTCCTTTAGCTTTATATACTAGCTTAATGCAGCCTCACTCAAGCTATCTTAAAAGAAGTGCATTAACAACTTTTCATCATGCATAACTTCTGCCTTTCTGTTGAAATAGAACTTGAGGTGAGTGATAGGGTAGTGAGTTCCGGTGTACTTTATAAACTCAGGTATATAGAACTTCTTTGGTATAACCATATTTGGGACTAGACACATCTCGACGGTTTGAACAGGATCATACAAATCAATGCCTTCGATAACCCTTACTTTTGCTTTCTAATGCTGCTATCTTATCATGATCAATATCTTTAGAGGATTTGTCTAATGAGATTCATTAGCGAATGCATCCATAACTATTGGGGTCGATGCAAGTATTGTTTACTACCCAAATGCTATATTACATCGAGGTTCCTAACTATGTCCACCCATCCTTTCTTTAGGCTGAATTGTTGCCTGAGTCTGGACAAAATTCATAGAAAAATTAGACAGGCCTTCACCGAAGATGTTTTTGAGCCTTTACTTGAGAAAGCTAGTGAGGCAATCCATATTGACCTTTAGAGAGTCCAAATTTTTTTAGAAGTGGGCATCATGGTGAACGCGTTCTTCATCTTTCATGTTTCTCTGTTAAAGTCGGGTGTTGTAAACCCTGTGGATTTGAGCTTTTCAGGGATTTATATTTCAACCAGGATATGCACACATGACATTTAAGACACCAAAGCATGAATGCATGAATGCTTATTGATTAGTACTTAAAAGTGCATTTTTATCAAGGTTTTATATCATCATTTTGCACTTAAAGTATCAATATCTCCTTAACTAGAGCATGTTTTATAATAACATATCTAATAATATAAGATACCTTTAATTTATGGTAAATATTCATCTTAAATGCAGGCCTATCACATAAATCAAAGGATTGATTGATGAGTTTAACTACTGAAATTGAGAAGACAAAGAGAGGGCTAAGCTTAGAAAAGAGATGTTGGTTTAGTCGAAACTGGAACACCATTGGATCATAACTGGAGCTGTAGAACTTGGATTTAGGTCTGGTTTATATGTATGGAAAGCTAAGACATAAGCCTAAAACTTTCATGAAGAGTTCAAGATTTAAAAGGACCGTTCTGTCTTGCAGCCCAGACACTATTTAGTGTTCAGCCCATATTTTGAGTTCTAGATGTCCAAATACACCGATTCTTATTTTGTTGGAAAGCTGAGACAATTTACCAGAACTTTCATAAAGACTATCTGCTCCAATTCTGATGTTAGCAATGATGTTTTCTGCAGACAAGAAGATAAAGATTGTTACCAAGTCAAGAGGTGGCCACCCACTCAATAATTAGTCATCAAATCAATAATTCTGAATTTTGGCCTATAAAAGGAGGCATTTGCCATGCATTTAGGCATCTTGGTTTTCAGGTCAATATCATTTCCTTACTTGCTTTCTTTCTTTGTAGTTTTAATGCTCTAATTTTATTTCATGTTATAGTTTCATTAATCTCTTATTTATGCCTTTCATTTCCTTTACTATACTTATATAATCATGTTCTCCTCTTGTTTATTTATGTTTCTCTTCTTCATTATGTTTAGCTAAGTTTATTATGTCAAGAGGAAGACATATCACCCTAGTGCACCCTACCCATGGTAAGCTGCATTATTGATTGATTGTTATTCCAAGTCATGTTTCTATTTGTTGGTCTCATCTAAGGTTCATGATAGATCTCTCTTCATGAGGAAGTCTACCTTATCAAGTTAAATCCTAATCATTCTAGAAAACCTATGGTCTACAAGAGTCTAGGTAAGGGGACTAGTTGTGCAAGGGGAAGACATATCATCCTAGTGTACCCTACCCATGGTAAACTGCATTGTTGATTGATTGTTATTCTTAGTCATGTTTCTATTTGTTGGTCTCATCTAAGGTTCATGACATATCTCCCTTCATGAGGAAGTTTCTACCTTATCAAGTTAAATCCTAATTGTTCTAGGGTCTACATTTTAGCATCACATTTATTTCCTAATTGGTTTCTTTAATATAAGAGGGTAAACTTTACAATATAATTTTATACTCTCAAATAATAAAGTTTACAACTATTCCTAATGTTTATTGCTATTAATTCATTTAATTTAATATCAAGAGTATGCATTATATTGTAAAATTCATACCTCGAATATTAATTAAACCAATTAATTTTTGTGGTATTTTTAAAATTTTAGCCAAATCTTAATGGATAAATAAACTAGTTACGATATTCATTTTGTATCTTTAAAACATGATAAAAATACATTTTTTGTTTGTTTAGAAAATATACATGAAAAACTTTTAGAAACTAGCCATATGCAATTAAAACACTTGGTTAATTAAAAAAAATCATCATTTTATCTTTTTTAACACATGCTAAAAAAACATCAAAAAATACAACCACATTGGAAGATTCTAGGATCGCAGGAATAGTGGCGACACATGTGCTCTACGCGCCACTGCCACTACCGGCATGTGGAACCAAGCATCGTTGCTATTGAGAAAAAAATAGGTGGATCGGGATCTGCTCCTTCTCATTCTTCCTGTGTTGGCGATGAGAGCTATCACCACTTGCAAAACCAAGGAAAATCCACAAATAAAAACAATTTCATTTCTTCTCTATAGATATGTATTTGTCATTTTAGAAGGAAAGACTAACTTATGAAGACCAAGGGCTTAGGGCTGATGTCAATATGATTAATGCTGGTGTGTTGTCTTTGGGTTAAAGGAACTATTATTGTAGAGGTTGTGGTGTTGGTTTAGACAATAAAAAGGATTAATGTCGTTTGTTTTATGGAGAAAGAAGAGGGCTATCAGTTTTGGGTCTGAAAATAAAGGAAGGAAGCAGCACTAGTTAGTGGGTGTTGTTGGTCTATAATTGGGTTAGAGAGGAAGAGATTACTACTATAAATGTGGTCTTGTTGTCTACTGGTGTTTGGGGGAGGAGAAAAAAACTGCTGGCTTCAACAAAATGAAGGAGAAGAGTTGAAGATGAGTTTTAGCCGTGTGTGGGTTGGTAGTGTAGAAAAGGTGGTTGTTGGTGTTATTGATCACAAGGAAGAGGGAACCGTTAATGATGGAGCTGTCAGGTGGTGCTGTCGTGGATCAGAGGCTGGGAACCAAGGGGTCACGGTGGTAGGGGGGATGATGCTCGGTTATTGGAAGGTGAATGATAGTTAATTATTTGAGTGTTTTTTTTTTTCACCTTCTCTTCATAAGGGATAATGGGTTTGTTTTTTTCAAAAAGGGGGAGAAATATTTTGTGTGCTGGTGGCTATAAGTTTGTGTATGTTGACAATAAAAGTGGCAATTGACATTGTAAAAAAAGGAACGCGGAATTTGTTTAGGCATTTTTTGGCATCTTCTCCCCCCCGCGTGAGAATCTTTCACTATTTATAGGTAAAAACTTTATCTTCTTCCATTTAATTGCTTGGTTCCCAAGCAACCTAAAGATTTGATCCTTTATTTTCTTCCTTTTCACTTTTTATCTCGTTTCCTATTTATGATTTTATTTTTTATTTTTCTTATTTTTTTTTAATTTGGCAACATCAACCTTAACTCAACGAGAAGAATTAATCAAAGATTTTGAAATGTGCGTGTTAATACTTGAACACGTTGAAAACAAATTTTTTGAATTTTGAATTCTTCTGAAAAAATGATGAAAATGATGCAAATACATTAAGAACATTTTCTTTTATTTTGAAAATATTTAGAAAACATGGAGTCAAAAATTGGATTATGACAGAGTCTGTGAAGGAATTGTATATGAATGATAACAATTTCTCTAATGTATATCATGCATGTGAGAATTCAGATTTTGATAAATTTTATAGACTTGATTGATATTTGTTTAAATATAATAGATTATGTGTGCCTATGAGTTCTATATGTGAATTGCTTGTTAGTAAAGCACATGACGGTGGTTTAATTGGACATTTCAGTGTCACAAAGATTTTAGATGTATTCCATGAACAATTGTTTGGGTTTAAAATGAAAAATGATGTACAAACAATTTGTGATAAATGCATTACATCTAGAAAAGCAAAGTCTAAAGTCTTACTGTATGGATTGTATACCCTTTTGCCTGTACCTAAGAAACCTTGGATATATATTTCCATGGACTTTGTTTTAGATTTACTTAGGTAAAAAAGATGTAAAGACTCTACATTTATAGTTGTTGATAGGTTTTCTAAGATGATGTATTTTATAACATGTCATATAATAAATGATGCAATTAATACAATAAACTTGTTCCTTAGAGAGATAATACGACTTCATTGGGTTCTTAGAAGCATAGTTTCAGACCAAGATGTTAAGTATCTTAGCTACTTTTGGAAGATTTTATGGAGAAAGTTGGGAACTAAGCTTTTATTTTTGACTACATGTCATCCATAAATAGATGGTCAAATAAAAATAGTAAATAAGCTTTAACTATACTTTTACATACTCTTATTAAAAAAGAACCTTAAAAGTTAGGAAGATTGCTCACCATTCATTGAGTTTACTTATAATCATATTGCACATTTTGCTACTGATTTTTCACCATTTGAGATTGTTTATGTCTTTAATCCATTAACTATTTTGGCTTTGATTTCTTTACTTATTGATGAAAGGGTTAATTTTGATTATAATAGAAAAACACATATGGAGAAGGCACTCTATGAGAGTGTAAGACAACATATCGAGAAGAAGAATGACCAATATGCATCCAAGGCAAATAAAAGGCATAAACATGTTATTTTCCAACCAGGTTATTAGGTTTGGGTGCATATGCACAAGGTGAGGTTTCAGGCCCTTTAAAAATCAAAATTGCATATGTGAGGAGATGGTCATTCCAAGTCCTTGAAAAGATTAATGATAATGTTTACAAAATCGATCTACTAGGTGAGTATGATTTTAAGGCTACTTTTAATATTTTTGATCTCTTTTCGTTTGATGTAGTTAATGATTTGAAGTTAGATTCTTTTGAGGAGAGAGTGGATGATACAAACTAGCTTACCAATATAAAGGATTCAATAGAGGTGCTGATTTTGTCTATCACAAGGTCAAGGGTCAATAAGTTAAATAGGGGACTAAATGGGCTTGTTTAGCATATTTGAGCCAAAACTAACTTCAAGGAGGCTGCAACATATATGAGGCAGTCTATAATCAACCTAATCCAAGTGTAATAAAAGCCCAATTCTTCAACAACATGGGGCTTAGGGTTGATGTTATGATGTCAACCTTGTTTGAACAATTAATTCTAACATTACAAAGATATTTTGGTAGAATATTTTAGGATTTTTCATATTTTAAAAGGAAACTAATAGACATAAGCTATTAAAAAGATTTCTATGCTTATTTAGGGAGATAAAATTAGTTTTGGGCTGATTTTTCATAACGCACAATTTTACGCTAACAAACATAATTTTCAATTCAATCGTTGGATTGAGATGCAATTTTACCAGAGATTTTCAAATGTCTTATTTTATATATGATTATAATCTTAGGTCAATCAAACATCAAGAAGGCTTTGTAATAAGGTCGACTTATATTAGTTTCTTAATTGATTTAAGATTTTTTTTCTATTTCATTTATAACTCTTGTATTATTTTTTCCAAATAGTTTTGAATATTTTTTTTATTGTAAATATGATTATTTAGCTTGTATTTAGTTTTTGTTTACAGACTTTGATTTCAAAATAATATTGCTAATTTGTGTGTATGATGATACTCACATTCTTTGGTTTTCTAATGAAATGAATTTGACTTATCAAAAAAAAAATTGATTTCATGACATCTTCTTTATACTTCTCATTCATGATTCACTAATCATTAGGTGGGGTTCATTTCAATAATTTTGGTGTCTTGGTTCAGGTAATTTTTGTGTCACATTTCTTATCAAATTTGATTTTTTGCTTTCTAGGATTGTGTTGATCTTGATTGTGGGTTATGTGATCAATATCCACGGGGTTCACATCAAATTCTTTGCTAATTGACTCTAAATAAATTTAAAAAATCCTACTCAAATTTGAATTAATAACTTCAAGACCGCTATCATTTGCGTCCTTTGAAAAATGTATTACTTAGATTCTAGAAATTCAGCTTTGATAGGCCTAATATGTAACCATTACATTTCAATCCAATACAATATTGACTAATGTCTAAGCCATAACCTACATATTCCAATTCAACTCGATGTTGTGTGGACCCAAATCCAAAATCAAATTTGGGAGTAAACAATGCCCTCCTATATGGTATCTTCATGTAAAGATGGGATATAAACTTTACCTAGAAGATGAGAGCAATGGATTTTATTTGGAGAAGCAACAAACAATCTAACCAAGTTAGATCACTTTGATAACTCTTCCATAAAGGTGGTGGTATTGTATTTAATTTGGAAAAGAAACAAGCACTCTAACCAAGTCAAAGCAGTTCAGTAATTCTTATGTAACACAAATGTAACCCGATCATCACAACAATTAAAGCTGATCTGATTGACAGTTCATTCGTAAACAAATGTAAATCATTCATCACTCTAATCTAGGATGATTAAATTGATAATTCATATATGATACCGATATTACTTGGTAACCATTCCAATTCAATCCAAACTAATAAAATTGATAATTATATGTCATACTAATGTTGCCCACTCCAATAACATAAGATATCACCCCAATACATTGTGGTCTAAGTAGTATTTTGAAACTAAAAAACTAATGTTACCTAGTTTATTAACATCAATTGCCATCCTAATACATTATGGTTTAAGTAGTCTTTATAAACTAAAACACCCATATGGCCTGGTTGTTGGGTTTCCTGAAATATATACACGTAGCAAAAACGATATATTTAAAAATTTGTTGGGAGTCCCGATGATCATGTTATACAGATCTAGAGTTGTTTATGGTTTATTTGAAGTTTACCTGAAGATCTGAATTTCTTTTTGACTTTGAATATATGCTTCAAAGCTGGGTTGTCCCAAACCTCAAGTTATCCAATTGTCTGGCCTCTAACGGTAACCCACATGAACCATTAATGAGAAATCTCTTAAATCCTTTTAGGATAGAGGGATTGGTATGCCTTAGAGTACTAGCTCTTTTCTTTTATGTTTGGATGTTTATGTATTGTACTCTTCTCACCTTAAAACTCTATCTACGGGAAATAAGAGGCAGAACTTTCCATTTATAAGAAAACCTAAAGCCCTATAAATGAAAACATATCAATTTTCCCTTTATATAATATCATATAATTATTTTAAGTTAATTTTAGAAATTTTTTCAATCAAGTCCTTACTTAATTTTTCTAGGTTTAGAATTGTAATTCCCTGTATAAATTACACTCTACTCCTCAATTTCAAAAACTTATTTATAATCAAGCCACACTTGATTAATCATCCCATTTTAATTTTTAACCAGTGGTTCTTCTATGTATGACCCATTAGATTCCCTTATAAGTTGGCCTAAGTACAAATCACAATCCTAAATAAAATAGGATTAAATAAATTAATTTACTATTAATTCAATAATTGATTGATTTATATTTGAAGATTAAGTACAATGTTTAGAAACTTGTCATGATCCCCTAAATATTAGAAAATCATAAGTGGTTTGACTTAACCTTTTAGAGACTAGTTTCTCGGTATAATTATTATCCCTTCATCAACAATCTTTTGATTTAGGCATTCTAGCATGAAGTGTGTCTACTATGTCAAATCATGTTTGTTCTTAACACCATAGTCATTGATTCTTTGAATAAGACTTGAACCCTTTACAAATTTCATTCCACCTTGTGCAAAGATTTACAATCAATACTATTTAAGAACAGATGAAATATTTTTTCTAATTCACCAAGAGTGATGAATCCTCTCTCGATTACTTAAATACCTTCATATGGCTTATGTTATGTCCAATATTTGCTCATCTGTTACCCTTAATTAGGACAATATGTAATAGGATCAAAACATAACACTCTCTATATAAGATAATTTAGTGATATCAAGTCTAAGGATCACTTACAAAATCATCACATGAGCATCTCCATAGACACAAGTGATCTCTCCACTTGGAATTCTCATATAAGTCAATTCAATGAACGTATCATCTGACAAGCACCTATATATTAGTTCTAGGTATCCCTCATACCTCAACTTATGAGAATAACTACTTCTATTCACAAAGAAAAGAATATAATATGTATCAGTCTCAACAACTCTAATTAATATCTAGTCTTAATAGAGTATTGACCAATAATATTTTAGGAATAACGCTTTAATGCAATATGAACCCTATAATTATATTTTTATCTCAATGACTTTATCTTTACTCTAGATTTATTAATCAAATATTTAATTCATTAACCAAACATTTTATGAATATTAAAAATAAATAAGCCTTAATTAATAAATTAAATATATTTACATAAACAAAGTTAATGTCACGTGCAACCAATTGATTGCCTACAAGGCATATACACTAACAATCTTTCACTTGTATTGAAGCTAATCACTCATATATCAAATACCATATTACTTTACTTGACGATAATGCTTTCACTAAGATATTGGCTTAGTATGAGGGTCTATAAGGTTCTTTTCAGTAGATACTTGCTTTATCTTTATATCTAACTTTTTTATGATTTTGCAATAAATTGGAATTGTATGAGTATATTTTAGATCATTAATGAAACTTTAGTTCGTTTGCTTATGCAATAACTCTATTGTTATCACAATATAGGGCTACTGGATCAACAATGCTAGGAAGCACAATTAGTTCATTAATGAATTTCTTGACCAAACATCCTATTTTGTTCCCTCAAATATAAAGGTGTACTTAACTATAGTTGTAGAATCTATTTTGGTATCTTATTTGGAACTCTTCCAACTTACAACACCATTATTTAGAGTAAAATATAATAAGATTTGATTTTCTATTTTTAATATCTTATTGAAAACTAGCATCCAAATAACCATGAACTACTAGTTCATCCACTCCATAGACCAAAAAACATTCTTAATTCTTCTAAAGTATTTTAAAATATTTTTAATTATATTTCAGTGACTCTTACCTGGATTAAATTAGTATCTACTCATTATGCTCAAAGCATAAGATACATTTAGTTTTGTACATAGCATCACATATATTATGGATCTTATATTCGTAGTATATGAAATTATTTTCATCCTATCTCTCTCAACTTGTGTTTTAGGGCACATATCCTTGGAGAGACATATCATATGCAAAATATGTAAGTATCCTCTTCTGGATTCTTTCATTTTAAACCGTTTCAACATCTTATCTATGTACATGGATTGAGACATCCAAACAACCTTTTAGATATATCTTTATAGATCTTTATTTCCAATATATAGGTTGCTTCTCTCATATATTTCATGGAAAAATTCTTGGACAACCAGATCTTTACTAACTAGAGTAAAGAAATGTCATTTTCTATTTAATAATATGTCATCTATATATAATGTTAGGAAAACAACTTTAGTCCTAGTAACCTTTTATAAATACAAGGCTTATCCATTTTTTTTTTTAATGAAATCAAACTATTTGATTATTTCATCAAAATGGATATTCCAACTCCTTAAAGCTTGCTTAAGTCCATAAAAGGATTTTTATAGATTGCATACTTTATTGAAAATTTCTTTAGATTCAAAACTTTCATATGTGTCACATACACTTCTTCTTGAAGATTCCCTATACAGGAATATAGTTTTGACATCCATTTGCCAAATCTTATAATCATGTTATGTAGCTATAGCAAGAAAAATCCTTATGAGTTTTAACATAGTTTTCGGTAAGAAGGTTTCATCAAAGTCAACCTATTTGTCATTGTTTGTAACCTTTGTCAACTAGTCTAGCTTTGTACATTGCTTTTCATGCCAATCTTTCTCTTAAAAACCCATTAACATCCAATATGTTTTATCCCCTCAAGTGGATCAACCAAGGTCTCTACCTGACTAATGTATGTAAAATCCATTTCAAATTTAATGGCCTCAAGTTATTTCTTAAAATCAATAACATATATTGGTTCCAAGTATCTGGTAGGGTCATCAAGTATGAACAACTAGTCTTTTTTAGCTTTTATGAGAAGTCCATATCTCATTAGTGCATGACATGTCCTATCATATTTGTATAGTTCTTATATTTCTTAAGCTTCAGGTTGAACATCCAATGTTATAGCCTTAGATTTAGGTTTTATTTGTATGTCAGTTTGTGGTTCTTGAATTTCTTCAAGATCTATTTTTCTCCCACTGCTTATTTAAAGAACAAAGTTTTTATTTAGAAAGGTAGCATATTTTGAGACAAACACATTTTCTCAACAGGATGATATAAATAATATCCAATAGTTTCTTTTGGATATCCTATAAATTTATATTTATCTGACTTAACTCCTACATTTTCAGATACAATACACTTCACATAAGCATCACATCTCAAATCTTTTAAGTATGATAAGATTGATCTCTTACCATTTTATATCTCATATGGAGTCTTATCAATAGATTTTGATGGAATCCTATTTAAAAAGTAAGCAGTAATTTGTAGGGCATAACCCTAAAAGAAAGGTGGAAGGTCTATATAGCTTATTATGGACTACACCATATCCAATATGCTATAATTCCTCCTTTTAGGAGATGTCCATTATGAGAGAATCCTATTCTCTTTTAAATAATCTTGAAAATTTTGACAAAGTATTCACACTTCGATCCGATCAAATCATATTACTACTCTTTCTAATTTATTTTTTAATTTTAAATTTGATTTTTTCAAACATTTCAAATGATTCAGACTTTCATCAAAATCACATGACCATATCTAAGATACTCATGAATGATGCCATATATGTATCCATCTATGACATAAATCGTTATTAGTCCATATACATCTGTATGTATAAGACCTAATAATTCACATCTTTCACTCTTCGATATAGGGTGTTTTGGTCGTCTTACCCAATAAATAAGATTTACAAGTTTCATATAATTCATAATCAAAAGGATCAAATATCCTTATTTATGTAACTTAGTGATTCTTATTTTATTGATATGACCTAGTCTATAATTCCATAAATATTATGGATATTGATTATCTAATTTTTTCTTCTTGCAATTTATATTGAACTTGGATATTTCAAGATCAAGTATATACAAACCATTTGTATAAGCACTAAATCCATAATAAACATCATTATTATAAAAGGAACAATAATTACCCTTAATAATAAATTTAATCCATTAAAAAATGGATACAATGTTTTTATAAAGTGTTAGAATAAAATAAAAATTTTTAAGTTCTAGTATTAGTTTATTTGACAAATTTATTGTGACAAACCTTGCTTCATTACTAACTCATAGGTTCATTTTACCTTTATTCAATCATAAACACACTTGAAGAAAAAAAATTCAATAAGCTTTTTATTATTCATGGTTGTAAGATAATTTTTGTAATTCCTCTTTTAATGGTTGTCCTTGCCACAATGATGACAAGTTCCCTTATTATTCTTGATGCCAAATGTAGGCTTTTATGCTTGGATTGCAAGATCAAGTCAATGCTTAACTCATGGTCCATAACAAAGATCAATTGGCCTAATATTTTAAAATAGCCAATCATCCTCAACACTTAGGTGTTCATCGAGAAATCCTTTGTCATCTTACTGCATAACAATTCCTTAAAGGTCTCATACCTCTCAGTGCATTAGCCGCGTCAAACAACTTTTGAGATGCATAATTATTATATGGGTATCTATATTCTCATGTTGTGTTTAAAGTTCAAGTGACATGGTGGCTAACATCACACATGTAGCCTGTTCATTGTCATCAATATGACATTGATAATCAATCTTTTTTTTTTTGTTATCAACGTCTTTGTTAAGAACATGAGGAATTGGATTTTCAAGAATATATAACATTCTTGTATGAGAACAATTCTCACATTTTGATATCACTTTAAGAAGTTTGGTTCAATCAATTTATTAGCATTAAATATGCTATATAAGGATATATTTATTTTTACTCATGGTAATCTATCAACTTATTCATGTAAAGATAACGAGTATTGATTTCATGCATAAATATTTATAACCAAATTTATATAAGGTCTTTAATTATAAGTTTATCTCCCATTATTTTCCTGTAAATTAATAGCCCTCAGAATTAAAGAAATCTTGCTTAGATCTCCTAGTGTGTTAGGATCCCATTTAATTTATGTGACCTTAAATAACTCAACAAATCAAAATAAATTAAATAAGGTAGATTACATAGCTTATCAATCATATATTTATATGACTCCTAAATCAGTTGAGTGATAACTTTTGTCTAAGCATATCATATATGTTTTGCCTAAGCATATCATATATGTTTTGCCTAAGCATATCATATATGTTTTGCCTAACTACTACCTCTAATCTTTTATGATCATAAGTAACTCATCCAAATCATCTAAGT
The DNA here is from genome assembly GCA_015852605.2 of Populus deltoides. Taxonomy (NCBI): domain Eukaryota; kingdom Viridiplantae; phylum Streptophyta; class Magnoliopsida; order Malpighiales; family Salicaceae; genus Populus; species Populus deltoides. Next base: position 12,186,276 of record CM027580.2, read on the forward strand.
TAATTAATTAGGATCTAATTTTATAGAATTAAACATATTTGATTACCGGTAATCTTGAGTAGCTCAACAAGTTATCCATGAATAAAACTCTGGTTTTATGCATATAAAACCGGAAGGCAACAAATCATATTCTTAACATATACTTAATATATTGATGAGAGATTTGTTATTTTAATTAAGTCTCATTCCATAGCATTAGTGATATATCATATATAAAAATTATATATAAACAGACACCCCAATCATGCCATTTTAATTATATAATTATGAACATATCTAAACTAATTCTCTCGAGCCATCAAAGAAAATTAGGCGGTCAAAACCTAGGTAACTGTTGCAAATCTTCATAAGTCTTTTGCTAGCATTATTGTTGTGGCCTTTTTCGTCATTCTTTCTTTGTCTTGGATTACAAAATAAATTTTCCTATCTAAATTTCTACATTTTAAAATTACATAAGATTTATATAATTGTATAAGAAATCTTGAGTTACATTCGAGGGGAATTAGATGAGAGAAATATTTTACAACCTAGAAGAAAAATAGAAAAAAGGCAGGACATGCAAAACCTATTTATTTTTACAACCATTCAATCATAAAAACATATTAATATGTATAATAAAATTATTACATGCTTTAATTCTAATTATTTAATTTATCTATAAATTTTAAAATAATATTTCTAACATTTAGAAATATTAAATCAAATCCAATTTGATAATTTCCCATACATAATAAATTTTATTTAATACAAATTTTATTTGAAAAACAATTTTCAAAACTTAATAAGAAAATTAATCATATTAAAATTCTTGTTAACATCCTAAACTATTTTTGGATCAAATGAATTAAATTTTATGTCTTAAAAACTCTTTTTATTTTAGAAAAACTATTTATTTAAAAACAAAAATATTATTTCATTAAAAATTTTAATTAAATCCTAACTTAATTAGGATTTACAAAACATAAAAAAAATCTGAATGAAACATTAATTAAATTCCAATCCTATTAGAAAAATTAATTTCATAATTAATTTAATTTGTATTTCAATTTTAAAATATAAAATCAACAATTTATATAAGGAGGGGCATAATCATAATTCTATCTCAAAAGCAAAAAAGTAATAAGGAATAAATGACAGGGGTAAAGTAATAAATTACACCCCCAAAACCTTTTGAGCTTAATTATAAGTGGCAGGGGTATAATAGTAACTATATCTAAAAACTCAAAAAAGGCACCAGGTGTAGATCGTAAATTCTTTGCCTTCTTCATCTTCATGCTACAATAGCCTTACTGCTGTCACTGCTGTTGATGCGGGCTGCCAATGCCAATTCAATTCCCTTCAAGAAGAGTGGCCGGAAGCCCCCATTGGAGATTTGTAGTTAGGAAATGCATGTCAAAGATACATTATTATTATTGTTTAAAAAATAAACTTACATTTCCATTGGAGATTATATATCATGAGGTGATTTGTCAAGATTCAGGGAGCCTATAGAGTTTGGCATGAAACAATAAGATTGGTAACTGAGATCCATTCTGCGGTAGTTGAGGGAGCGTGTATGGAGTACCGACTATGTGCACGGGTATCGCAATGGTGTAAGTGGTCCCTAGAGGGACTTGGCGAGTATGAAGACATAATACTCTCCTGAAGGTTATTTTTCCCAAGCTCTTTTGGGAAAATAATTTTGAATTGAAATTAATACCAATAACAATTAAAACATGTAATAAAAAACTTTAATTGTCTAGAGATGACTCTTATACCATTGTTGAGTTTCCTGAAACATATACACGTAGTAGAATTGGTAAATTTAATTTTTTTTAGGAGTTCTAGGAATCTCGTTAGACAAATCTAAAGTTTTTTAGGGTTTATGCAAAGATTACTTGAAAATCTGAACTTCTTTTCGACTTTGAATATATGCTTCATAGCTAGATTATCACAAACCACAAGTTGTCTAATTGTCCTGCCTCTGACGGTAATTCACATGAACCACCAGTGAGAGATATCCTAAACTCTTTTAAGAGAAAGGGATGTTATACCTAAACTCTTTTAGGAGAAAGGGATTGCTATACCTGAATTCTTTTGAGAGATATCCTAAACTCTTTTAGGAGAAATGGATTGCTATACCAAAACTATTTTCTTTTATGTTTAGGTGTTTATGCATTGTACTCTTCTCACTTTAAAGGGATGCTATAACTTTTAGGAGAAAGGGATGCTATACCTTAGAGTTCTAGTTGTTTTCTTTTGTGTTTAGGTGTTTATGCATTGTACTCTTCTCACTTTAAAACTCTATCCACAGGAAATAAAACACATAACTTTCTATTTATAGGGAAATCTAAAAATCCTTTTAATGATAAAACATCAATTCGCTCCTTAAATAATATCATATATTTTATTTTAGTCTAAGTTTAGCAATTTATTCAATCAAGTTCCTAGTTGATTTTTCTAAGTCTAGAATTTTAATTCCCTGTATAAATTACACTCTACTGCTCAATTCATAAAACTTAGTTATAATCAAGTCATACTTGATTAATCATCTCATTTTAATTTCTGACCAATGATTCTTATGTGTGTGACCCATTAGTTTTACTAATAAGTTGACCCAAGTATAAATCACAATCTTAAATAAAATAGGATTAAATGAATTAAATAAATTAATTAAATTAACTTATTATCAATTTAACAATTGATTGGTTTATATTTGGAGATCAAGTACAATATTTAACAACTTGTCATAATCCCTAAAATATTAGGAAAGTAAAAAATGATTTGACTTAACTTTTCAGTAACTAGTTTTTTAATGTAATTATTATCTATTCATAAAAAATGCTTTGCTTTAGATATTATAACATGAAGTGTATCTACTATGTCAAATCATGTTTGCTATTAACACCAAGTCATTGATTTTTTTGAATAAGATTTGAAACTCTTTACAAATCTCATTCCATTTTGCGCAATGATTTACGATTAATACTATTTAAGAACAGATGGAATAACTTCTCTAATTCACCAAGGGTGAGGAATCCTCTCTTGATTACTTGAATACCTTTATATAGAATATCTACCCATTTATTACCCTTGATTAGGACAATGTGTAGCAAGATCAAAACATAACACTCCTTATACAAGATAACTTAGTGATCTCAAGTCTAAGGATCATTTACACAACTGTCACGTGAGCCTTTTCATAGACATATATGATATCTCCATATACAATTCTTATACGAGTCAATTCATTGAGCATGAAATCTGATAAGCACCTACATATTAGTTCTAGGTATCTCTTATACCTCAACTTATGAACAACTGCTTCATTTAACAAAAAAAAAGAACATAATATGTATCAGTCTCAACAGCTCTAATTAATATCCAGTCTTAATAGAGCATTGATCAATAGTATTTTAGGAACATTGCTTTCATGTAGTAGAAATTCTATAATTATAACAACTTTATAATTTTCTTTGCAAAACAGTTTTTTTTCCAAAAGACTTTATCTTTACTCTAGATTTGTTAATTAAATATTTGATGAATATTAAAGATAAATAAGTTTTTATTGATAAATTGAATATATTTATATGAATAAAGTAAATGTTACGTGCAACCAACTGATTGACTACAAGGCATAAACACTAACACTGGAATGATTGAATTAATATAAAATTCTTCTTTACTACTTTTTTTCATTGTAAATATTAAAATCCACACCTCTCGGATTTTGGATCATTAATAAAACATGTATGGAAATGAAACCAACAATCGAGTGAGAAAACTCAATTCTATAGAAGGAATTGCTCCAACTTGCTTTCTAAAATTGGATTTCATGCACACTTGTGAGGAGTCATTTGGTCTTATTCTATTTGACATGAAAATTTGAACAAGTTGTATATGATTTCTTAGGTTAGGATTGTATTGATAATTCCATGGATTAAAGAACATGGTCTCACTATAATTACCATTCCATCAAACCAAAACTTATTATGAATTATTATGCTAGATTCCCCATTTAATGGCCTCGACATATTCCTGATGTTCTTTTTAAATCCACAAAATATAAATCCAAGGTTATATTAATATTTTAAATAACTCATATATTTTACAAAATTATCTAATTAATCTTTTAAATATGATAACTCACGATACTTATAAAATGACCTCTAAATTGGACTTTGATAACGCCATCAGGATTTTAAACACCTGAATGGTCTTTGTCTTCATAGATAAATTTTATAGGGCATATTTATTGGTGGTAGTTAAAATTATGAGATTTTATCAAAGCTTTCAAACATTATTCCATTTCTAGCTTGTCCATCAACTCCATCCATCATCAACTTGGCTATGTGAACTCAAATTGAGGACATTTATCCTAGAAAACTCATGGACGATTTGATGTGTAGTTTTGGACATAGGAAATTCAATCATACAACCTTCATTGTCACAATTAGTAAATTGACTAGTGCTAGTATCTCCATCATATAACCAAAACACTAGAAGTTGATAAGTGATGAAGGTATCCACATGTTAGAGTGAACCAAATCACTTTCTAATAAAATTCATAACAAAAAAAAATGATTGGAAATTTTAGATCTCATAAATAAGTCAATAGAAAGAACTCTGATGGTTTCAAAAACTCCTCTAGAAAAATCTGACATAATGACATTTGAAAGAAACATATCTTATTTTTTTTTATACCTTGGTAATTATAGAATAAAGTAAATTATTAAGAGCTACCACATTATCAACCAAAACTCTCAGAATGGGGAATCCCACCAAAGTGAACTTCAATATGGATGTTTTATATGTTGAAACATTATTGGGGTCAACCTACTAAAGGCCAACACAACTCCATTTTATTGCATTTTGAAGTCACAAGTACCTCATCAATAGATAAAATCACTATTTTCTCCTCTTTTTCATTTTTATCATCTTTAACTAAAAATAAAGGTTGGCTAGATTTTGTCTTAAAGGAATATAGAATTAAAAAGACCATAATGATTATGTATGTTCTTATCTAGGATTGAGAGTCACTCATATCAACTTTTTTCTTAGATGGATTGTTATTCTTTTTACTTTCTTCTTAATCCATGACTCTGATAAACTCCTCCACAAGTTTAGGAAAATAAAAAATTAATTTGGACTTTACTTATTTAGTTTTTTCTTTAACTAAAAATCAAAAGGACCATGTTTGGTTTCATTTATCTAATAATAGGATAAGACTACTACTCTATTTCTCTAGTCAATACCTAAATTATATGATAGTTTTATTTCTCTTATGGCTCAACCTTCTTCTACATTCTATCATTTTAATCATTTTTATATTTGAATCTGATAAGTCTTACAATGGTATCTGGTGACTTGATATGGAAAGCTAAAAGGATTGATAACTGATGATATTTGGTAAGTTAGGTGACTGATAGTTATGGTAGTAGCAGGTAGTATCTGGTAAATCAAGTGACTGGTAGCTAGTACTTGTAAGAGGTTCATTTTTAATGGACATAAGAACTCTCCGATCGTAAAGTCAGTAACTTTGTAGAGAGAGAAACCACAATAATATTTTAAAGAGATAGACTCTAAGAATATATATGCTAAAAATATTGAGAATGAAGAGATTGTGAACCTTTGACTTGAAGGATTCATGGTGTATTTATAACCCATGAATTTTATCCTTTTTGTGGAGAGGAGGAGCTGAAGTGTAATTTCACCCTTGTGATATTTTGAGTTGTATTCTACTCAAAATAATACATATTAGATCAATATAAAATAATGAGGGACTTATGTGGGGTCTGGGAAAAATTTCCTAGCAAGTGTTGGGCTCGGGCAAGGTGCTCAAGCCCATTAGAGGTAAAAGTGGGTTCAACACATTGTTTGGACCCAAACATACTGGGCTCGGGCATAACAACCCGAGCCCACGAAAGTGTTGGGGTATATGTCCAACACCCTTGGTGGTGGGCAGCACGCCTAGTGCATTGCATGGGCATACATGTGCTGGGCGAACGCCTAGTGCACTGTATGACACCCATGCAGGGTGCATAGGCTAGGGCTACTTGCCCAAGCCCATGTTCCTGGTACGTGGGACCGGGCTCTTTACCTGAGCCCATGTTCTTTAGGTGATTTTTCAGGTTTTTCTTTTTTTAGAGGATTTATTTGGGTCTATCTTGAGGGATTTTTTTGAGTCCATTTTATTTAAATTCATTAGTAACGCCCAAAGTCGACCTTACTCTTAATTGGATCCATTTTGGGGGATCCATATAGGTGTTGAAAATCATTGATCATATAAGGTTTCATAAGGAGCCATCCGCACACTAGCTTGATAACTGTTATTGTAGGTAAACTCTACAAAGTCACAAATGGTCCTCCCAATTTCCTTAAACCCTAATACACATGTTTTTAACAAATCCTCTAAGGTCTTAATTTTTCTTTTAGATTGCCCATCTATTTGAGGGTGAAAAGCAATGCTTAAATTTAATCTTGTTCCTAAGGTATGTTGTATACTTGGCCATAATCAAGAAGTGAACCTGAGGTTGTGATATGAAACAATTAACACTAGTATCCCATGCAATCTTACCACATCGTTCACATATATTTTAACTAATTTATTGACTGAGTTTGTTATCTTTATAGGTAAAAAAAACCATACTTAGTCAATCTATTGTCTATAGTCCAACAATATCACTGTCTTTTTTTCCTAAGCAAACCTGATACAAAATCCATAGTAATGTTACACTTTTAGTTGCTAAAAAATACCATAGCTAGCCACATATTTAGTTATCTTGTTTTTTGTATTTTACCATCAGTAAAACTCTTTTAAGTCACAGTACATCTTAGTGCTACTATAGTGTACAACAAACCTCAACCCATGGGCTTCTTATAACACTTCTTCTTTCAATGCCTTGTTTTCATGTAGATATATTTGCCTTTCAATTATTATCATTTCATCTTCTAAAATCTAGAAAGGAGTTTTAATCCCTAACTTCAATTTGTCTTTTATTTTACCAACTTCAACATCTTTTTGTTAAGCTTCTAACACTTTATCTTAGAGTATCGACCTTACTCTTAATTGAGCTATTAAAGAGTGCTCAGGCCCTATTTCTATATTGGCATTAATTTTTCTCAATTCTAATAATTCTTTTTCATCACAATCATTAAACTCAATAGTCACTGCCTTATTTTTGTGATTGAGGCCATCTGCAATAACATTTGCTTTTCTTGAATGATTGTCTATTACACAATCATAATTTGATTAATTTTACCAATCATCTTTGTCGCATATTCAATTCCTTATGTGTCATTAGATACCTCAGACTATTATGATCTAAAAAAATTTAAACTTGAGATCCATATAAATAACGCCTTTATACTTTTAAAGCAAACAGCACAACAACTAGTTCTAAGTCATGCACTAGATAATTGACCTCATAAGACTTTAATTGTCTTGAAGCATAAGCAGTCACTTACTATGTTGCATTAATACACAACCCAGACCTTTCTTTGATGCATCATTATAAAACTATAAATCTTTTGGTTCCCAAATGAAGTGTTAACATTGGAGTAATCGTAAGCCTCTTTTTCAACACCTAGAAGCTCTCTTCACCTCTTTAGGCCATTTTTATTTTGTCTCCTTCCGAGTTAATCAAGTCATTGTAATTGCTATATTGAAGAATCATTCAATGAATCTCTTGTAATATCCAGCTAACCCAAGAAAACTATGAATTGCAGTTACATTCATAGGTCTTTCCCACATTGATACTGCCTCAACTTTCCTATGATCCACCAATATCCCTTCGAAAGATATGACATGCCCTATAAAAACCACTTTTTTCAACCAAAGTTCACACTTACTTAATTTAGCATACAACCGATGCTCCTTCAAAATCCGTAATACTTGTCTCAAATGCTATTCATGCTCCAACTATAAGCTAGAGTAAACCAAAATATCATTAATAAACACCACCACGAACTTATCCAAATATGGTTGGAAAACCCAATTTATCAAATCCATAAACACTATATGATCATTTGTTAATCCATATGGCATCACTAAGAATGCAGTCTTTGGCATATCCTATTCCTTCATGTTCCTTAACCCTCAACTGATAGTACATTGATCGCAGGTCTATCTTCATACCATTCCTAGAATAACATCAAAATCATGTAACTCGAAGGGTATTAGATATACTCTCATCTCATACCCCTTTATATCTATCCAGATTCCTTGAAACACATAATTAATATTTATATTTGTGCCTAAAGTAGTACTTCTAGTAAACCTTTTTTTTGCCCTGCATTGATTTTTCCCTAGTTTACCCACAAGTTTATTTGTAACAAAGGAGTGTGTAGCCCCATAATCAAATAACACATACAATAATAGCCTTTTTATGTACCTACCACTATCTTAGGAGTAGCCTTAGCCTTTTTATGTATCATACGTAGTACCATGCCCTAAGTCCTGATGCCCTGGGCCCTATCATTATGAGCTCAAGGTTGGCCCCTACAACCCCTGATCCCTCACTGTCTATAGTGACCAATTGTTGCTGGCTCTAAGTCTATTGTTACTGTTGGCTCTAAATAAACTCATTCCTCCGAGGGTAGTTCCTTGAAAAATACCCTAACACCTACAATAATAGCACATTTAGCCTAAATATGGGCAGTCTTTCCATCTATGCTCTCCTCTACAAATATAGCACAATTATGGTGATGCAGAACAATACCCTGAATACTCTTGCCCATACTAGGCATATTACAGATAGGTGATCGTCTTCTGCTATAAAGCTCCTCTGATGAAGCTACCTCTTGGGTTTGAGTACCCTCTAATCGACCCTATATTAGCACACTGAGAAGATCTAGTTATTGCTCATCCCATTTCTAAACTACCAAATGCCCTTTGCCCTTTTTTAGAATAAGAGGTCTGCCTGAAGAATAATCCATATCCTTCTGTTTGCCAAACCCAGACTGGCCCTGCTGGCCCTCTTTTATACATGCCTTTAGGGCTTTTACCGCATTGATGCGCTCTATGGCTGTGTCAAACTTGAATATAATTAGCCTTTGCCTCAATTCCTACCACAATCCATCTCATAATCTCTCAATCCTGTACTGTTCAGTAGGAACATAATACGAAGCAAACATGGAGAGGTTATAGAACCTTCTCTCATAGTTAAGTACTAATATGTCTCCCTGTACCAAGGCTAGAAATTCCTTCTGTTTCACCTTATACTAATATGATAAATAAAATTGATTTTCAAATTGTACTGTAAAATTAGTCCATATCCATATTCTTACAGGTCCCATCAATCATACTGTATCCCACCAATATTATACTCTATCTAATAGTAAGTGAGTAGCATAGTTCACTCGTATATCCTCTGTTACGTGAATATGATCTATAATATTCTCAACTGTACGAAGCCACCTACCCATAATCTCAGCATATAGCTCCCCCGAATAGGGTTCGCACCTCAACTCTCATATACTCTTTACAATCCGTACCAATGTGATTACATTATCTGTAGATGTCGTAACTACTAGTGATGTTCACACTGCCAGGGATATTGGAACTGTCAGGGTTGGTGTACGAGGCATCGCCTTCATCACTACACTCACTATCTGGGCTATGAATGCATGGTTAATGTGCACTGTAGGTATTTTTGTAGGTGCTACTATTGCTGGTAAGGGGTACCACTCGCTGTCTCTGCTAGCCTGGCCCCTCAAATTTGTGACACTCTAGCCTATCTCGAGATAACATCATCTTAGAGTCAAGAAGCTTCCCCAATCTTAACTGATGAGATATCAGTGGCATACAAGAGGTAGTATCCTTGAGAGCATCCTCCTTTTGCCTCTCCTCAAGATCTGTATGCTGAATATGTCTTCGTGTTGGAGGGGGTTTGTCAAAGTACCTTTCCTTGTAAAAACCATCCCGATACAATTTAATAATCATCAAATTTCATTCCAACTGTATTTAACTCCAATTTTTATCGTACAGAATATTCCATGTATACATATTGTATTATTATTGAAGGCACAAGAATTGTTTTTAATCTATTTATATTGAAATTTTAGCTGAGTTTTCTCTAATTTTTCAATAACCTATAAATACAAATTTCAACATTTTCCCATCATCTAGGACTTCCTTATTTATATTAAACCCAACACGAAAATAAATTTCCTTTTCTTCTTCTTCTTCTTCAATGTTACTTAAATGAATCAATTATTATATTATTGAAGAAATATTACAAATAATTTGATCAGACTAGTAATCTAATGACGACATGATTCAAGACATATTTTTTTTAAAGCAAAATAAATCTAAAATAAAAGTCCATATAATTACAGTAATGTGTTTTCAAAATAAGCTAATTTAGATACATCGTACATACTTAATTTAGATTCAAATATTTTTTCTTTGATACAAAATTACATTACATAGCAAAATATGCATTTGATTACCAAAAAACAAAAACTACAAGATCTACTACTCGGCATGACACTGCAAGTTACCTAAAAATTTACACAAGTAGTAATAATAAATATTCATTATGTATAAATTGATTGTATAGGTTATTATATAAATTTTCAGGTACCTTGTTATATTCCCATCTAATACAACCTGTATAGTTTAAGGGCATACAAATGTCCTCTTTAACCCAAATTGGGCATTCATTCCATTACTACATTAATGAATATCTCTATTTGCCCACTAATAAGAGCATTAATTCTATTAACCTAGGAACTAGTTTCTCTAATTACCTATTAATCAGGACACTATCCCATTAACCAAATAACTATTATAACAATTTACCCATTATCTAAGGAACTATTCCCATTAACTAGGAGGGTAACTAGTTTATTCAATTGCCCATTAACTAGAACTCTGAACTCATTACCAGGGTAACTAGTTTCGCCAACAACTTAATATTTATCAATGACCTTATGATACATTTAAGAAAAATTACATTCACAGTTAAATAATACTTTAGTTTTAAGCTGTCGAACACCTACTTTAGTTTCCAAAATCTAAAATACAAGGCCATATCTTTACTGAAAGGAAGAAAACCCGGTTCTGCTATCAACACATCCAAAAATACTCATTATTGCAACATCTAAAAATCATTTAGCAAAATTTAATCCGAACCTCCCTTAGTTTTAACCTGTATGGATCCCGAGTAAGGGGATCAACATGTATTGGCTAGTATACATTTAGTGTATGTTAGGATCCCGGGTAAGGGGATCACCATGTATTGACTAACATATATTTAGTGCATGTAGGATTCCGGGTAAGGGGATCACTTTGCATCGACCCCTACGGGATGATGATGATACCAGTGAAATTGGTATCGGTAATGTGTTAAGCGGAAATGATTCTGGTTGATCTTATGAAATCTTGAATAGAGGTTGATAATATAAGAGAAAATGATTTTTAGTAATTGAAGGAGAAAGAGTTTCCAACAAAAACCAGAATGGAGAAGTGAATAAAATATGAATGCATGTTTGTCTTTTTAAATTGTTGGATATTTGTGTTGCTATATTATTGTGATTTTCATGTTTCAATAATATGTATTTTGTTCCAGGACCATCGCATGCACAACAGGAGTAGATCCTAGCTTATGTTCATTTTTTGTAGTCTAGGTTCTAGGAAGTATACTTTTGTATTTTGTAATATTACAACTTTTATATAACTTAATTTATATAATTGATGTTTAAACTTGAATATATGAACTTAATTCTAAAGTTCATATAATCATGTTTCATGTATGCGTGTTTATCTCATTTATTCCCCTATAATGATATTTGTTGTTCAATGTATGTTATATATGGTGTGGTTGTGATGATGATGATGATGATGATGTTTGTGGGACTGAGACCCGGATGATTGGGTTGTGATTGAGTTATGAGATGTAAGATATTAGAAGTGTAAACAGGGTATATGTCGATAACTTGGGATCTTTCAGTATAGGGGAGACTCTGCCAAAATTTCGGTAGACTTTTATAGTGTTATATAATGGTAATGAAGCTTTTTAGATTTTGTGGGAGATTAAATTGCCTATATACTTAGACAAATCAGGATAAACATATCAATGACTATATGGTTCTTGATCCCTTAACTCATAAAGAGCTAGGGATGAAACCTTATGATTTAGATGGATTATAAGGAGAACTTTAAGGAGATGAATGAATCAACAAAGGTTGGACCCGTTTTGAATGTTGAACGGTTATATGACCAACACCATAATGACACATATGATTTTATATTGGTAAAATATTGAACATAATTTCCAGTAACAAATTAGAAGAGCCCATTAGAGAGTGAAGAAAAAAGGGAGGAGAAAGCACATGATCTTTTTCAAAATGGTTCCAAAACAATGGGAAAGTTGTCTTTGCCTTGATTCTTTTGAATTTATAGAAATTAGCTGGGAAATGTAGAAATGTATGGAAGCTGACTATCTATAGTATGGAGAATTCTGGAAGTCGTGTTTTGAAAAGGTTTAAAATGTGTGTAGACTTAATATAAATGTGTAGAAAGGTGATAAGAAAATGTAAGGGATTATGTGTGAATTTCTTAAATGGAAAATCTGGTTAAATATGAAATAAAAGGAGGAAATGGTGAAATGGGGTTTTGTACATGATTGCAATGAAATGCTCGTTTTGTACTTGTTTTGAATATTTTATTACAAAAAAATGATGATGGTCGAACCATTTTCAGCAAAATATCACATGAAGTACTATACCAAATAATATTCCTACCGACAATGTTTGGGATAAATGAAAGTTGTGCATAGAAATGGATGTTGCGTATGTAGCACAAGATGATACACATCCTATGATATGATCAATGAGGATGATGGAGTACACTTGGCACGTAATGAGAATAGTTTAAGATTATTCATACAAATGAAACTAAGAAAATCATAGTACAATGAAAGTGAAGGGAGCGTAGATGAATTTAAAAATTATATAAGTTTGAAGAACCAAGGGTGGTGAACATAGTTTAAAATCCCAGGAATAAGAACTAAAGTGAAGGCCCTAAAAGGGGAGACAAAGTTGTTGTTTTGATAAATAAGTTACGGACAAACAAAGGTCATGCTAGATGACTTAATGATGCATGATTAAAGGTTATAACAACGTCATGATGGTGTAAGAATGGTGGCTGAATTTTGCTAATATAATTGTATGCAGAAGGTAATAGTTTTAATGATGGGATTCCACATAAAAGGTTACTGTTAGGCAACACATAATGGAACAATTTAAACTAGTTCTTCACGGTGTAAAGGTAAAACTGTAAAGGTTGGAAAAAAAAGGAGAGGGGGTGGTGTAATATGGGTGGTTGTGGACCATTTAACTAAGTCAGCCTTTTTCCTACCACTAAGGATGACTGGCCCAGTAGATAAATTGGCCAAATTATATGTTAAAGAGGCTGTAAGGTTGTATGGAGTGCCGATATCTATTATGTGTGACGATGACCTAAGGTTCACATCTAGATTATGGCCAAGGGTTTAAAATGCTGTAGGGATGGAATTGAAGTTGAGCACTACATTCCATCAACAAACAGATAGGCAGACTCAGAGGACCATTCAGATTTTAGAGGATTTGTTGATAACATGTATACTAGACTTCGGGGGCTAGTTAGGAAGAATACTTGTCTCTGGTGGAATTCACGTATAACAATAGTTATCAAGCCACCATAGGAATGGCTCCTTTTGAAGCATTGTATGGCCGAAAATGTCGTACCCCTTTATGTTGGGAGGAAGTGGGAGATGTTACAGTTTACATTTTGAGTTGAAGTTATGTATTCGAAATTATATGAATTATATGAAATGATGATGAAATTAGTGTGTAAATTTCACTGTAAATTGATTAATGATGTGAGGGATCATTGTTATATTTTGAGAAAATGATTTTATACACACACACACATCACTTAAGGAATGGTGGATTAAAATAAAATGTGTGTCTGATGTTAAATGAATGAATAAAGATACAATTGAATGGTGATAGTCGAACCATTATTGATATGTCTTGGAAATGTAAAATATTTAAGTAAGGAATAATTTAATGCAAATTATATGCATGAGGTGGATATGATACTTGAGAGAGATAAGTTAGTTAATGATTAAAGTAGTGACAGAAAGACTTGACCAATGATTATATAGAATAGATGAATTGGTAACTAAAATGATTTGCTGAAAGCTAGTGTGGAAATTTGATAATCAATAGGCTTGTAATCTACTTGGCTTGTAATTTTCATTGTCATAACCCTTTTTTTTATTATTATTCCCTAAACTTTACCCTTTTTCCTTTTAAAAATAAATAAATAACAAAGGCAAGAAGATTGGTGATTTGGAAAAGGCAATTAGAGAGGATTTCAAATATAGAGGAAGATCAAACTGTAATTTTAAATGAATTGAGAGTCTAATTGTACCCCATTATATTCAAAATTGGAGAGACAATGCAGATTCAAGATTAAATTAAATTATTGTTATTGAACGAATCTGCATAAAAATTAAGCCTAAGGATATAATTAGATTTTTAATAGGTTAATTTGATTTAATCATAGGTCAAATTAAAAGTTTAATTATGTTTAAGAATTAATTTAGGTTAAATTAAAGGATTTTATTAAGTGTAAGGACGTGATTATACTTTAAATGAGTCAAATTAATTTTATTTGGAACTTAATTGGTGAAAAATTAAGTTTAAGAGCCCAATTTGGACTTAATTGAAAAAATTGAAATTCTATATCATCAAACTTAATTTTTTAAAAGTTAATTGGTTGAAATCAGGGGTAAAATTACAAGAAAATTAAAGTTTAGGGTCAACTAAGGGTTAAATTGAAGAAATTCACACCTAAAGACCTTTTTGAAAAAGGTGTTGAACTCTAGGGACTAAATTGATTGAAATCAGGGGTCAAATAAATACTCCCCCCCCCACTTTTGGACAAAGAAATGGTCATCTTATTCGCAAATATGATCAAGACACCATACTACGAGCATGTGATGGGTAGTTCAACACATCAATTCACTGACGCTATAGTTATACCTGAGTGTATAAAGTAAGAAGTAAGGAGTGGTAGAAGTTTTGCACCCATTGGTAAAAAGGGCTTCGAAAGGAAGAAGAAGGAGGTCGATCATGTTCAAGGTAGCTACAAGGGTAAGAAAAACCAATTCCCAAACTACCACACTACATCCCCTTCATCCTAAATTGTCATCATCAACTTCAACCCTTTATTTCCTACCAGAAAACTTGAGCCTCAAATCAAGAAATGAATTGAGAGTTTCTAAAGAATCCAAGAATAGCTACCCCCATTATTATTACCTTTCAAAAAAATGTATCAAAAGCTACCAAGCATTGGGCATGTAGCTTCAGAACCACTAGCGTCTTTGCAGCCACCTTATCCCAACTGGTACAAGCCAAACCTCACTTGTGAATATCATGTCGGCACTGCAGGACATCATATTCATACTGGCAATGCCTTCACGAAGAAGCTTTTGTACTTGATTAAAGATAGTTGGATAACGTTCAAAGAAATTCCAAGTGTGAGTATGAACCCTCTACCCAATCATGTTTCAGAAAGTGATCGATAAATGCATTAGAAGTGGAATGCCCAGGAAGTTTAAAGGTGCCAATGGAAAGAATTTATGAAATGATGGTGAAAGAAGAGTGTGAAGAAGGTAGCATGAATTTTTGCGAGCATTCCAGTAAAGAAGGCCACAAGATCAACCAATGTGAAGGCTTCTACAATAAGTTAATGCAAATGATGATTCGAGGAATTATTTGAAAAGGGGAAAGATAGAGAGGTGTCCATGATGGAGAAAGATGAAGAAGAACTTATCATCCCACCACTCCAAATAATTTTTCCAAAGTCTCTAGAAGTGATTAGATCTGGCATGACAAATCTTAACGACGATACTCTAGAATGCGAAGATAAGGAACAAACTGAAGAAGTGAGAGCTAAAATAGAAGATGAAGTTCTACCACAGCTTTCTGTCTACACAGTTGATGAGATCCCTGCAAAATCTTTTGTGATGAGGCTGGCCGATGAGGAAGTGTACCAGAATTGGAAAAGTAATTGCTTGATCATGTCCGCAAAAGTGTTTGGACTTACATTGTTCTTTTGACCTGTTTTAGTCGTGTTGGTAATTTGGATTATAATGTCACAAGACTCTCCTTGTTCTATGAGCCATTCTTTTTAATAATATCATGCATTTTCTTATTTTTATGACTGTCTTTATTCTTACACTTTTAGGGATCTTAAAAGTTCCATCAATTCACAAACTCATTACAATAAGAATAATTAGCTAAATTTTAATATTCCATCAATCAATAAAAATTGAAGTTTGGCCAAGAATTATTTGATGCGTTTCCCTTTCCCTAAAAAAACTATGCATGATGTCATGTTTTCTCAAAGGTTTCTAGAAAAATCAAAGTTTTGGTACAAAAACAAAAATCAAATCGGTGTTTGTTCTAATAGACAGGTTCTGAAAATTCAAGTGATCTTCTAGAAATGTGACCATACACCTAGAAAAACCGGATGACTTTAAAACTGAGTTATAGCTGAATGAATAATGAGAAACTATTTCTCAAGATCTTATAAAAGAAAGCAAAGCTTACCAATCCTAAATGCATGTGTTTGAAAGAGAAAATGTCATTTTTTATAATCCTTTCATAAGGCTAAAATATATACCTTTTTGCAGTCCTCATTGAGCCTAATAAGTTTTTCTTGAAAAAATAATTTTGGCTAAAATCACACCCTACACTAAGGGGCAAGTGCAAGAAATACATAAAAAAAAGTCATCAATGATTAAAGGTGCCCAAACAAAGCTATGAGCATGAAAGAAACCAAAGAGTCAAGAAGGTTTGAGCATACTACAAAAATAACTAATATGATGACAATGCTCAAAACCAAATGAAGAAAAACAAAGAGAAAGAAATCAAGCTCAACGGGCACAATGGATCATTTTGTAAATCATTTTAAAGGTCTAGAAATCCATAGATCAATAAGGTCTTGAAATAAATAGTAATGATTTTTAGTCTTGAAATCCATTAAACACGTTTTTAGCTTATAAATATCCTCTCTCTTTTTCCATAACCAATAGCCAAAACTATGTTACTTGCCCAATTAAGCCCTTTTTCTTTTTTTCTTTTTTTATCAAAAGCAGGTAATTTGGATCGGTAGGCAATGTTTTACCATGTGAAACAAACTTCATTATTTATACAAATAAAATGAATGCTTTAAAGACCGGTTCTCTGAAACCTTCAAACTAAAGCTTGAACCGGTCTATCCAATAAAAAGTCTCTTCATACTTTTACCAAAATAGCAAAACAAAGACTTTCAAACCTGCCCATAGGAATCACTTGATTTTTTTTTAGAACAACTTTGCTTGAAACTGATATTAAAATGGTTTCTATGTTTAGAATAGCTTTGAAATTCCAAAAATTCTCTATAAAAACAATTTCTTGTAAATAATCAAATCTTCTTTCGCACAACCTCATCCCTAAAGAAAACCAAATTAAACAGTTAGGGGCATGGTCAGGCTGGAGGGCAATAAAAAAACACATAATAGGGTTGGCTTCAGAATTTGTTTTCTAAAAAAACAAAAAATATAAGGGCAAAGCTAGTGAACTTTGAGATAAAGGTTTGTAGGCAAAGAAGTCTGTTGATATCATGCCATTCCCAGAGGTGAAGATCATAAGTTGTGACTTGAGTAAGCAAAAGCGAAAAGCCATGGAAACATGCCTATAGAGGATTAAACTTTTAAAAATAAAGAAAGTCCATAAAGAAAAGGAACCTATATTTCTCAAGTAAGTATACATGCATATTGATCATAATGCATTATACTTTGATCTTTGACAGATTAGTGTCTTACCAACAAATTTCTTTTGAGCGCATCTTTGAGCCCTTACCTCTCAAATAATGTGCTTACATGCTTTATCTTCTTCTTTTGAAAGCACCTTTGAGCCCTCATCTTTTATATAGTGCACCTTTAGGCCCTATCTTATTCTTTTGAACGAGCTTTTGAGCCCTCATCTCTTAGATAATACATCATCAAGCCTTATCTCTTTTTATTTTGAGTGCTCTATTGAGCTCTCATCTCCTAGATATGCACCTTCGACTCCTATCATGTCGTCCTTTCAAGATATCTCTGGCCAAATCCTTTCACCAGGTAAGTTGTATTTTTCATCTGGGTAGGTCAACCATTATAATGAGACTATTTAAAAAATCTTTGCAGTTTTTACCTAGACAGGTCGCCCATTATAATGAGATCACTTTGAAAAAATTTAGAATTCTTCACATAGATAGATCACCCATTGCAATGAGACCATTTGGAAAAATCTATCTTCTTCACTTGGGCAAGTAACCCATGACAATTTGACCATTTTAAAAATCTTTGAATTTTACCAATAGGCAAGTTGGTTGGTACAATTATACCACTTCAAAAATGTCTTTCAGTTTTTTCTTTAAAAATCTTATCTTCTTTTTCTACGAGTGCACTTTCTAGCCCTTGTCTTTAGATAGTGTGTTTTCTAGCCATATCCCTTCTCTTCTTGTGTGTGCCTTTGAGCCATCAACCTTCAGATATGTGTTTTCTAATCTTATCTCTTTTTAAATGGGCTTTCCAACCCTCGTCCTCTAGATAATGCACTTTCTAGCCCTATCTCTTGTCTTTCAAGTGTGCTTTCCAGCTCTCGTATACCAGATAGTGTACTTTTTAACTCTATCTCTTTTTTCTATGAGTGCACTTTTGAGCACTCACTTCAAACACTTTCAGAAGGATTGACCATTTTTTAATCAGGTGAGTCTGTTATCTCTCATTCTTTTTTTCTTCTTTACAAAGCTTATTATCCAAAGTCTTTTACGAGATTTTTTGTCATAAGAATTGTAAAGAGAGGACAACTATCATAACCTATTTTTAGTTTATTCCCTAAATTTCACCCTTTTTCCTTTTAAAAATAAAAAAATAATGGCAAGAAAACTGGTGATTTGAAAAAAGTAATCTGAGAGGATTTTAAATATAAAGGAAGATCAAGCTACAATTTTGACTGAATCAGAAGCCTAATTATACGTAATTATACCCAAAACTGGAAAGACAATGCAGATTCAAAGTCAAATTAAATCATTATTGAACGAATCTGCATAAAAATTAAGCCCAAGAACATAATTAGAATTTTAATAGACCAATTTGATTGAATCATGGGCCAAATTAAAAGTTTAATTATGCTTAAGAATTAATTTGGGTCAAATTAAAGTATTTAATTAAATGAAAGGACTTATTTATACTTGAAATTGGTCAAATTAATTTTTTTCAGGGACTTATTCGGTGAAAAACTAAGTTTGGAAGCCCAATTTGGGCTTAATTGAGAAGATTGAAATTTTAGAGGACCAAACTTAATTTTTTACAAAGTTAATTGGTTGAAATTAGGGGTAAATTTGCAAGAAAATTAAAGTTTAGGGTCAATTAGGGGTTAAATTGAAGAAATTAGTAGCCAAAGACTTTTTTGGAAAACACGCTGAACTCTAGAAAATAAATTGATTAAAATCAGAGGTCAAATTGAAGAAATCTGAAAGTTTAATGGTCAATTGAAGATTAATTTGCATAAATCTGAAACTAAGAACTTAAATGAAAAGGGTGCTAAAATTTGAGGCTGATATTGAATTTCATCAAGAGTAAAATTGCATAAAACTAAAAGTTACAAGCCAATTAGGGACGCAATTAAATAATCTAAAGCCGAAAGACTAAATTGAAATTTTAGTCAAATCCCCAAATTAAAACATTAAAAGCCAAAACAATGTCATTTATTTTAAATGAAACAACATATTTTGACCAAAACGATGTCGTTTTGACCAAACAGTACTAAAAAAAGACAAACCAGACGACGCGTTGTGTGGTTGTTGTTAATCTTCTTTTTTCTTTTTACCTGAAAAGCTACTTGGGTGACTATTTTTCAAGAGAATTAAATGTTTCATTTTTTCGCCAAATTTGACAAAACATACACCACTATGATGACCTAACATTTGACTATACCCCAGTATGGTTCTATCTGACTAATTGACACCACAATGACCACAATGCTGGCCCAAAGAGGCTAACTCAGGCAACCTTTAATAGTCAAAACTTTACAGTTCATGATAGTCACTTTGAGCCAATGGTTAAGATCCTTTCGGACTGAATCAAGGGCCAAAATTTGTTGCTAATAAAGACAAAACGTTCCTATTCCACTCCCTATAAGTAAGGGAGGATTCCATGCATTGAGGGAGAAGAAATTAAGGTGCAAAGTTGGAAAAAAAACCAGTCCCTCCCCTAGTTTTTATCTACTAGCCTCTTCCTTTTCTCTCTCCACCGTGTTTTCATCCGCCGCCACCTCAGCACCGCCATGATCAAGTGCGAACAACCTCCTCCATCAACTCATCCTCTCACTGGCAACAAGAGTAGCCTCACTGAACTTCTCCCCTTATACCTCAAGTTTCTTCTTCCCGCAATCAAAACCAACCTCTTCCTTCTCTCTCTCTACCATGTTTTCAGTCGCCACTACCATAGCTCTGTTATGACCAAGTGCGGACAACCTCCTCTCCCAACTCATCCTCACCGACAACAAGAGCAGCCCTCGTGAATTTCTCCCTTTCTGCTACAAGTTTATTCTTCCACCAATCAAAACCAGCCCTCCTTTCCAACAGTAACTTCATCCCCACTATGAGCCACTGGTGCCTCCACCATCCTCACGTCGAACCAGTGATGGCAGCCACTCCTTCCATGTTAGGCAGTCTTCTTCTTTCCTCTTATCTCCCTATTTTTGTAAGTTGTTGTATGCATAATTCATTCTATATACAACAACAAATATAATTTACATGATCTCTAGGTCGGGCCAGTGACCATGTGGGCTTGGGCCGAACCTGTTTCGGCCTAGCCCAGATGGCTAGGCTGGGTTCAACCCGTCAAAAAAAAGAAGAGAAAATGTTGTAGGGCTGCCAATCGGCCCAACCTGACTAAGTTGGGTTGGACCCATTTCAGCACAGCTCGAATAACTAGGTCGGGTCCATCCTAATATATAATATAATAAAAATAAAAAAACAAAAAATTCCAAAAAAAATCAAAAGGGATTTTGAAAATATTTATAGGTCTCTCATATTTTTTCCAACAATTTTGCATGATATCGAGTTGTAAACCTACACTGTAAGATACAGATCCGGTATTAAAAATACTTGTTTTTCTCTGATTTTTTAAAATAATTTTTTAAAAAACAAAAAAAATGTTTTGTTTCGTGTATATGAAAAAATTCTAAAGGTTTTTCATGCATATTTTCTAAAGGGATAAAATCACATTTTTATCACGTGTTTACAAAAATGCAAAAATTGATATCATAACTAGTTTATGATTATCTATTAGAATTTGACTAAAATGTCAAAAATCCTACAACAATTATTTTTGTTTAATTAATATCTAAAGTGTTAGGATTTATCTGTAGACTTTAATACTTTGGGTATAAAATTAAATTGTAAAGTATACCCTCAGATATTAAAGATACAAAGTGTAAAATAAATGTGATACTAAAATTTAGATCTTAGAATGGTTAGGGTTTAACCCGATAAGGTGGAGACTTCCTCACAAAGAAAAATCTGTCTTGGACCTTAGACAAGAGCAATGGACAAAAATGTGATTTAGAATAATAATCAAACAACAATGTAGCTTACCTTAAACATGGTGTTCTGGGGTAATGCATCTTCTCCTTGCACAACCAGTCTCTTACCGGGACTCTTGCAGACCATTAGATTTTCTAGTAACCATAACACTAGGTGGCGACTCCTGAATCTTATAATCATAATTTTATGATTAAATCCAAACTCATTTCCAACACATCTCAAGAGGCTGACCCGTCATTCGACGTCACGCACGCTGCAGCATTCATTATCAAGAAAAACCAGAAATACCAAAAATATCAATTGATGTTCTTTTGTCAAGGCATTCTAGTGTGTGGTTGTAATTAAAGCAAAGATCATCCAATGAATTCACGTTATTTAACCTTGAATTATTAAAGTTCTTGTTTATATTCAAAGCATTAAAATATTTAATTACTTCTTGTGTATTGAATTATATTATGGCACAACATTGAATCTGAAATTACAAATCTAGAGATATGGTAGAAGCATAGAATTTAAATCTAGAATACAAATTGCACATATGAGAATCATTATTCAACTTTAAAACAAAACCAATGTCCTTTTAATTGAGATAGACAAAAAAAAACCTACAAAATAGTATGAAAGTCAATTAACTCTTAAACCAATTAAACCACTTAATGTTAGGTATATTTATTTACTTCACACATTCTACTATGTATTATTTTACTCAACATGGATAATTATTTATATTAATGTTAAATTCCCTGTATCCTCCTCATCTTCCCTCTTGATATGCTTATTTATTTTTTAAAGAAGAGTTTACTATAAAGATGAAGAAAGATAGAGGTTTCAGACTCTTCCTTACCTTGATAATTCATTATTTATATTAATGTTAAATTCCCCACTCCTCCTAACCTTCTCGATTCATTCTGTGCAAGAAACTTTGCAAATCATAGTTCATCAATATCCTTAGATTCCTTTATTGAACAAATAACAAAATTGAATTTTAATGCCAATTATCAAAGAGTTTTCTCAATTATGGTGATATCATTCATTTTATCACCATGGATCTTCATTTTATTAATGATTATCATCATTTATGGAAAATAATTTTTAATTGACTCTTCCATACTCATTCTAAACAATTTAAATTCCATTGAAAGTGCTTGAAGTTGCTGCTACCTCTTTGCTCTAGCTGTTATATGGTACTTCTTTTTCATGGAATCCTAAATATCCTTAAAGGTATCCTTGAAAAGAATGATTTCCAAGATTGATTGGTCAATTAATTGATAAATATAATTTTTTGCCTTGAGATCTTTTAATCCTTGCCCTTTTATCTCTGATTTTTGCAATCTAGGATTGTTGTTTTGAATGGTGGATCAATTATTCTATAAAGAATGACTTGCCAATACTCTTTAGCATTAAGAAATTCTCCATTAAAATGCTCCAATTATAATAATGACCAGCAAAACATGGAATGGTTGGTTGAAAAATAAATATTGAAAGCCATGATTTGAGGCCTTTTTTATCGCTATCAAAAGCTGGTTTCTAGTATGTTTTGGTTGTTGTTTTACTGTGCCACTGTTGGGGTTTCTACTGCCATTTTTTAAAGGTTGATTTGCTATGTTGAAGGTGTTGTTTGTCTTTTATTATTTCAAGCTCTATTTCTGCCATGGAGGTTCTATTATTACCACTGTCATAGAATTTTTATGTTGTTAGTGTGTGGACTACTAGTTAAGTTGTTATCGCGTTTGTGTTAACAGACTTGTTACTGCTGCATCTAAATGCTACTGTTGTTGTGTCTAATCTGGTATGGATTTTTTCTTGTTAGGATATAATCAAGTTGATGTTACTGTGTCTACTACTGCATAATTGTTGTTGTGTTTGTGCTACTTCACTACTGCTAATGTTGTTTATGATATTTTGTTATGATAACGTCTTCTCTTTGCGAGGGAGAAGTTTATCTTGTCTATGATTGAGTTCCTATAGCACTCTCCTTTTCAACCTAATATTTGATATCAATTATTGAAAACACTTAACATACAACTTAGGTGGGCTTGTTTGAAATTATGGTAGTGGTAACGGTTCAAAGTGTTTTTCGCTTAGAATTGCATCAAAATGAATTGTTTTTTTTTAAAATCATTTTTCACATCAGCACATTAAAACGATCTGAAAACATAAAAAAATATATTTTAAAAAAACAAATTTAAAATTTTTAGGAACGCGGTTTGGATTGCGTTTCTGAACACACCCAACATACAAGTATTTAACCTCCCAAGCTCTTATTTAATGATTTTCACACAAAAAATATCTTGAATACGTGGATCTTATATTTATAGAATAATTATAGAATAAATGTAAGTTGAAACTATCATATTTGTACAAGGATTGTAAACTATAATTCAATAAGGATTCTAAACACAAATCCTTTTTTTTTATCTAAAAAACATTTTCTTATCTAAACAATTTTAAAATGATATTAATAAAAAAAAAAGTTTCAAATGACTTTAACTCACAATAAGAAATAGCATTAGTATTAAATTTAACCCTTCATTAGTCCATAAAATTATATTATTTTATCTCTTATAAAATATCAATGAGAAGAGTTAGGTATAGTTATCAAATTCAACATAAAGTTTAACCCCATAGTCTTGAGTCAACAAATCATGGGCCAATCTATTGCGTCAATTAGTTGACATAGTAAGTCAATTACCATAAGAAATTAAACATTTTATTATTTGAAACTATACATATAATATTAAAGCTAAATTGAATCACTTGTGTCGGTGTTATTGAGCTGGTAAGGTCTTTTTAGATAATAAAATAGGTTCAAGGTTTGAATTCTACTCTAAGTAATATGATTTTCCTTTTTTTTTTCAACTTTTTGAACTGCTAGATTTTGAGTCAATCATATTTAATGAGCTCAATGTCTTGATTAAACTAATCACTAGCCCAACTGAGTTAGATTCTAAGTAATTAGGTTTCTAAATCAAATGACAAATAAAAAAATAAAATATGGAGAAAATTATAAATTTATTCACTTAGAAAGAAAAGGGATTCATATCAAGATACAAGTAAATAAAAAAATTAGTAAGAAAAATGGGCTATTTTTGTTTATTTTATATGGCCGAGTGGCAAGGTAAGAGACTTTAAATCTTTCTTTTCTAATTTTTTTTCTCAGTTCAAATCTAGATTGTCTAATTAACTAAATTAATGCCTCCCCATTTAAACATTGGTGCACTAAAAAGTAAGTCAAATTTAATTTTAACCGTTTTCTCTTCCTTTAATTTTTATTCTTAATCTTATCATCTAGACAAAAACAATAACCTAATTTTCACTTATTCATTCCCATTTATATTATTTTCCCATTAACATACACTTAATGTTTTGCATCATTCCTAGTCTATTGATAACAAGAACATCCATATAATAATTAAAAAAAAAATGTTGAAGGCACAAACATTGTGCTTATAAACTCATTTCAGTATTCATACAATAGAATAATAAAATTATATTTTTTTCCCTTTATGAAAAAACCATTAGCCTCTCATATGAGGGTATTTTGGTCTTTTTACATAGCGCATTAGTCATTAAAAACTTGTGTGGGGTATAATTGTCTTTTAAATTTTTTTAAGTATAATAGAATGACTTAATTACCTTTTATATTAGGAATTTTAAAGCTAGTTAAGAGGACTATTTTGATCTTTTTCCTTTTTTAAACTATTGTAAAATGATATTTTTTTCCCCTGGAATTAAAAACAAAAAGATTAAGCTATGCATAGAGAGTATTTTGGTCTTTTCATATAGGTCTCTTTTTTATGAACTCCAGGATCATTGAGAGCACTTTCATCTCTTAAGTCTGATAAAGTTACATTTTAATCTAAAAAAATTGCTAGTGCATGCAATATACACACCAACACATGAGTGGTTTCTATGCCTTTTGGGCGGTGCGTGCGATACTTCTCAGTGATTAAAATTGCAATTTTGGGCGGTGCGTATCTTGACTAAGCAAAAAAACTGATATAATTTAATTAGATAATAAAATTCTAGATAACAATAATAAATGAACCAATTTAAACAAAACAAATCTTGGGAACTTGAAAAAAAAAACCATAGTTTTTTAAAACCCGACCCAGTCATCGACCTGGTCAAGTGATCGAGTCACGGGTCAGATGGGTTGACCCGGGTCAACCCGGGTCAACCCAAAAAAAATCATCTACATGCTGACCTTTCATATTCTCACTCGGAGCACTTGCTTCCATTATTTTCTTTCTAACCAAAAGATCAGCGAACGCTACTGAATATGGCTAGCCAGATCGCTGGCCCCAAGATCGTCTTCGTCTTCCAACTCAATTCGAAGACCTGATAACAGCATCATCTACATGCTGACCTTTCATATTCTTACTACTTGGTTGAAAGATTAGCCAACTTCAGAGAAGAATGGAAAAGGGAACTCAAAACCACAGAATGAAGGAAGCAGTAAGGAAACACTGGTCCATCTCCTAATTATTGCCTCTCCCCACTCTTGTTTTCTTAATTTCTTGTTTATCTTATGTTCTTCTCTCTCTCTCTCTCTCTCTCTCTCTGTGCACCACCATTATATTCTCTGCAAAACCCTAAACCACCCTAAATGACCATTTGTTCGAGGAGAGCAGCAATAAAGATTGGAGAAAAAAGGTGTTGTCTTGACTTGACAGTTGTTTTGCCTTACCTGGAATCTTCCTGCAAGACCAGGGGAAAAAAAAGGGTTTTAGATTTTGTGGGTAGCAGATTAAGTAAAAGTGTAAAACTCGTTTAATGACAGTGAAAATAAAAAAAAAATTGACCAGGTCTCACCCGGGTTTGGCCGGGTGGACCGTGTCCCGGGTCGACCGAGTTTCCCCGGACCAATTCCCGAGCGGGTTTTTGCCTCAACCCGGACTGGTCCCTGGCTCGGGTCAGCCGGGTCCCGGGTCAACCCGCCGGGCCGGTCCAGGTTTTAAAACTCTGAAAAAAAAACAGCTACTGAAACAAAACAAAACGTGACAAAGTTAAGATTTTAGCCAATCAAGTGGAGAAAAAAAAGGGGAAAAAAACTGAAAAAAGTAAAGGAAAACAAAACCAATGTGAACCAACCTATGTGAGCGTGTCAAACATGTAAGTCAGGTCATAAGATTAGGATAAACCAAGTTAAAGCAAGAAAAGAAATTAAAGTTCAACTTCAAACAAATCCAATGTAATGAGATGAAATTGAAAATAATTTTTTTTTTAAAGCCAATAAAACAACCAACAAACTAGGCAAGTCAACCAAACTTTGCAACATAGATCATGTTAATGAGACAACCCAATAAAAGGTAAAAAAAAAAAAATGAAGCTTAATTCTTAAACAACTCAAAGATGACGGGCAAAACATTAAAAATATTGGTTTTAAAAGTAAAGCGATCCTAAAAAAACACTCTATCCAACCTAGGCTAACTGGTCGATCATTAGAACCTCCAAAATATAATTTTGACTTTACTATCACAAACAAAATGATTTCATAGTATGATTGTGAAAACCAAGTCAAACCCAAGGAAAAAATTTTTTAATCTTCCTATAAGATACTGCAATAAAAAAGGACGGGAAGATTTGAATAAAAAATTAAAGAAACAAGATTTTGAAAATAAAAATGATGAATCAATATGTTGTTAACTTAGTTCAATGGTCTAGACATTCATTCCTCTAAATCTATTGATCATCAAAGTAAAATAAATATCATTACAAGTCAAGCAAATAAATTCGATATCCTTTAAAGCTAAATGAGATCAAGGAGATTACGAGTGAATTACTTAGACAAAGCTTTTTAATAATTTCTTACCACCAAGCAAATTTAATATTGGAAAGTAATTCTCATTCACTTGGAAGTACCCTTAGGAGCAAGTCTATTAAATTTATTATATGCAATCGTTCAAAAGCTTGAACAATTTAACTTAGTTTATTCTTTCCTAACAAATTAAAGTGAAAGTTGAAGTAATCAAGTTAATTCTTATGTTTTTTATTCTTGTTCCTAACAACAATTACAGATTGAGAGAAACTAGAAAGCACATATGTCATCTCAAAATAATCAATTAGCATGAAAATAAATCAATAACATAATTCTAAAATAAGGATAAATAAGTACTTGAATATGAAATAATTAAATTGAAAATATTACTTCTCACAGTTACTAATGGAGATGAGGTATATTCCTTTTGAACCGAACTCAAGAATTAGTTGCTCATCTTCTAAGAAAATTCCAATAGCCAAGTCCCTTGTCACGTTGATCTCTTGGTGTTTTTTTTTTTTTTTGTGCTCAAAAGGCACCCTTCATGATAAGATATCAGGGCTAAATATTAGAAGGTTACAGCTGTAGAAGAAATCTATCTAATCGCATCTGATTTCTTCTTGATAAGACTCCTAAACTGTTAATTTCTCATCATATCAGGAGATAAACTCATCCTTCAACTTGCATCATGTTTTTCATCTTGAAAACATTTTTTCTTAACCCGGAGCCCCTCATAAAAGTTGTAGTCTTGAATGTGTAGATAAATTTAGGCTTTTGAATCGCATAATTTCAATATTTGAAGCTCAAGATATGCTCATTTGAATGTTTAGTGTGAAAAACAGAAACTTTTGCTGCAAGTAAGATTCCAGCCTAATTTTTACAAGTCTATTTAGAAGTCCAAACAAACTCGGATTTCTTTCCATAATATATTCTTGTAAAGCTTGATACGTGTACTTCAACTTAGATTTAGTCTATATTCACATTCTAGAACTCTAACTTGGTGAAAAACTTGTAACAAGAATTAAGGTTCGAAATATAAAATACAGAATTTCTTATATTTTAGCAATTAATTTACAAAGCCTCTTAGGTATGCTAAACTCATAAAATAACTTTCAATAAGCTTAAAACACATTAAAAAGCATAATGTAAGAGGATTAAAAATATATGTATATTTTGCACTTATCACTAACCCGCTAAACTTATAATATAACTGATGAGACTAAGATAAACAAATAGAAGAGAAATCAAAGAAAACCATAAAATTCAATATCCAAAAATTTCAACCCTGAATGATGGAACTAAAAAGAAAAATTAATTCCCAACGAATATAATATTAGAGGATGAAATAAGAAAAAAAAAAGCCAATTTAAAAAATTCATCAAAGTAAATTTAATAAAGAACGATAAATAAATAAAACCAATATAAATCAGGTCAACCGAGATAAATCAAGTCATTATCAAAATCATTGAAATTTTTTTATAGAAATCAATTAAATAAAAATAACAGAGCCTGCTCTCAAATTGAATAAACAATGAAAGATAAAATTGAAAAAAAAAACGAGCTTAAAAAAAAACAAGCAAACCTCAGCGAACCTCTTAAACTTGAGTTCATCTCAAAAACTCACAACTCATTAAATTCTAGAGTCGAGCTTAATTAAGAAGTTCAATTCCCATGTTGAATGATTAAATAGAAAAAATATATCAATTTAATAAATTTTCTGAAGTAAAGAAAATAGTAATAAAAAGAATCGAGATAAAATTTGATAGAAAAAACACTTAAGGCGGATAAAATTATAACCCTTAAAGTCCTAGACCAAGGCTTAGTCAAGAAACTTAATTCTCAACCAATTTAATATTAAAGGATGAAATAAAAAAATCAATTTAAAAAACTTGTCATTTAATATATATATATATATATATATATATATATATATCAAAAGAAAAAAGGTCAAATTTATGGAAAAAAAACTAGAGGATAAAATCGTAAATAATTATAATTTTAAAAACTATCTTAAATAAAACAAACTTGGCTCAAGACAACAATAGATAAATCAAACAAAGCAAACTTAACCCGAGTCATCCTAGGTTAAGCCACGAAACCCGCAACCTGGCATGTGAAATTGAAATAGCCCTATAGAATTATAGAGATGGAAAAAAAGATCTAAAAAATCATGAAAGCAAATTTTCGATTAACAAAATATTAAAGGATAAAAAATTTTTAAAAAAATCTCAATAAAAAAGAATTTAAAAGAAATATAAAAATTAAAAATATAATAACTAAATTAAAAATAAAAATAAAATAAAATATTTAAAGACGCAGTTGAAAAAAAAATCAATTAAGAAAATGATCAAAAAGAACAAAAAAAAAATTGCAATGAAAAATTAAAAAACAAATCTGACATAAAAAATCAGGAGAATAATATTAAAAATAACTTCAATTTCATGAATTATTTAGAATAAACCAATAAAAATTAAAAATTAAAAACCACATATAAAAAAAAATTAAAATCAAATGATTGTTTGAAACTTAATAGCAACAAGCATAGGAATTGAGGTAGAGAGAGAGGATGGAAAAAATCATCGATGTCAAAGTGCCCGTAATGGAAGGGCCACTATGAAGATTCAAACGCCAACACAAAAGCTTATGGTTAGCCAACAAATGACATTGAATGTGCCACCTGAAAACTTGATCACAACCATGCACAACCGCATGAATAGAACACAATATTGGAGTTCAGTTTTGTGGCCATGAGTTCAGTTTTTTTGTTAATATATAAAAAAGTTCAATGCAAAGGGAAAATTTAGATTAGTCTCGCTATCTCAAAATTTGACCTTGTACATTTCAAATGCGCATCCCCAAAGGACTGAAAAACTACCAAGTTTCTACCGTGACTATCACACAGGCGGACGCATTGCCACAGACTGCAAGAATGAATGTAACATTTAAACTAAAAAGATTGGAAAGATTGGAGGATATGGACAAGTAGGGATGCAGCATTTACCATCCACAAAGTAAACCACCGGCAACTATGTGAATAGAGTTACAACATCTCTACGGTATCCTCTTACGATTAAAAGCCTTGGCACATTCTCTACTAATAGATCCATGTACTCCATGTAAAAGTAAGCAGGGTGGTGTACTGGAGGCGGGGGCAGACTCACTAGCACAACAGCAGCCATTCTAGAGTATCTCAATATCGTTGAATTTAGCTTCAGGGTGGTGTAAAGAAACTTCTCTACCTGTTGCTCGTTCACTACTACAGGTTTCCCATCAGCCATCAGCTTATTCTCATCCCCCTGAGCCGCCCTCTTCATCTCAGCTAAGTAGCCAGCAATGCGCTGCTGAGCAGGTGTAAATGATTCCGACCATTCATCTTGTTGAGATCCACCCTCTATTTGCACATCCCAAGATTTCATAGATATTACAATCACTTCAGCCTGCATCCGAAGATCATAGAGAAACTTCTTCACATCAGCTTTGAGTTCCTCTGCATCTGAATCCTCCTCTGCAATGCAGAAGACCTGAATCTTACAATTCTCAAAACTCTTCTTAGTACGAAGGAGCTGGGAAAGAAGAAGCATTAGACCACCATCTCTTACAATCCAATACAAATCAATAGTTCCGTACTGCATTTGATACTCATTGGGCCACTCATCAAGACCCTTGACAATAACAACAGCTTTGTTTGCAACGATGCAGTCATTGATTATTCCAACAAAAGTGGCAGGTATTTCTTTTAAATTTTCACGACGCCAGATTTCAGGATACCGCATCACCACAATGTTGGGCTTCAGGTTACCAAGGCCCATAGTCTGGACAATTCCACGAAAACCTTCAGACATATTGGGGGCTACAACTATTTCTGCAACGCCCTCACAGCACTTGTAATCAATGTAGGTGCTTAGTTGCTTACAGGCTGCCTTAGCATCTTCAGCATGTTCATGATAGTCTCCATCTAGTATAGAGACAAATATGGACATCCCACGGCCTTTCTTCTTCATGCAGTTGGCAAAGTCGGCAAGCTTGGGATGGCAGGGAACATTTTCTGGCAGCTTTCCCCATGGCCGGCAGAATACAAGAGGGATTGGGTACCAATTTTTTGGGTGCACTTGGTTAGCTGCAAGTAATAGTGAGATATGTCAAACACAATGAAAAGGCATGCATGCACACAAGCACACATAGGTAATGAGAAGAGAGAAAAAAGAAAAAAAAGATAAGACACTAAAAACATTTCGACCAAATTCCTTGTGCTCAAGATGTTTGATAGAAGCAGTACTGACTGTTCATAGAAAATTGCCATAATAGGCCACCAAGCAGAGCACATAATGCTTTCAATATTCACCAGTGAGATGCAATGACTCAAGAACTCTAAACTTTGTCATACAGCGAATTTAGGACAGACACTACCTCCCAGCGATCGAAGACTGCGAAGAGCTAGTTGAAAATATGCACTCTTGAAGCCATCACCCCAGTCCCCAGCCTTTCCTTTAATGCTGACATAATAATAAATGAGGCTTGCTAGTGCCAGAGACACAACAGTGAACGACCAAGAAATCAAGAACATGATAACTGCAGTAAACCAGCGAAGGCAGGTAAGATCCTGAAACAAACACAAACAACTTCCAAGCATGCATGCATATACAAAAGGACATTAAATGTATAAAAGCACACACCAAGCTTATAGGCACCAAAATATTGAGTACCACAGTTATACTAAATCTTGAAGATTCTCCCCAAATGGTGCTTGCTTTGAAATCCTAATTAGACCTAAGGCTAGTAAATAGGAATATGAAAATGAACCTGGCATAACCATATGTGTCAAATCACGATTTGAATCGTTAATAGGAAAGCTCATTTTCTGAATAGTGAATAGTAAGATTCGGAAATGCCATAAATTTATTAAACAAAAACATAGAACAATAATAAATATACTAAAATAAAGCATCCGTGATTTATGCAATAATATGATTCAAAGTGTTAGTTCAATAAGTAACTACTACCTAGCAGTAACTCACCAACGTCTAAGTTCTAAGATTCAAGAAACTCCATGGTTTTAGAATTCAAAAGATTAAATTCTAGAACCCTGTGTTGAAATAAAAGATAAAAAAGTACTTTTATAAAATATCTAATGGGTTATATTAAAAAGTACTTTTAAGTCTGAGTTGAAGCTTCTTTCTATACAAATCCTTTGTACATCTACAATTTTCTATCGAATCTGCTTTCTCTCTTGCAATTCCTCCATCTTTTTTTTTTTTTCCAGAATTCCCTTCTTTCAGATTTGATATTTTTGGGGCAACTGAGTGAATTGTACAAAACACACAACTCAGGACGATTTAAGATGCGATTCTTGTATAAATCCAATTCATGTGCCCAAGTCAAATTTTTTGCTGTGTGAATCAAACAAATCGTTCACGTGCAATTCGAAAAACCATGGGCATAACTAATCCCAACTTGACAAGCAAAGCAACTAAATAGGAATAAACTATTAAAGACTTAAGACGCTAATTCCTAGACCTACCAAATATCAAAATGACCACAATACTCTTGTTTTGCTGGAATGTGTTCAAATAACAATTTTGCCCCTGCTTACAAAATAATCTATGATTCAAAAACTTTAAACCCCAAACCAAGAAATCTACCATAACAACTTGTTTCTTGATGAAGAACCATCTAATGCAGCCTTGGGTTTCCAAAGAGAGTTCTTTAAGTATAACATAGCAACTCCATCAATCTCAAGTCTAGCTTCAAGTGTTCATACATGTATATCACCCAAAGCGATCCACTATTAACATGATGAGCATAATATTTCACCTTAATTTAGCATTTACGATTGAACAAAGCCAAAAGCACAGGTCGAGATTGAGGTTGAGGTTCATTTATATGCACATAATCCCAAAGCAATCCATTTTTAATACACATGGGCATTAACCTCACACATTACAGTGATTAGTATGACATTCCAGAAAATATAGCTGAAATTAACATACTAAAGCATTCCAGCTTTTAACAAATAAAGCCAAAAGGTTGTAACAGAAAGCTTTCTGCATTTCCAAATAGTAGAATGGACATCACATTTCCAAAAGCATCCGATGAGAGTATTAAACTCAGGCTGGCAAAGAGGACAATACTGCATATTTGTTCTTTTGGGACGCTATTAAGAACTCAGAGAGAAGAAGCTATAAGGTGCGGAAACACCACAGTCCTAAGGCCTCTCTAGGCCCTAAAAAATAATACCAGTAGCAAAACAATATGTGATTCTTTTTTCAAAGGGAAAAGTAAGAGGCATACCTATGCATAGTGATGCTCCAAGAAGAGAGAGGCTCCAATGGTGAATTTTCCACCGTGGTCGCCAACTGGGAGCATCTAGAAGATCTAGAAGGAAGCAAGACAAGTTCACGCCAGCATAACATAAAAGGTAAAACATAGTTACAGTTGGTGTGATAAGATCTAAATTCCCAATAACAACACACCCAACACAGATAAATGCAGTAAAGAGAGTAGCAATGTGTGGCTCATGTCCATCTGCAACTTTGAAATAGTTAAGAACAGGGAGAATTTCATCATTGGCTATGGCTGCAAGCAGGCGTGGGGCACCTGTCATGCTTTGAAGAGCGGCACCCAAGGTTGAAAGAATGATACCAACGTAGATGATGGCAGGGAAAGGCCAGGCAACAGTAGCTGTAAGTAGCCTGCATAAAAAGTACAGTTCAGCAGTAAAACAGAAATAGTGGAGAGTTTTGATGGAGTCCAAATTCTACAACTCAAACCAACATACTGACCATATATTATTCTCTTCAGCAGAAATGACCATGATGCCTAATGTATATTCAAAATAAAAAGGAGGCAACAAAGAACTGGGATGGAAGTATCACCAAGTGAAGGAAAAAACTTTAAAAATTCTAAACTTATGGACATGTTGATACCATCCAAAGTGTACATGAGGAACCGAAAGTGACTTGCTAATAGAGCTATTGAAGACCCAGGCTACCTAACCTACTTTGAAGGCATTTAGGAATTCCCAAACCATAACCATGCATTCTCATATCATATCTTTCTTTTTCTAGCATGACAAGACATAATCCAGGCATCAGCATGATTCAAAGTTGTTAATATCTTTACTTAAAACATGATTTTTTTTTCCCATACAATCATTAAATTCAAACAGTATTTTACAATTTTTATTAATCATTTAAGTATGAGATGAAAGAATGAATTTTAATGAAAGGTAACCTGAATTAACATTGGTAACTGCATCTTTCTCTAAATTTTTACAATATCTCCAATTCTATACATAACTAGAGATTTTAGAACAGAGATTAATTCTACAGAAATAAATTTTGAATAATACAATAATCAGTATGTGTGATAGAAGCCTTAGAACTAGCATAGGCCTAGTAACACTTTCTATATTTAATGCATCAGACCTAAATAGGTAAAACTAAACTAGGACCAGTAAAACTTTAGAAATCTAACAATGCATTAAGAGCATTTAGTATAAGCATTTATTGTATGTAACACACCAGCAATATAATGAGTCCTAAGTCACAGCATAAAGATGCAATCCACAAATTACATAAAGGTGCAAGCCACTAAAGAAAATAAAAACGAAGAGCACAGCTACAATCTCATGAGAAAATCCATCATATGAACAAAGCATAAAGATGCAATCCACAAATTACCTAAAGGTGCAAGCCACTAAAGAAAATAAAAACAAAGAGCACAGCTACAATCTCATGAGAAAATCCATGATATGAACAAAGAAAACTCTGCTAGTCAATGATATAATTAACAGAAACTAGGTGACAACATTATTCCAGTAGACAGTTAAGTGATGATATATTTATGCAGATATGCTTTGCTAGGTATTAATATATAACTACAAGGCACTGAAGAAAGATATAACCGATAAGTGGCCTTGCAAATGCCCGGTCACTTGACTAAAAGTTGAATATTGTTAGTTACTAGAGAAGAGGGAAGTTTGTGATCCACAGTTTAAAGCAAATATCGAGGGATTTCATTCCACATTTGAAGAGGGGAAAATGTAAGATGTTCACAGCAAGTATGAAGGCTACTTGTGTAGAAGGCCATGCAAAATACCTGTCTGTCAAGAGAGCATCTCTAGTTGCAAGTGCTCCAAAGAATAACACAGACACTAGATATAGTGCAGTGGTTGCAAGAGTTGCAGCCAATGTACCGATGGGAATTGAACGTTGTGTGTCTTTAAGTGAGGCTGATCTATTAGAGCCCGCCATAATTCCCGTTACAGCAGGGAAAAATAGGCCCACCAATGCACTGAAAGAAATTAAGAAAAAAAAAATGAGAAAAGGCATAAAAAATTCATCTCACCCCTATTTCAAGAAAATGCATTTCCATGCTTTAAAGGAATGTGTTGTTGACACAATAGAAGTGTAACCAATAGAAGTGTTTTGGTAAGGGCCCGAGGCATAGTATTGTCTAACTGAGACATGAAAACCATGAAAAATTCAACTTCTTTTAACACCCATTAGCAAGATAACTGATTGAAATGCTTACAGCTATACACGATTGCATAATGCCCAACAGTTCCAGTGATGGTAATTAAAAAGAGAATGGTGTGTGCCTTGGGAGGGTGTGGCAGAAAAGCAAAGTGTATCAAGCTGGAAGGTAATTCCAGGAACTTTAAAATCCATTAACTAGGGCAACTAAGATGATATAAATTAGATATTCACAACTGCTGGACCATTAGGCGTTTGTTCATTATTCTTTTTTCTAGTGATGACATAAACTGTGTTTGGTTACCTGAACATGAAAAAAAAGATGTAAAGTAGAAGAATCAAGTCTACCAGCTTCTGCTCCATGGTTATGGATCTCCAAATTAGTTTTCCATTCTACATTCCTTGAACTGTATAAGGAATAAGCATATTTCTTTCCAAACAATGTACAAAAATCTCTCTTTCAAATTCAATTGCAAGTGTTCCCAACAGAAAACAGAGTTCAGATTGCTAAAGCAAAGGAAAGAAGCATCTTCCGGCAACTTTATTCAACAGTTGGAAATTAATATATACCAGATTATTCTGGTATTACAATAAAACGGGAAGTACATCACTTAATAATATTGCAATCAGGTCCATTTATGTTATTAACTTCAACAATCAACTGAGATTGAAAATTCTTGTCGTAGCTTACTTGAAATTCCAGTAGACCTTTCCTTCAGGATCAGGTATGCCAGCATTATTAGTAAATTGATAATCTGAACTCCAGTTTTCTTTAAAACTTTCCAAACTCAAGCCCGTGATTCCATCTGTTAAAATCACGGAAAGAGAAGCATTTAGTTTTATTTCTCCACCAACCAATAAGAAAGAACAAGGAATAAGAGTGAAAGCAAGACCATGAAAACATCAATCACACGTACATTTACAATTAAAGTTGACAGTTATTAGCATATAGGTTAAGGTCAAAAGTGAATCCTGATGTACCAATCAAAGAAATTGTTTGCCTTGAACTTAAATCAGAAAAGTAACTTGGCTACACTATGCTTTATGCAGAGATGCAAGTGGATAGTGAAATTCCATTGAGTTCTAATGCCACCAACAATTCCAAAGAGATCCAAAGCCACCAACCTATAAAGCTCAACACTAATAATGTTCATCATGGAAGTCCAAACAATACTGTTAAAGTCAGAATGAATGGTTCACTGTTTATTCATTGACTAAATGTATCTAAACAATAATAAATTAATAAAAAAAAACACACATAAAACATGAAGAAGAACGAAGACTCAATAAACATAAGCAGCTAGATCTAAGAGAAAAAATGGTGCAAAAGCCTTCAAACAATGACAAGAAGAGGCTAGATGATAGCAATCTCCAACACTTTGACAATGTAGCACTAACCATTGACAAAGATCCTGTACAAACCGTCCTATACGAGATACAAAGATATGCAAATGAAAACTCCTTGTCTTCACAGGCATAGGTAAACCCCAAAGTAGGAGTAAGAAGGATACAATAGGATGATTAATTAAAAACATTCGAAGTGAGTTAACCAACAATGTACAATGCCATCTAAATTGATTTATGAGATGCACAGCAGAACAGGGAACATATGTTTTCAACTTCACAGATGCTGCAAATCTCTGTTAGGCGAGGCAAAATCCATTTATCTCGTGAAAAGAGAAAAAATACATCCAAAAGATGGACAATTAAAAGTTGTAAACATCCCAGCAAAAAACCAAACCCTTTAATGAACCAAAAATACATTCTGCTAGTCACAGCTGATAACCAAGCATTCAATTTCCTCCTTATGAAAGACGCACTTAAGATCTAAAGCTCTATCTCAGCCCATCGCTT
Source organism: Populus deltoides (assembly GCA_015852605.2). Taxonomy (NCBI): domain Eukaryota; kingdom Viridiplantae; phylum Streptophyta; class Magnoliopsida; order Malpighiales; family Salicaceae; genus Populus; species Populus deltoides. Next base: position 12,223,978 of record CM027580.2, read on the forward strand.
TCAATAATCATCAAGTGTATTCATCTATAGATAGATAGTTCTAAATCAAAGGTTTTAATGTCAGAACACAATTTTAAGTTCAGGATTCATAGTTATCAAAACTGAGCTAGATAGTGAAGCTGTCAAGGTACCAGGTCACTGATTGAACTCGTGAATCAGATAAAACCCACAAGTAAATTCACAAATTTATTTATATGTTATCCATAATAATTACTAACCAAGGGTGGCAAAAGCCAACCCAAATCTATCTATTTTAAAGGGGCATGGGTCATAAAAGTGTCGGTATAAAATTTAAACGGATCACTAATGGATTGACCCAAAAATATTCTAAGATAAATGGGATGGATGGGGTTGGGTAAGGGTCACCCATCTGACCCATTAACAGATATAGCTCAAAGAAATGTAAAAGCCTTCAACATCAGCCAATTCTTATTCCATGAGGGACTTCAATGAAGCAACATCGGGGAATTTCCCGTTCATCATATGGACCGACCCCATCAAATTTCATAGCTGGTTATTTGATTTGAGAGGGAAAACAAAATTTTTACTAATTTTCATTTAGCCCCTCAATTTTTGAAAAACTTAATTTATTTTTCCAACAAATGAGTTCTTATTTGAAAGCTATTTATACTAAATATATTTTAGTCCCTTAATTAAAATTTTCTTTTGTAATCAAGTCCCTGCACATCAAACAGTAAAATTGGTCAAACAATTTAAATGGGTTGATGGCTAGGTTAAGTGGGTTTAAGCGGGTGTAGGTACCCATTGAAAAAATAAATGGGTCATAAAAGGGTATGCACAGAACATTGCCCATACCTATTTTGACCTAACTCATGCCCACCCATTTGCCACCTCTATTACTAACTCAAATAATATTTATATTTAAAACATGGCATATAATATTATCAAATTTACTTTCAAGAATAATTAAAAACATAAACAGAGAAGTATTGCTAAGTTGAAAACAAAATACTTAGAAAACAAACTGCTTCACTAGGTCGCCTGGTTGGTTAACTAGTCTGTCTGCCCAAACAAATTTTGTTTCTCATTAGGTTTTTGTCTTTAACAGTTCAATTCAAAATTCAAAATACTTTAGGCTACGATCATGAACATGGCAAGTCTTTTTTCTGATTCTGATAGTTAATATAGGTCAATGTAGCTATCAAAACTAAATTGTAAAAGACAACCGTGAATTGAAAAAACTACAGTGTAGCTAATTATTTTCCTCCAGAGTTAGAATGGATCAGGTTGTAGTCTAAAAAACTCCACGTATGTACTCATCAACATTAAATTTGGTCAAGGATTTGGAACATGTACTCCAAAACATCATTCCAATGCCAGACTTCTATCGTATTTAAATGCTCAATGCATCACCCAGAGTAGCTATGACAAGTAATAGGCAAACATTACCAAGAAAGAAGAAGAAGAACTTAACAATTTAACACTCACCGGCAGGGTAATCCTTCTTCGCCAAAAATATCCCAATAAATATGCAGAACAACGAGAACAAAACAGGAATGAGAAAAGCAGGTGCAACTCGATTGATCATCTTCACACCACCAAACACAATAAAGCATATGAGAATTGTCACAACAATCCCATAAATTTGCAGATCATGTGAACTTGGACTTTGTATGGGATGTGCAACTTCTGTTCCATTAAATGTTGTTATAGCCTCTACAGGGAAAACATGAACAGCCAAAGATATAAATTATCAGTGTTCTTTAACATTTTGAGATGGTAAGGTTAGATTCATGCTAACAGCTACCAATCATATATAATATCAACAGAAAACTCTGAATCTTTACCTCCGAATAGCCCAGCAGCAGGAAAGGCATTTAAAAAGGTTTCTACAGCTCCCAACACATAGCTAAAACAATGAGTAGAAGCAAATGAAAAGAATGATGTCAACACCAATACTTAGCGTATACAAATAGGCTATAAAGATAATAAAACTAATTGGAACCTCAAGTCCTAGAACATGGTCTAGGGCATTAACCATACATAACATGGTGGCATCAGAAAAGGGACAAGATATACTCACAGAGCTCCAGCAACTGCATTCCCAAGGAAGAAACATAATCCAATACTCACTCCAATCTCAGGACCAAGGGCACGACCAATGAGATAATATGGGCCCCCACCCTATATATAAGGTTCATACAACAAGTGACTTGCTTAAAAACTATTCCAAAATTGAACTTGTCATCAGAAGATAACAACTATAAGAAACTGAAAATGAGAAAAAAAGCAAACAACATGCTTAACAAACTGTAACTCAAGAAGTGTTGTTGATGCAATCAACAAGAGAGAGGCTTAGAAATTATTTTCATTTAACTTTATATCCCAAATAGTTTATATTTCTTGTAATTCTAGTCCATTGAAGAATACTATTTAGTTTAGAACTATTGGTGCTTTGATGCCTATAAAAGGAGCATATTTTCAGTGTAATTGGAAATATTTTGATAATGCGATTATGAGTGTTTTGGTTTTGTTTGAGAGCTGCAGCCTTGAGTGTCTTTTTCTCCGTTCTCTATGTGCTATTTTCTTCTTCTCTTTCTTATTGCCTACCTACTGCACTATCTGGTAGGTAATATTTACAGCCTTAATTCAAATACTAAATTCCACTAAAACAATCCCCTAATCATTCATAAATCCACATTTATGAAACCGTAACTCACCAAATCCCTTGTGGGACATGATGACAAAGTTGTCCTGTTGTTAAGAGATTGGGAGAATCAAGGCGTGTAATTTTTTAATAGAATGCATGATGAGTTGCATGGAAAGATTTCTAAGACATAAAGAGAAGATAGAAAAGTACAATGATAATTAATTTTCTCTATTAGCTCAAATGCTAGAGCAAAGGACAAAAAATTGTCATGGACCTCAGTTGAGGAAAAATGTTGTAGATAGAGAGGGGAAAGAAAGAAAGGCAAGAGAGAGAGAGTGTGTATAAAGCAACTGACTAAATAGAGGAAAGATTTCTTTTGAGGCATGGATTTGTGCCTTTGGATCCACATCTGGGTGAAGTTGCATCACCAAGTTAAATAAAAGCACTGGCTTTAGCATTCATGCCTTGTGCCTCAAGCATGCCTAAGGCATGGTTTTAACAACACTGATCCCAACATAGTAGCAAAATTCTTGAACTTTTCCCATATTTCTCAGTTGGGGAAAATGCAAAAAACCTTTTAGTTTGGACTATTTACATTTGAGTGACCAATTTTCAAATTTAAATTTGGACATTGAGCTTGTGCTTTCCTCTTCGTAGCATTTACCTCTTTAACTATTAATTAAATCAAAGGGATAATTGCATTATCAGTCCTCAAAACTTAGATAGATGTACCTTTTCTAAGAAATCCTAATCCTCTAATTTCTAACAATTTATTAGAATGTTATCAAATATGCTATACCAAACACTTTTACACATGAAAATATACCCTACATTTTATGTACTAATCATTATCATGATTCATCTTCTCATGATTCATCTATTCAAGTGTACCAAAAAAATATATAAAATCATGAAATAGACTACTTTTTATTATTATTAAAAAAAATAAAACTATCCAAGACCAATGAAAAAACAGTACATGGTTGATAAAAAAAAATTAATAATACATATTTAAGTTCTGTGTTTTCAATCAAGTTCATATTGATTCAAGAACCATGTCAGGTCAGCAAAGGGATAGCATTACATAAATTTGGTCCGTTTTAAAAAAAATGAAGGATTATGACTCAATTACCTAAATTAAAAAAATAAAAAGATGGGATGATTATAGACAATCATATCAGCAACTTGAATTGAAAAAAAAAAAAAAAAAAAGGGCAGTGCTAAAGGAGGGAAACCAAAATTCAAAGCTCGGTCATTGCATTGCAAATTGGAAAAATCACAAGATCATCCTTTGCATTCTTCCCCTTCTCAATTTTACCCATATTTTGAACAAACCAACTAAACTATAAATTTATCATTTTAACTTGAAACTAAATGCTATTTCTATCTCAAATGTTTTTCTAACAGCTTTGATCAACATAAAGTGTTTGACAAAGGGATATTCATTGTTTGATTACTCAAACCATGATCCAAATCATGCACCAATCTGAATTTCTATTCAATATGAATTTTCAATTCAATACTTTCACAAACCTATATTGAACCACATAAAACAGCGTAACTGGTTTTATTGTTTGACATACCAATTAATCTATTTATGTACTCCTCCATTTCAAAGAGTTTGTTAAATTTTCCATTTTGGGATGGTACAAAATTGTTTCCATTGTGACCCACTTTAGTTTATAGACCCCAGCAACACCATTTTTCCTTTTCTTCTCCTTCATTTTTGCCAATATCTCCTACCTCTTTTCCCCGAACACCAGTACACCAAGGGTTATCCTTCACCATCACTCCTCCCATTGGCAGTAGCCACAGTCCTCAACATTCAAACCCTTCACCACGCCCCCCTGCCATGATTTTTCAACCTCCAAAGCTCCAAAAAAGCAACTGCCATCAACAGCAAGAAAAGAAATAGGAACAACTACAAGTTACGATAGAAAGCTTATTCTCCAAACATTTGCTTTGGTTTAACAATAGATTCTCACTTCAGGGGTTGAGGAATTTTAGACAAAAAAATGTGCATTTATTGAACACAATGTTTGAAGTGTGGTTTTGGCAAAGAAACCCATGGATCAGGCTAAGCATTTGGTCCTTTGTTTTTGTACAAAAAAATGTTTGGTTAAGATTTTGTTTTAAACATGAAATACCCATGTCTGTTCTTTTAATCTTTGGATACCAAAATGAGATAAGATGTTGTATGCATGCTTAGTTTTGAAGTGTTGGTTAAGTCTCTTATGTTTTACTTGAATATGGATTGAGCTTGATCCTTTAGTACCTGGAAAAATAAAAGAATTCTAGGCAATTTCATGAATGGTTGCTTTAATCTTTAAAGCATGAAACTTTCTTCTTGGATTTGTTTGTGGATTAGGCCTTCAAGGCCTTTTGTTTTTTTAGGAGTAAACTTGGGTTGTTTTGTTAAGCCCGTTGGCTCTTCTTAGATAAGGCTTCAATTCTCTTTTTTTAAGCCCGTTTAATTTCTTTGTACAAAGCTTGTGGTGGCTTCTGGTCAGGCTAGGAAGTGCAGTCCATTTGATCGGGCTAAACCTTTAAGGTCCAAAATCTAACAAGGAAAAATTGCACTTTTAGTTTCTTAGTTTCTTAAGACGTGTATGGCAAACACACCCTTAAAGCAAATTTTAAGCCTGTGTTTTTTAGTTATGGGCATTTTTGCGCGTGTTTGGCAAACACAACCTAACTTATTTTTCACACCCTTTATTTTCTTTTTTTCTTGTGTTTAGCCAAACACACTCTAGTTTAATTTTAATTATTTTTCAAATATTTGAAGGACTATTTCGCAATTAATTTTGGGCCTTTTAAATCACTTTTTGCCATTTTATATTTAATATTTAAAATTATGAACTTATATACATGAGACGCTTTTTCAGTATTATATAAACCAAGTTTTTTTGTAAAAAAATAGAAAAACAACAAAAATCAATCTTTCAAAATATACATTATGTTTTTTAAAATGAACATGGCCAAGTTTTTCCAAAAAAATCATGTTTGCATTTTAATAAAATTACAAAAATATGACAAAAAGACATTGCATGATTTAGCATACCAAAAAAAATCAAAAAATAGATTTTATATTTTGTATGCATCATGGATTTAATAATAAGTTTATTAAAACCAAGAGGACTTGATCTAAATTTCAAAAACACAAAAAATTCAATTTATTTATTTTTAATATAAAGGATTAAGAACTTATACGTAAGATGTATTCCCGATATTAAAAAAACAATGCAAAAAATATATTTTGGCTTTAGAATAGCTAGGCTTGACTCGTAAAGTCATGGTTCACTCTTTTAAGGTGAACCTGCTTTAACCATTAGACAGGCCAATGGTTAGAAAAACACAACAAAACCTTAGTAATAATAAAACAAATGAGTTATGCAGCTATCGTAGGTAGGTGTACTAGGAGTGATATTGTTTTCCCTATACACAACAAATCTCATTATCCAGACTCTGAAAACCATTTAAGTTTCTAGTTACCAGAATACTAGGTGGCAACTCTGGTTTTTTTAAAACCATAAAAACACAAGAATTCTTTATTCTTTCCACGCCACTCAAAATCTTGTTCCAAGAAGATGATCACCACGATGCTACATAAGTGTGATAATCCTCATGCCAAGCCACCTCCAATAAAGTGTTATAGATGCAATCAGGAAGGGCATAGATCCAATGTATGTCCTCAAAGAAGACTTGTGATCGTGGTTGAACGTGAGGATGAAGAGAGTAGAGAAGGTCATTGTATCTGGAGAAGTGTTGTGAACCTGATAGTGAGGGTGAGTATGAGGATGATGATGGTCAAGCATATGTGGTGAGATGATTGTTGTTCACACCAAAAGCTAACAATGAGATGACACACCAACAATTTTTTTACTTTATTCTTGATAGCAGTACCTACGAGAATATTATTGCTAGGGAAATCACTATTAAATTGGGTTTGATTATTGCAAACATCAAGAATTTTACACTATAGGTTGGATTAAAAAGGTAACAAAGATAGCAGTAATTGAAAGACGTAAAATTCATTTTTCCCATAGACAACTATATAAGGATGAAGTTTACTGTGATGTAGTTGACATGAATGCTTGTAACTTGTTTGGTAGGCCATGACAATATAATGTAAATGCATGGCATGGGGGACAGGAAAACATCTATAGGTTTGTTAAGGATGGGATTAATTTTACTTTGATTCCTCTGAAGAGGAATTCCCAACCAAAAGCCCAAAAGGCTGGAGGAAAGGCATTGAAACAGATGAGTTGACAAGGCAGTTGAGGTCACTGGAGTTGTTAAGTCTCTATTGCAAGAGTTTCAAGAAGTTATTCCAGATGAGTTACGTGTGATATTCACACCATATTGACTTGATACCAGGGGCTAGTCTTCCAAATTTACCTCATTATAGAATGAGCCCACAAAAAGGAGAGATCTTAAGGGAGAAAATAGATGAATTGCTAAAGAAAGAGATGATTCAAGAGAGCTTAAATCCATGTGTTGTCGCTACTTTACTGACACCAAAGGATGGTAGTTGGCATATGTGTGTTGATAGTCGTCTCATTAATATAATCATTGTGTGATATCAATTTTTAATTCCATGGTTAGATGACATGCTAAATCGATTGTGTGGTGCAACAGTCTTTTTGAAGATTGACTTGAGAAGTGGTTACCATCAAATTCGTCCAGGGGATAAGTGGAAAATAGCTTCCAAGACAAAGGATGGGTTATATGATTAGTTAGTCATGTGATTTAGGTTAATGAATGCACCGAGTACATTCATGAGGCTAATGAATCAGATTTTGGAATCTTTCATAAATAAATTCGTTGTGATTTATTTTAATGATATCCTTGTTTTTAGTCATAATGAAACATATCATAATGAGCACTTAAAGAGTGTTCTAGAGGTGTTGCTTATATCATATTGAGCACTTAAGGAGTGTTCTGGAGGTGTTGCTTATAAACAAGTTGTATGTAAAACAAGTGTAGCTTCATGACCAGCAAGCTGTTATTCTTGGGTTTTGTAGCAAGAGCTGATAGAGTTGAAGTCAATAAGGAGAAAGTGAGGGCAATCCGTGATTGGCCCATGCCCAAGACAGTTAATGATGTGCAGAGTTTTCATGGTTGGGCTACTTTTTATAGAAGATTTATTCAAGATTTTAGTAGTATTATGGCACTAATCATCGAATGTTTGAAGGAAAGTTTAAATGGGGTGAGGAAGAACAAAGTTTTGCCTCCTTAATAAAAGAGAAGTTATGCAATGCTCTGGTGCTTGCTTTACCCAACTTTAACAAGTTGTTTGGGGTTAAATGTGATGCTTGTGGAGTAGGTATTGGAGGAGTTCTTTCCCAAGAGAAATGTCCTGTAGCCTTTTCCAGTGATAAGCTAAATGAAACTCATTTGAAGTGGACTACCTATGATAAAGAACTCTATGATGTGGCAAGGGCTTTGAAAGTTTGGAAGCATTATTTAATTAATAGAAATTATCTTGTATTCAGATCATGAAACTCTTAAGTCTCTCAATAATCATAAACAAATCAATACGGATATGATGGCCAGGTGGATTACATTCCTTCAGAAGTTCAATTTCATTCTGAAGCACAAAGTTGGAGTTCAGAACAAAGTGGTTAACGCATTAAGTAGGCAAGTTGCCCTGCTAATCACTTTTCGTAGCGAGATTATGGGTTTTGGGTGTACAAATGAGCTATAGGGTGAAAATGTTGCTTTTCAAAAGATATGGTATAAGTGTTCTAATGGTTGAGTTGATGGAGATTTCCGTATACATGATGGTTATTTACTGAAAGGTAATCGATTGTGTATCTCTCGCACATCCCTAGGCGAGAAATTGATTCGAGACTTGCATGGCGGATTAAAGGGTCATGGAGGAAGAGATAAAAGAGTGTCAGCTTTGGAAGATAAGTATTGTTGGCCTCAGCTCAAGCATGATGCCAACAATTTTTTTCAACATTCTTTTACTTGTCAAACAGCTAAGGGGCAATCACTAAAAATTGGCTTATACATATCTCTACCTATACCTGAACATCTCTAGAAAGATATTTCCATGGATTTTTTGTTAGGTCTTCTACAAAATCAGTGAGGAATGGATTCTATTTTTGTTGTTGTAGATAGATATTCAAAGATGACATACTTTATACCTTGTAAGAAAACTATGGATGTGATCAGTGTGGCTAGGCTACTTTTCAGGGAGATAGTGAGGTTGCATGGTGTTCCAAAATCCATCACGTGTTATAGAGATACCAAGTTCCTTAGTCATTTTTGGCTAACTTTGTGGAAGATGTTAACTACTCTTTGAAGTTTAATAGTGTTGCTCATTCACAAACTGATGGCCAAACGAATCTCTAAACAGAAATTCAGGCAATCTGATTCGCAGCATTTATGGAGACAAGCCTATACAGTGGGATGTTGCATTGACTCAGGCAGAATTTGCTTACAACAGTTCCAAGCATAGTGTTACTGGCAAGACACCATTTGAAATTGTGTACATGAAGCCTCCAAATCATGTACTCGATCTACATTCATTGCCTAAAGCTACTAGGTTTAGCAAGTCAACAAAGAATTTGGCTGAATAGGTGCAAATTGTGCACCAAGAGATCAGGAGAAAACGGGAAGAAACAACTACTAGAAATAAGCATGCATCAGACAAGCATAGGTGGGTTAAATTGTTTCAAGAAGGAGACATAGTCATGGTTTTCTTGCGTAAGGAGAGGTTTTCAGTAGGCACCTATAATAAACTAAAGATGAGGAAGTATGGTTCGTACAAGGTTCTGAAAAAAATCAATGGCAATGCTTATGTTATTAGTTTTTCTGATAGCGTGGGCATATCAAAAACCTTCAATGTTGCTGATCTTTACGACTATTTTCCAGATATTGAACTCAACTCGAGGACAAGTTTTTCTAAAGTGGGGGTCTCCTGACGCAATGTATAGCGAAGATAAAACTGGGGTTCTCAAGCTCTAAGGTTACAGACCAAATTATAGAGAAAATTCTATGGTATTTTTATTGATTCTAAATAATAGTATTGATCTCCATAAAATAAACTAGGCATCCCTATTTATATTAGTACTAAAATCCTTTATAAAAAATGATTCCTAATTAAAATTTACCTAATTAATAGAATTCATCTAGTATTAGAATTCCTAAACAATAAAATACTAATTAAATTAAAAGTCTTAAGTTAAGTATGAAACAAATAATTAAAATCTAAAATTAACTAGGAAATTAATTAAAACAGGAAAACAGTAACTTCATGCTTCAATTTGGACCATAAATTCTTGGGATAATTGTTCTACATCAAAATTGTTCAGAAAGAATCCTCGAATGAACCAAATAAATTAAAAATCACAACATTACCATGCTTCTCTTGACCAAACAAGTATTAGACAACTAACATCAACCTTGTGGTGGAAGCACATTTAGGGTGGTCATGCAATATCCAGTAGATGCAAAGTACCACCATAAAGAAATAGAAAAAAAAGGGTAAATTAAAACAGTATATCTCTTTTAGTAAGATCCAGGGTAATTTTTTCAAAAATAACTACCGATTAGAACTAATTTATTAATCATGTTTTCACTTATGTCCCTAATATGCTCAATCTAAGAGCTAAAGAGCTATCATTGAAAATCGATCCCATATTTTCAATTAGAAAGAATTATTTAACATTTAACAAGCCATTAAGCTGGTGTAGAAAAAGGCTGTGAAAATAGCCTTGTAGATACTAAACCCCAACAATACTTTATCCAAAACATAAGTAAGAACTGATTTAATAATGTCGTAACTGATACTTACCTTCATTGCACCATTAGTTGCAATAGCGCTCAGTGAAATCCCGGTTAGGAAAGTACACAAACCACAAAATGCTACCAGCACCAGAGATTCGCCTATGCCAGCCATGCCAACAATCCTGCAATTTTTACAAAAACATAAAGCAATCAAAAACTATTGTATGAGAAAGCAGTGGCATGAAATTAAATGTGCATCATCAACATCCAGTCAGTCTGAATGGAGAGAGGGGGAGGATGTAATCAACATCATTTAGTACAACTAGATTCAGATTAAATCATAGGAAGGAAGTAGGACCAGCAATTTGTTTTGAATATCACAGCTGTTCCTAATTTTCATTTGGTTATATAAACCCCATTCAGAATACCCTTTGATGTATGATTTCTGGCACAAGTCAATGTAAAGCCAAAACTTTTCCCCATCTTACCTCTACAAGCATCTAGCCAATTTCGAAACTGATTATTCTAGATTTACATTTTATACATAGTTGTGAACTTAAGTCTCTTAACACATTTTTTTCCTTCCCACTAACAAAAATGTAACTGACAGATTATCTATTTAAAAATAGTTGACAGAGTTTTTGAAAAAATTAACAAACTTGAAGGCTTTAAAAAAACACTAACTATATCAAAGGCCAGCAAGCCATTAATAAACCAAACCTGAATGTCAATTTATTTTCCTTTACCTCAAGCTTGATTACAACCCACCATGTCCATATAAAATTAAAACCTTTAAGAATTTAAATACAACATAACTTCTAAATGTCCATGTTATAGGTAACTTGAATTTTACAATCAGCTCCAGGTTCACGAGAGGACATCATAGTCCTTTATTCAATTGACAGTTAGACCACAACTTATAAAGAAGAAGGAAAATGTGGGTATATCCAAGAATGAGAACTCAGAGCTCTCAATTTGTTATCACTTTTAAATAGCGTTATTAGCATGTCCAATAAACGGGTAGTTCAAGAGAAAAAAACGAGACATTAGTTGAATGATTTATTGATATTAAAAGACAATTCAACCATATTTCTTAAAGAAACTTGTATGATGAATACATATGAGAGAGAGAGAGAGAGAGAGAGAGAGAGAGATGTGATTAAATGCAGCACTTTGTGAAATTAAAAAGTATTCGACTGGATAGATTTCTCCTTCGAATTTCAAAACTTCATTGCTATCAATTAAAAGCAAGAAACAAGGTGGATGTACATATCTGCAGACCCTATAATCACTCACATTAAAACAAAATGCAGGTGCGGATAAAGGGAAGCTAAAAGGAAGCATCACGCGAGATAGTTACCAAGAAAACCGAATATAGTAGATAATTCCAAGTATGTTTTGCAAGCATGGGACGAAAACACCCATCAACGTTCCCAGTTTAAGATCATTATGCTGCATTGATGTATCAATAAAGAAATAAAGCATAAATAGTGGATGAAAACTAGTAGTGAGAAATTGCTAAAAAGAAAGGAGCAGTAGCAAATACCCCTGGGCGATCTCGATCAAAGGTGACAGGAGCATCCTCACCATCCCCCCTGGGACTAGAAGGTGCGGCAACCTGCTCCCCTGTCATACTGGAAAAGCAAGTCATTCAACAATAATGTAGATAGATGTTCAACAATAAAGGAATGAACGAGGTAAGGTACCTCTTAAGACCAAGAATGTTGACGAGGGAATCAAAACCAAACAATTCCAATCTGTGCTCTCTTTCTGAACCATTTGTATTATCATTCAAACGATCGGAATTCGTGTTTGTTTTTTCTTGGGAAGAAGATCCAGGAGGAACGGAGGACATCTCAAGGACGGCGGGATCGTGAGCCACCACAGGCCTGTATTTGCGACCACTCTGCTTCGTGTGGAATTCGTCTTCTGACCCACCACCTTCAATATCTCCGTTGTCCATTTCGTTATGGCTTTCCAAGATCTAATCTTAGTCTGCAAGTATATGTGTAGGTATTATACACTATCTACAGCTACTACAGATCCAATTCCAAACTGAAATGGTAGATCTCTCCAAAAATGCATACGATTGATACAAAACAGTTCTAGAGAGAGAAAAGAAATAAAGAAACGTAATCGAAAAGTAATTAGAAGAAGATTTTGCTCTCCATGGACTTTGGTCTACATATCAAAATAAGGGAAGACAGATTCAGACCCCAAAAGCCAATTGTTTTTGTTATGTTTGGAAGTGTTTCCTCGTCTACTCATTTTGAAAAACAAAATTTATATCATATTATAATTTTAATATATTAATATATATTTAAAAAAAAAAGACACCCACAACACAATACAAACTAAAAAAATATTATTTGAAATATTAAAAATGATATAATTCGGTTTGACAGGAATAAAGTTTCGTTCCACAAGTGAAATAAATAAATAAATGTATTTTATTATCAATATCAGATAAGAAATGAAAAAAAAATAGAATGTGATTTTATTTATATAAAAAAATAATATATATCATTTTATACTCTTTTTAGCTGTAATTAAATTATTGTTATCCTGTCAGTCAAATTAAATTTTTTTAATGTTAAAAAAAATATTTAATCATTATCAATATATTCATGAGGTGGAAATTATTTTATAAAAAACAAAAAAAAAATATAAAACTCTATTTTTAATAGATTAAATATTGAATGTTGAGATTGAGTTTTAAAAAAATTAAATTTATAAGACTTTGATAAGTCTATAAAAAAATAAAAAAAATAATTATGAAATTCAATTCATAAATAACTTAATATTAAAAAATAAAATTAAAAAATTAGGGTGAAGTTAAAAAAAATAGTTGAAAAAGGATCCAAAAATGAATATAATCAACCTGGATCAATTTATCAGGTTTATGACGTAAGTCATAAGATCGAGATAATTTCATAGAAAGCAAAAAGAAAAAAAATATAAAATCCAATTAAAAAACATTTCATTAAAAAGGCACAAAAAAAATAAACGGGGTCAATCAATGTCAACCTGTCAAACCACGACCTAGATCATGAGATTAAGATAATATCTTAAAAAGAAAATAAAAAAAATACAAAGCAACACTAAAAGATCCGTTAGAGGTTCTAGTTAGTCATATGACAAGACTTAGAGCTAAAAGATACAAAAAGGTTTTCAATGGATCTCTTTATTATACGTGAGCTACGATGGACTTCAAAAATATATTAAATAATAAAGCACAAGCCTTGATTAATTTAATAGATTTCAATAAGATATTAAATAATGGACTTCAAAAAAATTTGCTAGAGGTTCTAGTTGGTCTAGTAACAAGACTTATAGCTAATAGGTTTAAAGAGGTTTTCAATAGATTTCTTTAAGATGCGCAGGCTAAAATGAACTTCAAGAACACATTAATATAATGAAGCACTAGACTTGATTAATTTAATTCATATTCAAGAAGAGCTTGTAGTTGGGGCATTCAAACATTACAAAAGGATTGAAATAAAAAGATTCAAATCTGTCACTTTTCACCTTTCATTATTGTTTTGATCATACTTGGATCCGTTGAAGAAATGTAAATGCAATTCTAATTGCATTGGAAAGTAAGCATTCATGACTTTCCAGTAACATATGAAACGTCTTCTAATTCATTAATACGAAAAAGAACTAAACATTTAAAGTTGAACTTTAATTATGCCAATAGATTATAAAAATAACTTTAGTCTTATTTAAATTAGTTAGGCTATTGTTTTATTTATATTTTAGTTATTATTAGGCTTTTTAAATATATTAGAGCTCTTATTTAAATTTAGGTTACTTGGTGTTACATGTAATAGTCTCAACTGTAAACTCAAAATGTAAGATTCCTCAATAATATTATTTAAACTCCATTCTCTAATTTTTCTTCTTCATTTAGCCAAAAACTCCTCAATAATATCATTTAAACTTCATTCTCTATTTTTTCTTCTTTATTTACCCAAAAACAATCCAGGGAAGGAAGTGAAGATTTTTTTCTTTTCTCTTTGAAATATTCTTACTTCATTCATATAACAACACTTATAAACCTTCATCTTCCCATATTTTCCAAACAATTGTATTTAACCTCAATTCCCTCAAATTATTCCTCTTTTGGCCAAATATTCAATTAAAATGAGGAAAAATAATTTTTGTTTCTTTTACTTAAAATTAAACACTAACCCAATCATAATTCATGCTTTCTAACATGGTTCAAACATAATTTGCATCATTCCTATAAATTATAACATAAATCCACAATTTCACATAATCATAATTTTGCATAATCCTTCATCAAACATAAAATTAAAGGAATTAATCATTTGGAGCATGTTATTTACCTCACTTTGATAAGGATTTAAGGAAAGAATGCAAGAAAAATCAAGTTTTCTTCTTCTTCATTTTCAAACCCTAGCTTGAAATCTTTCCTTCAATGCATTCACCATCTTAAAATCAACCCCCTCTCTATGTTTAATTAAGTTACTCACTCTAATTACTCACTTTAATTAGTGAAATCAATGAGCATTTAAGTAGAAAAATCACACAATTCTTCCCCCTCTCTATGTTTAATTAAGTTACTCACTCTAATTACTCACTTTAATTAGTGAAATCAATGAGCATTTAAGTAGAAAAATCACACAATTCTTCCCCCTCTCTTTGTTTGAAGCTCACGGCTAAAAGAGAAAACAAATGGAGCTTTATAATCTAACTTTTACTTATTTACACATTGACCCTCATTTCTTCTCATTTTTATTTTTGCCACTCAACTCTTCTTTTTACTTAATTCTCACCTTAACATCTTATACTTTATTCTACTGTATCCAATTACAATACTTGGAATCCTTTTATTTAATTTATTCGGTACTTTATTTATTTTACTCAGATTATAATTTAGCGGGTTTTCACATTCTCCTCCCCTAAAAAGAAATTTTGTCCTTAAAATTGAACCTCATACCTGAATTTAGAAATAATTCGGGGTGTTTCTGTCTCATTTGAGATTCTCTTTCCCAAGTCACCTCCTTGATTTGGGAATTCCTCCACAATATCTTGACAATTGGAATCTTCTTATTTCTCAATTCCTTCACACTGTAATCTAAGACTTTCACCGGCTTCATTTCCAATGTTAAATTCTCATCAATTTCCAGAGGAATTTGAGGCAAGACCCGAGATGGGTCCCCTTCAGCCTTTCTTAACATAGAGACATGAAACACATCATGGATTTTGGCCAAATGTGGAGGTAGAGCCAATCTATAAGCCACGGGGCCAATCGTTTTGGTGACCTCAAAAGGCCCAACGTACATCGGCGCCAATTTCTCTTTCAAGCCAAATCTTAACACATGTTTTCACAGGGCGACTTTTAAAAATACTTTGTCACCAATTTCAAACTCTAGGGGTCTTCTCCTATTATTCGCATAACTAGAAGCCTATCCTGAGCGCTTTCATTCCATTTTTTATGATCTTTATCTTCTCAGAGGTAATCTGTACCAGCTCTGGTCCAATTAGTTGTCTATCCCCTACTTCTTCCCAGCATACTGGCATCCGACATCTTCTACCGTATAAGGCTTCATAGGAAGCCAGGTGACGCTTTAGCTTGGGCACTCACAAGCATGGCCCAAGGCTAGCCTTGGACCTGGCAGGGCAGGACTCAAAATAGAATTGGGTCCTGGCCACTGGCAGACCAAGCATCACGTGGCGCTTGGACAACACCACCCCAAGCCCGCAGCACAACGCTGCTTAGCGCTTGGTCTGCTTCCTTTTGGGTGCAGCCCAAACGCCACGTGACGCTTAGTCTGCTTCCTTTTGGGTGCAGCCCAAGTGCCACGTGACGCTGGGGTTGCCTATACTTTTAGTATAATTACAAATATTAATATTAAAAATATTATTATTAGTTTTCTTATTATTTAGTATAATTAATTTTTAGAGTATTAATAGTAAAAATATTATTGTTTGTTTTGTTGATATTATTATTTTTAGTATAATTAATATTAAAATAATTATTATATTTTTTCTTAATATATTTTTTTCATATAATTAATAGTATTGGTGTTGAAAATATTATTATTTTTTAGTCTAATTAATAGTGTTGATCTCAAAACTATTATTATTTGTTCTCTTAATATTATTTTTTGGTATAATTAATATTAAAATTAATATTATATTTTTTCTTAATATATATTTTTAGTATAATTAATGGTATTAATATAAAAAATATTATTATTTTTGGAGTTATAAATAATATTATTTTTATAATAATTAATAATATTTATACTAAAAATATTATGATTTGTATTATAAATATTATTACTTTCAGTAAAATTTATAAGAATATATTTTATTATAATTAATATTATTAATAAAATAATTGATGAATTTAGAAGAAAATATTATATCATTTACTAATTTTACCAAATCCAGGTTTTAGATTGACTGATTTAATTCGAGAATTCTTGACTTTTATGCTTTCTCATGTTTTGAAAAATAGTAGATCATAAATGACTACAAAAAAATATGTCAAAAATGGTGACTAGCTTAGGGCCACCAACTATCGATGCTTAAATGCTTGGCTACTGAATTTGTCTCCATTAGGGCACGAACTAATCCGTTTCTTAAACATTTGGCTAAGTCAAGGCACTTGGTCAGGATTTAAAATTGGCCGCAGGAGAACCTAAATAAGCTTGGGATCTAGCTTGACATAATCCAAATAGGCTCGGGTCATCTTCCTAAGATCTTTGCAGGCTGGAGTTGGTTGGAACTGGACTGGAACTACTAGAACAAAGGAGAATAATAGCAACGAGTGAGATGCACGCGTGGACAGGTGAGCTGGACTGTGGAGCGTGCATTTATCTATTTTTATTTTATGTTTTTTCCATTGGCCAGCTTGACTACTTTTAATATAATTTTCACCTCCTAATGCATATCTAGAATCATAAATTTTTCGATACTTGTGGGAAATTAGCTTCAGATGCAAGTTTTTTAACTTTTGTTTTTGGGGAGCAATCGGATATGATTTCTTTAAGCACCGATAAACGAAATCACGTTGTTTAGGATGGAGGGTTGAACAGTTTCTGGAACCTCTTCCATGAATTCAGGCTCAACATCTGACGGTCTAGTCAAGGTGGGCATACAATGAGCAGCGGCATTGCTATTTCTTCAGACATGCACACGAGAGAAGCTCTGAAACTGATCGGTAACATCCTCTGTAATGACATACAGGTAGCTGTCATCTACCATTTTGGTTCCAAGGATTGTGGCATGCAATCTGTCTTCAAGAATAACATTATGAAAGACTAGAATCGACTGCAGCTGTCCTACCAGACTGTGACTTCTTTGATGACCCCCAAACCTCCACCCCGTTGCTATGAATCCATATTTTAAGTACTTTTTTTTTTTGTTTTGCAAAGAAAGCAGGATCTAATCTAGAAAAAACTTCAAACCATGCAGCACAAACGTTTTCTGACCTAAGTTCTCTCATGTTTTTTCCTTTTCTCGTCACTTTTCCTGCGCAACATATCTTCCGCTTTACAATATTATAACTTTATTTCCCCTTAAAACTGGGCATGCCTTTGCTCAATTTTATAAATTGCTGCACTGCTAGTAGATCCGCGCCCCAAACCCAAGCCACAGGATTTGATGGTATCATGACATCCTGATAGTCAGATGATATACACCCCCTCCTCCCCACATCCCAGAAAAATAAAAAAATATAATCGAACCAACAGCTGTCTCTGTGAGCATGAGAAAGTAAGGTTAGTTGATCGGATGTGAATGGAGAATGAGAGAGAGAGTGGGAGAACATGATACTGAAACAACAAGGACTGCTGCGACCGTCTCCATTACAAAGCAAATCTAAGACAAAGTGAAAGACGCAGAAGGGTAAGCACATGAGAGATACACAAACAAGGATGTGAAATTTTAGTTTCTAAGCCACAATCCAAAGTACAATTAATACGATTAAAGATTATAATGGGAAAAGAAAAAGGCAATCGAGAAAATGTAAGATGGGGGTCTACTCTTCTTACCCATCTGAAGAAGAATTTTTCTTGTGCTTTGCATGCCTGTCCTTGGCCTTGTCAATCTTGGCACTTACGTTATTCTGATTGCTAACAGACCCTTCTTGAGCACTACACATCTGAGACTTCATCTTAAATCCAAGTTTTTTAGACACATTTCCCCAAGTGCTAGAACCCTTGGTGCCACTCAATTTCTCAATCTCATGTCTCATGCTTGAACACTCCTTCTCAAGCTCAGAAACCCGCATTCTCATGTTATCCATTCCCACCTTCAAAACTTGATTCTCTCTGACAGCTGTTGTCCAGCCACACTCAGTGGACCCAGCAAGGCCACTTCTCAACTGTCTTGATCCATCAAGATTATCAGAAACCAGAAAGCAGCCAGCAATGGAAGTCCTCAGCTGAAGCTGCTCGAAGAAGAGGACTTGGACTATTATTCTTAGGGGAAGCCTCTCATTCTGTGCAGCATGAGTACAAGCTTCCAGGGAGAGCTTTTGGCAATCGATCAACCTGCAGAGCTGTTCTCTGTCAGACTCTGCCAACCATGGGTGTGACTGCAAGTTTGACCAAAAAAACAAAAATCAATGAGCTTAAATGGGCAAGTAAATATTTTTAATCATTTTTTCTTTTTCTTTAATTAAGATTTGTCCCCAATAATTTCTTCCTTCATCATTTTTTTCATTATCTTGAAATCTCAAAACCCATTTACCAAAATTCCCTCTTAACTTGAATATTGCAATGAAATGTTTAAGTTGTTGAGTAGTGTTTAGAATTTTATGATATAAACCCCCATTTAAATTATGAAAGGGTAGCAAAATTTTCAATCAAAAACCCTGAAAACGAGAAGTTTTAAGATATTTCTATTGTTACATCAAGTAAGGGAAAAGAGAATAAAGGAAATATTTAAAAGGAAACGAAAGGCTAGAACTGTCAAGAAAAAAAGGCTGAAGGTTGTTGGTAACATTCCAGAGAATCTATTGTGTCTAATGCACATGAAAATTTGGAGTGGAGAGTTAAAGAGAGCCACCTAAGGAAAGTAGGAAATTATTGTCTGCTAGAGTGAAAAGATGCTGACTTTAATTAATACCTTTTCAAGTAAAAAAAAAACAATGGTGGTAGGATGTTTGAGGTGGAATAGAATATAACAAAAAAAAAAGGAAAAGGAAAAGAAAATATGACATGGCTATAGCACAACAAGCTCTAGAAAAAAAAAACGCGAAGGGAATAACAGATTCTACTTGGTCTTTGTTAAGTCACTTCCTGGCTTAATATGCGAGACATACAGTTTAATTTTGTTTTATGTTAAAATGAACCAATAGAAAGTTGCAAGAAATGATATAAGCTACCCATTTTCAAGATTTGTGCGATACTGAGGTGTTCAGTACCTTCAGATAAATGTCTATTGCACGGTAAAGACCATCATCTAAGGGCCTCGCATACTCAGGAACAGCAGCAGCAAGAGCTTGAAACTTGGGGAGCTTCAAATTAACATCAGGGGCAACCTCTACAAGGTACCCATCAATCAGCTTGGCTACCGTTGTGATTGGTGTCAATGATGGTGATCCAATCAACTGCCTGTCATCAACTGAACATGGAGAAGATCCACCTGTAATTTGGTCCATGGCAAGGAAGTGCTCAAGAATCCGCTTCACACAGTCAAAATTGTAAAGGGTCTCCATGGAATGAGAGAAATTGGGCATCAAAAGATCTTCAAGTGTTGCTTGATCAAGTTGCATCCCAATTCTCTTTTCCAAGTTTGCCAAACAGGAGGGGTTTGCTTTTAGAATCATGGCTGTCCGGAGAAGACCAAACAAAAACTTGGTTGGAACTAGACCCTTTTGCACTGGAAGTAATTCATCAATCTCTTCCAGTAAAACCTTCTGCTCTTCTGGCGGAGCCCCCAAAGTCACAGGCATCAAACGGGAGGTAGATTCATTGGTACCTTGATGCCGATTCAGCCCAGGTAGGTACTTTTTTGCATAGAGGGCAATGGATCCAGCAAGAATCTCCAGTCTGATTCCGTGAGATTCCATGGTGGAAATCAACCTCTTATACAGTGGTAAACTTAAAGTCGATACATCCTCATACCACCAATCTGAACTTGAATGTTTTGGTCTAGCTCCTGTGCTTATCCCATTCCACATGACACTTCCGCCAGGGCTCTGCATGGGTCCATGCTCCATCATTGGCCATCCAAAGAGATTTGGGTCAGTACAAGCCTTTGTGGTTAGTGACTCAATGCACCTCTTGGTAACATGATGTTCTTCAGCACAGGAAATATCATCACATGTTTGCAGTGCCTTTAGAGAGTCTTTCCAATTACGAAGGACAACTTGATTTAAAAATGTCTCGGTCTGTGTACTTAGATTTCCCTCCCCATATTCCTCAGTCATTTCAAGTTGTTCAGAAGCATAACGCAGATACACAACATTTGAGGCTGTAAGTTCAAGTTTCACACCATAGCAGAACTTGGCCACGAGCTCAAATGTTTTGGCACCACCAGGAATTTTAGGGAGACATATGACACATTTTTTATCTCCTTCTGACACTTCTGCAATCAACCTTTCCATAACTCCACTTCTAGAGAGCAAAGGAAACTGCATTAAGTAGTAATATCAAGGTGTAAGAATTGATAAATGGTGAAGAGCTTTTTAAAATAAACACTACTAACAAAAGCTGGATTTGGTAAGAGTGACAAAACTATAGAGAAGGACAATACTCTAATTTCAATTGACATGGAAAGCAGAATATAGGTTTATGTAGAATTGGTGCTAGTCATTTTTTCCCCATAAATTGTCCATCATATGTAGGTTTTTTTTAAAAAAAACAATATGCTATTTTCTAACAGGTAAAGCAACTTATACATGATCAATAAAATTTCGTTCAGAATATCCAAGTAGAGCTTGTATAAACTAGAGAAGGTAAATAGTAGAACACTACCTTGTGAAGATGGAAGGACATCTCCTCAACTTCAACAACAATATCACTGGGAAGCCCAGTTGTGCAGAACCTATATTCATTCCATATCAGACTGAAGGTTAATGAGGGATATCATACGAAATATGCGAGTCAGTTGCACAAAATAGAGATATCAGTACGTCAATGGTTAGTGAAAAAGAACAAGGATATGGTCTCTTTTTACAGAAAAACAGGAGTCTCTCCTCATAACCACAACACAGATTTAAATGTATATTTTGGGTTCCTCTGCTTCTTTTCACATTCATGGCAACATGCAATATATTACAAAACAATCCTATGTGATCAATGCTTTATAATGTCATGCTTGGAGAGCAGACATTGTCAACAAAGGCAGTGCCATACACCACAGCCCCATAACACTAGAGCCAGAATGATATAACTCGGTGGTTTTGGCTAATATACTTTGGCAGGTATAGCATTCATTTTTAAGCTGCCTGAAGAAGATCCCAAACATTTGTTCATCTTCCATATAGCAAATAAATGCAGTTCATTGTGACAACTGACAATTTCATAAGCACAAGCAAAATGCTGTAAGGTTATTCTTGTAATTACCATCCCTAATGACCCTGTACAATTAAGATTACCGTTAGAAACGTTTCTTCCAACATTTAAATTCCAACATGTTTTAGCAGGAGGCATTGGTACACAATGCCTTGTAATTCCGTTAATAATAATAGATACCAAAAGGAGCAAGCAAGCATTCCATGTACAGGAGTGGAATCCATCATTAATATGATATGCCTACAATTTCTCTCCCAAGGTTGTTAAACCTATAATTAAGGTGCAGTAGGTTTAAATCCCAACTGCAACCTACATATCCATTAGCTAAAGTACTTAATGGGTCACGTATTTTGTGCACAATGCATTACATGAACGTGCACATAGAAAGAAAACCCACATCAGAAAAGTGGGATCTACCAATAGTTTTTATTATAATGAGCAAGGTGCAGGTTAGGATGCGAACATGCATCTGATAAACTAATTATCTCTTCAAATAGTCAAGTTAAACAACTAATAAGGAAGCTGACACTGTGTGGATGGGCTCAAGGAGTGTTGTTCCTTTCTCCTTTATTATCTATATTCAGTATATGGCTATGGTTTTCTCCTCTTTCTTGTGAATGTATGAAATTTCTTTTGGAGAAACTGGGTGATGAGCAGATGAAGATATTGCTTATGTTGGCCTGGTCTCTATGGAAATCTCGGAATGGTTTGATATTCGAACATAAAGCTCGAACCCCTCCTATGGTGATTCAGGTTGCCTCCAAGCTGATGATGGATTATAAATTGGATAATGCTAGTCCTGCTGGAGGAATTATCGGTCAGAGGCATGTTGAATTAGTACGTTGGAAATGACCAACCCTGGATGTCCTCGAAATTAAAACAGATACAGCAGTTTGTTCGGAAGGAGCTGGTTTAGGAGTTATCACCAGGAATAGCAACGGAGGTTTTATGCAAACAGTCATGAATTTTGCGAGAATGGCCGGTGCTTCTGATATTGCAGAGGCCCTAGCTTCATGATATGGCCTTCTGGAGCTGGACAGCCAGTTGGTTGTTAGAGCTATTAATATGGAAAGTCAGCTTTTGAATTATCTGGGGTTTATAACAGCAGACATCAAGGACTTATCCTCCTCCCTTTTTTCATTTCTTGTAAAAGGGATCCCGATATGGGCGCGCAGGTGCCGTGGTATGTTAGCAGTAGCTCATGGTAGTGAACAGGTGTTGAATGAGGAGTATCCTCCTGATATTTCTACTATTGCATGCACTGATCTTGAGTTTTCTTCTCCATAAAAGCTTAAGTTTGATTCTCAAAGAAAAAAAAAAGATGCTGACACTGAAGGAAGCTATCATAGAGAAACTGGAATTGACCACCAGGGATTTAGACACGAGAGCAAGAATGTTGGTACTCTGTTAGCAGGTCCATCAACCTCAATCAACTATGTGCTACTTCAACAAACCAATGGCTAAAAATCAAAGACAATTACCTTACCTCAACGCACCCAAGTCGAATGAGTTTAGTGGTAACAACAGCGCATACATTGACTGGATAAAACTCAAAGCAACTTAACCATACAAATCTCAACTAAAAATTTTATTACAAGGAAAAAAAAGAGAGGCAAGGCACAAAGGAAAGCAAATTGGTAGATCTTAGCATGTATAGATGTCGTTGAGCTAATGCGGAATTTACATCGACGATAAAAGGAGAAAATAACGAGCTGGGCAAGACATGAAGATCGTAGAAGAAACTAAACTAAAAGATGAGGGAGTGTTACATACCAGGCTTGCCCTTGTCTCTGAAAGGCATCACTTTTGGATCCCAGTTTCATGCAAGCCATTGCTTCACAAGGGAAGCAAACAAATCTTCCAAAAACACAATCTCCCAATGCAGGTTAGCTTATTCAAGACTTAAATCCTATAATATATATCACTCTGAAAGCTCTACAACACCTCCAACACCCCCCCCCCAAAAGAAAAAGAAAAAAAAAAGGAGAGAGAGAGAGAGAGAGTGTGTTCTTTTAGCGCAGTGACAGAAACCCACCCAGTAGGCAATAGTAGACCACTCTCAAACCGAAGCCCCCATAAAAAATAAAAATAAAAACCCTCTTGAATTCCTTCAGCCAGACCGCAAATGCAGCTACTTGTCTGAAATGCCAGCCAAATCTACAGGAACATTGAGCAAACTAACATTGAATAGAATGTCTTGCCCAGACCCTGAACCCATCAAAAAACCACTCCAATAACTTACACCTGCCACCAAACAAAACTCAAATCTTAAATCCTAAATCCCAATCCAAACCCACGCAGTTTCCCTTAATCAGACACTATAATATCTTTAGGTCAGAAAAAAGAAACAGACAGCAGTTTTAGGTCAACCCTTCCAATTTGCTGTGTTAACGAGAGAATATTTTGGGAATGCGGCACAGCTTGTTTTTTTAAAGTGTTTCTGTTTAAAAATATATTAAAATAATATATTTTTTATTTTTTAAAATTTATTTTTTAATGTCACCAAACTAATCCAAAAATTTTAAATAAAACTAAAACAAAACATACTGCCATGCCAATCAAGTTCTTGGTTTCTATACCCAGCAAATAATAACAAGAGATTCCAACGAACAAAAACAAGAACTAATGTGCTGATGAGCCGGTGGGTGCGCTGATGATGAGTCCTCATTAATTAATCTAGTATATTCAAAGTCATCATGATATATCCAGAATTAAATAAATAACAAGAAATTATCACGACGCTAATGGCACCAATACATGTTCTCTTCCACCTGTGGGCCATATAGCTTAAAACACACTCATTGCACTTCTAGAACTGGCTGGTTACATGTCTGTTTAGCATTATAATATGATTTGAAGAAGAATTATAAACTATAACTTTCAGTGATAGAATTCATATAAAACTGGGGTGCCTGTCTTAAGAACTATAATTAAAACAAAACAAGAATTCAACCATGTTTTATTATACTCCTTAACAGTAAGGATCAGAATATTTATTTCTTTATGAAATAGAAAAGAGTGTGGTAGTGTTTATTAAGTATTCTTTAACAGGTGTTCCGAACCAGACATCATCATCATTAGCACAGGGAAGATACAAGACTGCCGACTACATCAACTTATTGCAGGTTGACCATATTGGTTCGGTGGGCGATTTTATGTTTAGTTTAACGACAACGGACATTTCAGGTTACAGCTATCTGCTTCGTCCAGCTAGGCCATGTGCATGCGTTTCTTCTTTCCATGCAATAATTAAAAAAGAAAGAAAGAAGAAGAAGCAATGCGAGTGCTCAATAAACACATTAAATGAATGAACAATGTCCCTCGCAAATAGACGAATCATTTGCATGCGTGTGATTGTCAGTGGAGACAGATTCATGCCTTGTGCATGTAGATTCTAGAATTTAATAAGAATTAATTTTTTACTTAATAAAAAAATACAAAAAAAAATAATAATTGAATAAAATTAAAAAATAAAAATTAAGTAGAGATACATGATAAAATACACTTAGAAATTTAATCCCAAATAATGGTAGGTAACGGCCTCGTAAATCAAAAGTATGAAATTCTTAATTTAGTTTAATAGGATTCTCAACAAATATAAACATAGAAAAAATAATTATTTTTAATTTTTTAAAGAGTTCTAGATATACCATTAGAAAATTTAAAGGTATTTAGGGTTTATATAAGGATTACTTAAGAGTTATTTAAAAAACAAGTACTCAAATATATACAACCCTTACAAATGACATTACCTGATATAATAAGACGAAGGGTGACACAAAAAAAAGCATTTAGAAGACCATACCTATTTGACCACTTATCCTTATTCAATAGCTAATTTAAAGTTTGATAAGAAATGTCGTTACTCGATTTTTACCTTTCATTTTGATTAAATTTTCAAAAAAATATAAAAACTCCTTGGAAATGCATTTTCAACATAATTTGTCAAATTTTAGGTTGTTTTATGATTTTTAACCTTTTAACTTATCATATGCATGTATATAGATGAATTATATATATATATATATATATATATAAAGAAAATAAAAACAAATAAAAAATTTAGTAAGCATAAAAACAAATAAAGAGATGATATGTGACTAACATAAACATTGTAAACCCCTTCTTCAAGAAACTTAAAATGATAGGATAAGAGAGAATAAAGAATAAAAAAGGAATATCAAGTATGAATTTTAGATAGTATAAAACAATAAAGAAAGAGAGGGAGAGGGTGGAAATTAAAAAAACACACACATACATAGAGGGATGGGGAGAGAGAAATGTGCAAAAGAAAGAGAAAAAAGAGAAAAAAATCTTTTAGTAAAAGAGAGAAAAGGAGAAATTTTTAGGAAAGAATGAAATGAAGTGAGAAAAATGAAAAAGATGTGCAAAGAGAAATAAAGAAAGATAGAGAAAGAAAAAGAAAAGAAATGAAAAGGCAAAGAAAACCTGTCTTTTTCCCTCCCTTAACCATAACAAACCCAAGCCATACCTTGCCACCAATTCTGCCTTCACCACCATTCGTCAATCAAACCATCATCTTATCTCTCTCCATACATCAATCACCACACTACCTTTCTTTCTCTTCACTGTCAAAGAACCAATTCAACCCAATAGCTTAAGTTATTGGGTAGAGATAGTTCTTTGACATGGTATCAAAGCCCTAATAACCAAGCGATCATGAGTTCGAATCTCACCATCTCCATTTATTTGATAAAAATTAAGTACAAGATAGTGTGGGCCTGTGTAAGTTTCAAGCCCAAAGGGCTTTCACTTGAGGAAATGTGTTAAAGAATAATATAAATTATATCATAGGACCTCACCTAACAGCTTAAGCTATTTGGTTAAGATGGTTCTTTGACACTCACCAACGACCACTTTTATCCTTTTCAAGTCTATAACCATTATAAACATATTGACCTCATCTTACTATCTTCAACAGCCACCAACCATTTATTATTGTCCACAATAGCTCAAACTCCATCACACTAGCATCTTTACCAGCCAAAACAACAACATATAAAAATGAGAGAGAAGACTAAGAGAGAGGAGAAAAAATTGAACCTTATACTAGCTAAATCTCCTTCATCGAGTGGTGTTTGATCTCACCTCTAGCATATGAATAACAAGAGAAGAGAGGAACACTTGATCTTTCACTAGACATGCCACCTCACCTCATCGACATGTGTAATCACGGGCCACAGTCCAATAATGCTAGTGGTGCATGAGATACAATTGCTAACACTATACAGTTTGCCACTACTACTAGTCATTATTCCAGATGTTCTAGTCAACCCCCAACTCTAGAAGGTCGATTCCAAACCCCAAATGCATTTTATTGATTATTTTAAATAATTTTTAACATGTTATTGATTTTTTTAATGAAATTTATGATTAAGAGTTTGATTGTGGTTAATTTTAATATGTTATTGATTTTAATGCATTTTGTGATGAGGTCAACATTATTATGTGGCTACCCTGGGGTATAATGCTGTTGAGAATTTATTTTATGGTGAAATAAGGTCGGAATCAATACTCTGTGATGGGGTTAGGAGTATTGATTTGCAACACGTTTATCTAAGGTGTAATGATTTGGTCTCAATGTGAAATTTAATATTTGTTGATGTGTTTTTGAATTTGTTATATTGTGTGGATGTTATTTTTATTATGTGATGGTGATTTTTTTGTTATTTGTGTAGATGTTTTTTTTTTGTGATGATGTTATTTTTGACTTCTTGTGTTATATTATTATAGATGATATTGGTCGATAATGGTGTAACACTTAACATAATGCCCTTACCATGATAAAAAAGATTGGTCATAATAAATCTAACACGCTTCTCTCGATTCCATCAAAGATTGATGATATAAAGGCTGAGGTTCACAACCCACTGATTGAAGTCAATTTAGAAACTAAAGATGAACCTAGACTAAACTATGTAAGTGAAAATTTGTTAGATGACTTTCATGAGAGTCTGGTATCATTACTTTATACTTATAAAGATTATTTCGCTTGAGACTATGATGAGTTGTCTATGCTAGACAAAAGCTTGGTTGAACATCCATTTTTAACCATTAAGGTTAGAAAATATTGTAGTATAATTATAGTTTTA